>OZ024822.1:7040834-7394826 GCA_964016985.1 Anodontia alba | reverse complement strand
CTTAAAACTTTATAAAATAGCTGTTGTTCTTAAAGGAAAGCATTTTCTGACAGAGAGAAAGCAAGTTCTTACCTTTCAAATAACTCCCAGTGAGATGGAAGGCAAATATTTAACGTCAAATTATTTCCTTTCTATGTGTATCAGTTTTGCTTAATGTCATTATATATCCCGAAGATCCGTTTTTTCAAGGTACGGATCATTTCGCCCCAATATGAATGAAATGTGCCGCAATGTCAGAAAAACGTACCTTCGGACATATGCGCCCAGAGAAAATTCAGATCAGCCTGCGCATTCGCGCAGTCTGATCAGAGTCTTCACTGGAGGCATTTTGGATAACCAAGAATGCAAAATTTCTTCATGCAGACAACGGAGACTCTGATCAGAATGCGCGGATGCGCAGACTGATTTGAGTGTTTGTAGCACGCATGTCAGAAAGATACATTTTCTCACGTTTTGGCACAAACAAAAGTACATACCAGCGAAAAAGGGTATGTATATTTGTGATGGTCATTGAAATTGTAAGACGCATTTGAGTTAGACATTTTATAAACACTAGCAATCAAAATGATTATTTGGAAAGTACTGTTCATGAAATGTGATTCCTGTAATAAGTCTATACGTAATATATTTGATATGCTATATTGCACACTTGTCAAAGAATGACAATATTGTTATATTAGTGCACTAGGTTACCTTCTCAGATTCGGTCACAAGCATTGATCGGACTCTCTCTCTCTCTCTCTCTCTCTCTCTCTCTCTCTCTCTCTCTCTCTCTCTAAACACAGCTGCTGCATTCACAAAATAAACCGAATTAGGGATCTTTTGGAAGAACAGAACAAATCAAAACCACCCAGCACAACCCAGCAAAAGCTCTCATTTGCATTAATTTTTATCCCATTGAGTTGATTACCCTGTGTCTGCGCTTGTGCCTGTCCCTGAGCTATATACATATATAAAATTTTGAAATTTAAACCATTGGTGAAATTGCCTCTGAAACTACTTAAATCTGGTTTTTGCTTTTTCACCAAGTTTCATGCATAATTGATAATTTATTCAAACGGCGACTGTCTGTTGACTTTACTGACTGTGATGCTTATATATTCAAAAATAATTCAAAAGATAATCCATTCAAATAAACAAGAAAGCTTTTAGGATGAACGTGGCGGTCTACCAAGTCTGTCCAAATGCTGTTCCTAGATTTTCATTTGATCATTTTAACGGCAAGATCTAATAGGATTTCAGATATGTTTCTGTGCAGAAATGTCTCAAAGTGTACTTAAGAATTGCGGAAGGAACTCAGATCGTATGGATGGAAGTAGCAAAGCAATGCTCATTTATCACGAAAAATATGTAACCCTGTAGTTTTTCTGTCCTTATTCTTCAAGAAACTTCGCTCTTGGCCATGTGTCGCCAAAATACCAATACTATACCACTGTTGAGGTGCTGGTATCACAAAATATTCCGAATAAGACATATTACTCTCTCTCTCTCTCCACACACACACACACACACACACACACACACACACACACACACACACATACACACACACACACACACTAGTAGATCAGTACTAAGTGTGCTTCTTGTTGTTTGTTGATCATATCATATTCACATGATCTTGTTTTTTGTGTTCTATGCCATTCTGAAACATTCATATGTAAGCTATGAACAATAGTTTTAAAGATGAATTTATTCTTATTTCGTTGTGAATTGTTTTATTTACTTTGCCAGCGCAGAGCACTTTTACTCAGCATACCGAATGTATACGAAAGCAACTCAAATGTATCCAAAAGCAATTCGAATGTATCCAAAAGCAATTCGAATGTACCTAAAAGCCATTCGTGTAAGCAGACGTCTCAAAAATAGTTGGCAATATTACTACTCAGGCTGAATTTAAAGAAAAATGTGTGTTTAGGGTAACATGTTAGGATACGTTTTATTTTTTTTATTCATTTATCTATTTATTTATTTATTTTATCTTTTTGCGGGGTATTATGATTTCGCGTTTGGGGTCTGTGTGTGTGTGTCTGTCCGTCCGGCAGTCGTACGTCCGTCCGTCTGTTTTTCTTTTCCGGATGATAACGAGTAAACATAATGGATTTTCAGCAAACTTGGTATGTGCATTAATATTGTGATTTGGGATTGCTAATGGGCAAATTTTGTCAATTTTTTACGGAGTTATCTGCCCGCGACACAACAATCGCGGTAATTATAGTTTGACGTTTTTATTTTATGTAAAATTACACCATAATTATCAAATATATTTGAATTTCTCACATACTTCACATCAAATTTTACCAAGTCTGTTTGGCTATCCTTAGATGTGACTAGAAGTACTGATAGTAACTGTGTAGACCCTGATCCTTAAGGAACACTGAGCAGTTTGATCTGGGTCTACACGGTTTGCTCAGACCTACTTGTCCAAAATATTTTACCCCGGTAAAACATGGAAAGAAATCTAGGTTTCAGCAGGAACATTAGGTAGGGTACGCTTACCCTAAACACGTATGTTGTTTTTTATTTTGGTCTTACCATACTTGATCGCAGACTTGAATCTATTTCATTCAGTTTGCTACCTGTTAATGTACCTACAAAATGTTAAAAGAGGGACGAAGAGTGAAGATTCTGATCTGACGACGCAAAGGGCGCATCTGATCTGGGTCTACATGGTTTGCTCAGGCCTGTCTGTCCGAATACTTAAGCTGAATACGGTTTCAATACTTAAGCTAATAATGGTTTTAAATTGCTTGCTTATTATATGCACTGATCTTCTATTTTACTATTGAAAGGGGCTTTAAACATCAAAGCATCATCATCATTCGTTATCTATTTTACTAACCATATTTTTCAGCATTTGTTTTAATCGTACATTTCGTATAATCACGATCATTGAATCAAAGAAAGCAAGATTGTCTGACTTCCATAATATAATCTACCGTTATTTCATACCACATCAAAATTGCGACATCGACTACGTATGTCCAATTTTCGATTTTTTTTTTTTTTTTTTTTTTTTTTTTCGGATATCGACCGCTATTATGTTGAATAAATTAAGATACCAGCCCACTTGTAATTATAGCCAATCAGAATGCTTGATCTGGTTTGTTAATACAAATCCACATGCTTAATGTCAAACAGTGTAGATCCAGATCAGTTGGCTTGAAAAAAGCCAACTGATCTGGATCTACACTGTTTGCAAAGATACGGCATATCCGGGATCAGCAGGACTAGGGTTAAAGGGGGAACTGATTCACTTTCAGTGGGAGGTAACTCTGTCCATACAGTTTTGCCTCTCGTCTTCAAGGAGTTTTATCCCTTGTAGAGTAGACACGTTTATTTAGAAGAAGCTTGGCTTTCAGTAAAGCAAACAGGAAGTCGAAAAGTTGTCTCCCTTGGCAGAAATGGTACACAAATCTACCAAGTGTATCCAGTCCTCTTAATACACGTGAACTGTGAGCAATGTAAAAAGGGGCCTTATCGCATGTGTGGGTAACGAAGGTCAAGGTACCGCTGTGCATGCGCCCAATCTAGTCCATGATTCAATGGTTACCAAAAAATATATCGACATACAATGACTGCGTTGATACTGCTTTTGGCTTTCGTTTTTGTTTTGTTTTTTTTTGTTTATAGTACAACCCAGTCAGCATTCTACGTAAATCTATATCGGGCCGTCATCGGCCCGTCAGGATAGCTGACGGGCCGATGACGGCCCGATGTAGATTTACGTAGAATGCTAGCTGGGAAGAGACAATTTCTCATGTTGCACACAAACTGGGTAGTTTTTAAGCCAATTTATAATGGAGCCAACTTTTGTGACTTGCCGTGTACTTTTTTGCACAAACCACTTCTGAAAAGGTGTCTGCTCTAGGGGGCAAATTCCTGTTAGAGTGGGGGTGGTCGGGTGGTGCGAAGGTGTCGTGTATCTTACGTCACCGGGGCGTCCAACTGATATTGGCTTACAGTTGGGCAAGGCCTGCTATCCTTGTAGCAGGTAAGGGTAGAAGGGGAATATTTTTATTTCTTCTGTTTCTTCACTTTCATTCTTGTTCCTTTCTTCCCTGTCCCTCTCTTTAATCTCTTCTACTATCTCTTCTATCACTTTTCTCCCTTTCTCTGGGAGACGACACAAAATGACCCACAAGGGTTGACGTGTCGTTAAACCCCAACACAATCAATCAATCAAATCCTGTTAGAGTAGATCCCTTTATGAAAGGAAGGCAAGGCAATTTTGAGAGAGCTTTCCAGACACTGTGTAATTTTCCCTTAATATTAATTTACTGAAGATGTCAACATGTTACCACCGTTGTTGTGTGTGTAGATTTTGTTGCATAATACTTCAAAATATTACCAAGTGTCTTCCATCTCATTTTTATAGCTCGTAAACGCTCTTTATCATTTTTTCTGTTGTGTCATTAATACATATGTACTTTTTTTTCACATATGCAAAATAAATTTGAATATTTCCCAGTGACCGTGTTTCAGTAGCTCAAACCGGCTTGTCCTGCCACATGATAACAGCAAAGCGGATAAGCATGCGCAAACGAAGTTAAAGTGAACTAAACCGTCTAAAATGTCGATTTTAACCCTCGTCATGCTGAATAAATTAAAATTCTACGCCAATTTATAATTGTCAGCCAATAGGATTACTTAATCCAGATTGTTGATAAAAATTCAAATAGTGAATGACAAACCTTCTTTAGAAGCCAACTGATCTGGATGTACACTGTTTCCAAAGTCAGGGTATATCCGGGTTCAGCAAGACAAGGGTTAAGGCATAGGAGCGGGATGTTCTCATACAAAATATTTATGGGTCGTATCTGCCTCTCTTTACAGTATGATCAGACTCTGTACGATATACGACCAACGACAAACGTTACTTTTTTCCAATGTTTTTTAGCAAAGTTTGACTAATTAAGGTGGATGTACCTGGAGATTTTCAGCTATTTTTTCAAAGGGGCACAACTTTTTTCAGGCAGTAAAGAACTTGCTTCCCTGATAGTTAAATCCTGTAAAATATGGAAGATTATTGGAGCTACTCTTAAAGAAAAGTATTTGCTCCATTTAAGAGTAGCCCCCAGTGAAAAATATCTGTCAGAGTTTCCTCTTACAAATTTATATACATTCTTGGCTAATTCAGCAGACGACAAATTGATATTTTTTCTTATTTTTCCCCAGGAAACAGGATTTGCCTTTTTATGCAAATTGTCTCCAGTGAAATGTCAAATACTGTTTTCTGGGGAAAAAACAAATAAAATAGAATATTTCAATACGAAGCCTGCTGGAAATTTTACCCAAAGTGCTAAGCGTTAAATTCTTTTACTCTGAAAAATGCAAAGTCAAGGAAAATAAAAGAACCTATCCTTCTCGTTAATGTGGCTGTTTAGATAATTGTTCAGGTTTCGATTCATCTCCTCTACTGTCATACGTCTTCTCTGTCCTGCCACGCTACTTCGTCCAACCCTGCTCCCTATCACGTGAGTAGAATAGTTTTGTTTCGCTTTTCTACAGAACCACTTGCACTCCGCCAGGACCAGGTCAACCCATGTCACCATGAACTCTGGGGCGTATAATCTGAACATTCGCGCTATAACTGAACCAAATAAATAATAGACAATGAAACTAATTACAAACAGTCCACTTAATGCGCCCATTACAATAGCAAAAATTTCCCAGGGTGACAATCCAGTAGATGTTTCATCTTCAGCAGACTTTAGCTCTATAACTTCGTCTTCGTCTTCATCCTGTGCCAGAAGATAGGAATTTTTTGGAATGTTCTTTTTAAACGGCTGATCTAAGAACGTACGTTTGAGTTCGTCTGTTTCTTCTTTGTAAATGACTTTAGAAAGTTTATCTGCTAAGTCTTTTCTACCAATCTGGTTCAGTCGTAAGGCTAAATCATTGAATGTCTTACCTTTACCTTCTGTTCTTTCCCATCGAAGTAATAAGAATATGCAAGGTTTGTCTGGTTCATTTTCTCCTGTCGGTTGTTTCTCCAAAAATATTCCTTTCTGGTGCAGTGTCTCAGCAAGTTTGCGACATTCTGTTTTGCCCAAGTGATCAGCTACCATCTGTAGCTGGTGGATGTTAATATCAGTGGTGCATTTACACATCAAAACAAAAACAGAAAACCAAGGAAACCGCTTCAGTAACATTCTGACCCTCATAAACGGTAATCCGTGTCTGAATCGTGACGTCATTGTCTTATGAAGTCATTTTGTATCACGCAAATGATGTGACGTCATGATTCAAAGCATCAACGTATCTATCTACCATCGCCTTTTTCAGACTGGGAAGTCAATATGCCAGTCTGCTGTAGCTCTCTCTCACAATTTGCAGTCCTCCCTCCCGGTAGACGGTGGTCAATATTATTTTGTTTTTTGTTGATTTTTTTTTTTTGTTTTGTTTTGTTTTGATTTTTTTTTTTTTTTTTTAGTTTTGTTTTGTTTTTGTTTTTTACCTAAAGTATTGGACAATGTTCCATTATTTTTCAGGTGTTTCCTATGTGCATTAAAATTAAGAGGACAATAAAGAGAATGGAGAATGTTTCTTTGTTCCCTAAACATCATCTTCTGTACCTGTACTTTATAATGGGTGTCCATTAGAACTCAGTTTTGGACCAAGTTTTCTTAACCCTTAAAGCGCCAATCACAACAATTGTCGTCTGCTTTGTCTTCTGTCGGTTACTTTAAAAGTCATTGTTGCAACAGTGTGGATCCAGATCAGATTGCTCCTCTAGGAGCAGTTAGATCTCGGTCCCCACTGTTTGCCTGTGTGCAAAAAGTATGTTTGAAAAGTTCGCAAGAATATTCAGCAGACAACATAAACAGACGACATTTTCAGATGCAGGTTTTCTTGGCGTTTTAAGGGTTAACAATAAGCAATCTTCCAGAGTGTGTCGCCAAAAGCACTGTAGCCTAGGCCAAAACTCCTTTCTTTATCTGCCAATCAAAAACTCTCCAGGATGATTTTAATAATTTGTGTCGCTGGGTATCAGACTGCAGCAGATGGCTTTTCACTCTGAAATGGGCCACGCCTTGCAAAAACAAGACTTACGTACAGCGAAGGCCCAGATCAGCCTGCGCATCCGCGCCTTCGCTGTGCAGTGTGATGAGAATCCGCACACTTGTTCGAAGGCACTGTTTCACTCGACGGGGCCCAAGTAATGTGAGGTTATACATATACCCAGCTAGCATTCTACGTAAATCTACATCGGGCCGTCATCGGCCCGTCAGCTACCCTGACGGGCCGATGACGGCCCGATATAGATTTACGTAGAATGATGACTGGGTAACTACTAAAAAGGTTCCTAACGCACAATTATACTCTTCATGGACAATCTCCGTTCATTACATCACAAATAAAATATTTTGGAGTAAACATCAGTCAGGATCATAATAGAACACTCATCTTAACTCCATCTTCTCCAAAGCAAATCAGGCCTTGAACCTAGAAAGAAATCAAGCATCGGGCAAAGCATTTACTACATGATTGCTTGTGTGCCCGGCATTTGCGCAGGCTGATCAGTTTTCGCTGATAATCTGAAATCTCTTGGAGTCTTGACTACCCAGAGTCTCCTGCGACTGCGCGGATCAGACCTGAGCCTTCGTTGGGTAATCTTGTAGGAAGTTCTGTGTCCCGGCTCAATTACGAATCAACTCAAGGACGTTGAAAGACGGAACTTGCAAATCCCTTGTTGGCCCTAAACTTGAGTATTGCAAGAAAGAACGTTAGCTGTACAAAGCATGGCGGCAAAACATCTCACAGACTTGTAAAGCAACCTGAAATGGTCTATGATTTCTTGAAATGGTCTACTGGAATATATATTAATCCATTTTAGTCTGGTGAACCCAAAAAGGATAACTTGCAAACAGTACAAACCCAGGTCAGCCGCCATAGAACGTCTACATTATTTGCATTAAATACGGGAATTTAAAAAAAAAAAAAAAAAAAAAACATAGGAAAAATAAAAACTAACCAAACGTCCTGCTTTTGGGAATAGACTGGTCCAAAGGATCGTGGTAGAAGGGTCCGCTCGACGTAAATGGGTTAACACATGTAGTATCACTGATATGCTGCAGTCTGGACTACACTGGAACTTAGACGCGGAAAACGTAGGATACCATATTCGACCTAATTACTGCACTGTGCACTTAAGTTTAGAAAACTCAACAAAGTAATTCATAATGGACGTATTTAATGATGCTTATGCGATTTTTTTTTTTTTTTTTTTTTGTTCTTATTGTCTTTTTAAACGCATATGTTGTGTGCACTAATCTGAATTGTTTTGACTTGTTTTATACTAAAGTACAGTCGACTCTCGTTATCTCGAATTCCAAGTGACTCTCTGAAATACAGCGAGAGATCCGTACTTCGACATATCAGATTTGCAGAATTGAAGAAAAAACTAATTCGATTAACCACATTTAACAAATATATGTGTAATTGGACTCTTCAATGATGTTACAGATAGATTGAAAATATTGTGGAAAAGAGAAGAAATTGCTCCTCTGGAGCAATTTCTTCTCTTTTCCACAATATTTTTTACATGTTGTTACATTTTCACGTTTAGGCTGGGACCAGGTTTTCACTTCGAGCTAGGCGTTTATTCGAGATAAGTGAGGTCGAGATAGCGAGAGTCAACTGTACCACAATTTATGATTTTTATAAAGAAGTAGATAAAAGTACACGGACTGTACGAAATCTGAAGACTACGAAGTTGCTAGGCTCTGGGCTGTAGGTGCGTTAATTAGGTCGAATACGGTAAAACAAAGAACCACGGGGAGCCGAGAGCATCTAGACCATGAACTCAGAGTAATTAAAGCGCTGGCGTTTCCCTTTTCCTCGGGCTATCATCCAGTGGAACCATCCCCACCACCACCACCACCCCACCCTCTTCCCCTACAATCAGACGTGCTTGGCTGAGTCGCTCAAAATATTCAGGACCCAGGTCTTAAAGATCTGAATCCAGGCTCATTTAATATCTACAAATAATATCTGTGTCATTTCTCTTTCTATTTTCTTCCTTTAGTTTTCCTTATCCACTCTGATCCAGCTCATCTTTTTCGTTGTTCTCTTATTTTTCCTCCCTCGCATTCAACTGATGAAAACCACATGGGCTCAGACTAGCCTGCACATTCACGCAGTCTGATCAGGACCTCCGTTGCCTACCGACATAATTAATATGTACTGTAGAACATATCGACAAACGGAAAAGGCCCTGGCCAGGTTGCGCTGATGTAGAGGCTGGGATGAGTTGCATTAGGCGAGCGTTACAGAGCGCTTCGTAGCGCTTCGCTACGCAACGGTACATTACCAAACAACACTTTATGGCGCTTCGTAACTGTGTTTGGAGCTGACTCGCGTCTGAAACAGAACGTTGCATAGCAACTAGTCCAACAAGTTAGACGTACGCATGCACCCATTTATTGATAATTGCTGTTTATAGATGTGCATGCGACATTCCGAAGAATAATAAAAACATAAATAACAACATATAAACGTAAAATATGAACATCTGGAACGCAGAACTCTCATGAATGGGAGTACATAGCAACAAGACAAAACAAAATGGCAGCGCCCGACGTTGTCAGTGCCCGTTTCAAGAAATATAATGTTTTGTTGTTGCTGTTCTTGTTCTTGTACGAAGTGCATTGTGCATAAATGACCATAGAACACAAAACCAATCGCTAAAGCAAGCACTGCTAGCTTTTTACTGGAAATTCCCAGTTTAAAAATCGTGTCATTTTGGCAGTCATTTTAGAAAGCGCTCCCATCAAACGGACAGTTGCTTAGCAAGAACATATCGCTACAGAGCGCTACCAAAAAGCGCTTTCCTTATACAACTCAACACTGATCTTTGGCTTCGCTACATGGTCGCCTATGATATAAAGGGTGGGGAGGGGAGCGATTTATTTCAGTTTAGAGCAGCAGGAGACAAATACTTTCAGGTCAGGGGGATATTTTCACTCAGGGAAACGGATACTGTTTTTTCACTAGAGTGAAAAATAACATTGTCATAATTATTTTCACTTCTCGTTTCGGATTACTTCAGTTGTAGGCATTGTTTCTCTCGCAGATGTCTATCCCCTTCGTTTTTTAAGTCTTTCTAAACAAAACAATCAAGTGTTGGTATATCGTGTAATATTCATATTTTCATTGCACTCGATGAAAATATTTCTGGTATTCACAGAAAAAGAGGTAGGCTTATATCCTCTGTCTATTTTTAAGTTTGATAAGATATTTCAAATTTTTCATTTGGACAAAAATGGCTCATTCCTAAACAACTGGCTAAATTATCACAAAGAGTTCTGAACATTCAGTTTAAACAGACGTACAATAACTGATTTGTACTAACCAAATGTGCATTAAATATTAGGTATTTTCATACATGTTTGCATTAAATATTAGGTATTTTTCCTTTCAAAAGATACAAACTAAATAATTCATTCACTGGTATGAATGATAATTATTAGCGTTAATTAGCCCGTCAATCTTTTATGGGGATAGTATAGTCAAACAATCAAATGTCAAATCTGCTAACTGAATTCCTGAGTGACAGGATTCAAAGTACTTAGGGCTTTACAAATGATAAGAATGTGGACAGTATTATTGGACTTTGCCGTTATCTATTTAGACGGTAGAATTATCCATTATCGATGTTTTTCATATCAGTTCTACCCTTTGAGTACCCTATGAGATAATACACTCACTAGAAAAGTCAAAACGAGTGTACGAAATACTTTGCTACTGTTACGAGCCAGGCGTAACGAAAAAGAAATGAAAGTGAAACCAGCAACAAGCTTTAAATTATTAACAATATTTATTCACAAAAAAATAAGATAAGATTCAAAACAAAAGAATGTAAGTGAACACTACCTTTCAAGTTTATGTCACAAAGTCCCTCAAAAATAATCCACAAGAATTTATAAAACAAATCCTTTGAATATCAGTTTCTGATCCCACAATTTAAAGTTCCTGAATTCAGAATTTAAGTCCAGAATGAATAAAATATTAAAGTAATCCAGTATAGAATAATTTCCAGTGAAAGTATGCAAAAATGCCCAGATGAAAATCTTTTCTCCTTATATAATAGCAAAGAAGGTTCTAGAAAAAGAATTTACTACAAGCATCTCTTATTTTCCAGTTCCAATCAAGAAACTTCTAAATCTTCCATGACATGCCAAAAATAACTCAGTCCAGAATCAATGACGAAAACATCATGTTATTGTAAACATGTTGTTCCAGAAAGTTATTTTTGGAAACATAGTAAATAAAGCTATTTATGGAAACATAGTAAACATGATGTTTAAAATAATTGAACACCCTGTTATATAACAGCTACAGTATAATGAATTACGAAACATGTTAAACTTCAGTGTTGGTTAAATTAGTTAAGCTAACGAAAGACATTCCTCGGCTGCATAAATATAAAACATACAACTCCACGGTCACCGTAATTAGTGTGCGACGCAGTAAATATCCCCTACCCGACCGTGTGGGAGCTAATTATTACCATTAAGTGTAGCCCCACCCCTTTAGACAGGGAATCTTATAACAAGAAAGCATATTTTTATTTCCCACAAGGCACTATTGAAAACGTTAAACTCGGCTGTCATTCATTGTATCCATTCATCTAAGAGTGGGCGGGGGGGGGGGGGGGGGGGGCGATGGAGGGACTATGTCAAAATTGTGTGGTATTATGTTGTCTACCTTCTGTAAAGGTATCCCCTCGATAGGGAAATAATTTGCTCCCATCTAGAGTAGAGCCCTTTACAGAAGTGGCTTGGTGTGTAAAACAAAAAATAAATAAAAATAAATAAATAAATAGGAAATCACAAAAAGTCGAAAAATGATCGAAATTCTTCCAAGTGTGTCCGGGTTAGAGAGCAAATGTAGTGCCTTCAAAGTTCAGAAACAAAGGTCTTTACTAAGCCGCAATATGCAGAAAAGGCCCACTTTTCACTCGGTATTTAGTTTAAGCATATTTTATCAATTTAGTACATGTACAAAACATACAATGTCATAACACAACCAGGATTTGAACGGAAGCTTGTAAGCTTATTTTGTTCTTTTCCGAAAAAAATGCACAACTGTATATATACTGGCAGAAAAAACTAATACAATACTAGTATTTACAAGCGGCTACATCTAATGCATTACACGTATGTTAAGACATTATAAATTCGCATTATATGTACTAAGAAAATAAACTAACATGTAAGGAGTATTTAGTAACTTGTATAATAATAATAATAATAATAATAATAATAATAATAATAATAATGGTGTAAGTACAATACTAGGTACAAAACGTGAGAATAGTACTCAAGGGGTAGAAGTATGTATTTACCGTGGCCTTAACTTCTTACCAGAAAAAAAAATTAACAAGTCCATTTCACCATCTGTTCATGTATCTAAACATTGCTGGAAGACTAGCAGTGTAGACCCTAATCAGAAGCCATATTTTGTGTTGTCTGATCTGGGTCTACTTTGTTTGCTCAGGCCCGTTTGTCCGAATACTTAGGGTAAATACGTAATGCTGACAACAAATGCTGTATCAAACTGTTTATTCGCATTGAATACTGGATAATGGTTTTAAAAAAGGCCCTGACATGTTAGGACTGCGCATTGTACTTTACTGTTCGTATATCACGTAAGACACTTCTCATGTCTTATACATAGTGGATTTAATGGACTCTTATACGTCAAGAACATGAATACATTCATTTTCCCTTCCCTGAATCCTTCAAGAGTTATATTTCCTAATATAAACCGACAGTACAGGGGGCGGATTCTGGATGACTTCCGTACCGTACTTACTCTACGTCTACATCTTCGGACAGACAACTCTGGGAAAAGAATGTAGACCCGGCCCTGAGGTTATAAAAAAATTTTCATGCTCAACTCAGCTGAGCTTGAAATTTGTCCTGCTAATAAATCTCAAATTACTATAAACTGCAAATTCTTTCGTGATAAGCATGAAAATTTCTCTGCTAATAAATATGAAAATGCCAACTATTGTTGCATTTTCATATTTATTAGCAGGGAAAATTTCATGCTCAGCTGAGTTGAGCATGAAAAACGTTTTATAACCTCGGGCCAGGATCACATCCCAGCAGACACATACCGTCTATACAACGTCGTCTCAACGTCGATGCAACGTCATGACGTTGCATCGACGTTGTATAAACGTCATGTGCCCGCTGGGATGCCTCAGAACGTCTGATTAGGGTCTACACTGTTTGCCACTCATCCAGCAATATTAAACACATTTACAGGTACTAAAATGGACTTGTTGAAGAATAGTATTAAGTAAAGAGTATGATGTGAATATTTAGATTAAGTACGGTATCACAAGTTTATCAAATTTTCCATAAATGAAATTTTGTGTCAAAAGTGGGTTCGACTGAATCCCAACCCCATCTGAATCCGCCCCTGTAGTATACAGAAGCTAACTGAAATTGTGGCAATACAGATAGTTATTCTGGTTGTAACGTTTGAAGATAAAATTAAGTGGAATGCAATTCTTGCCATTCTTAGTACTTGTACGCACTGTCACAAGTTGTGCTACGATATTTGGCGAGTTGATAACTCGTCACATCTCAAGATGATGTGAAAGAGATGCCGCCACATGTCGTCCAAAGTTGAACACTGTATTCTTATCTCGTATATTGTCGAGAAGTGTCTACCGGAACTTTGAACTGTTTGAGCTTGTGCATAGTCTGATCATGTGTGACAGGAGAAGAAGCCTGCGTGATATAACTAGACAAACAGACAAGTTTTGGGACATTTCAGTCTATCTTCACTGATATCTTAGGGAAGTTCAAGGTCTCAGCTAGATGGGTTCCCAGAAATTTGACCAATGATCAGAAGAAGAGTAGGCTTGGTATTTCTAAGTATCTCCTGTCTCTCTATGAAGGTAACTCTGAGGAATTTATACGTCGAGTTGTGACCACAGATGAGACTTAGGTCCGTCAGTTTGATCCTGAGGCCAAAAAGCAGAGTATGCAATGGAGGCACCCTGGCTCACCCCACTCCTGAGAAATTGAAGAGAGTTTCTTCAGTAGGTAAGTGATCGTCTCTATCTTTTGGGACAGTCAGAACGTTATCATGGTGGATTATCTTGAGGAAGGTCGCACGGTGAATGGTGCATACTATGCAGACGAACTAAGGCGGCTGCGTCAGGAGATTGTGAAAAAAAAAAACTCGAGGTATTCTGCTCTTACAAGATAATGCACCAGCCCCTACCTCTCTATGGCTGCTGCGACTAAATGCAGCTTTGCGGTCCTTCCTCATCCCCCGTATTCAACAGATTTAGCCCCATTCAGAATTCTGTTTCCAAATCGAAAACTAACCTTTATGGTAGGAATTTTGGAAGCAATGAATGCGCCATAGATGCGATCGAGCACTTGGGGGACCAGGAAGAAGGCTTCTGTTTTAAAGAGATAAGCAAACTGGAACAGTGTTGGAGAAAGTGCATCGAGAAAAGGGAGATTATCTGAAAAATAATGGAACAACTTCTGCCTTGGGTCATTCCCAAAATACAGGGGCCGAGAACATTTTGAGCGTCCCTCGTGTTTCTAGTCAGAAGAACATGTGTTCATACCTATCATCATGAAGACACAGCAAATTTACCTGTATTTATTTATACAGAATTTTGAGGTCAAGTTTCTTCTTTAATTATAGTGGTGTTACTGATATGATAACACCATTCCAAAACTGTTCAGACGTGCTTGTTTATTATGGTCAAGTTCTATATTCCCTGAGTTTATATGTTTGACGAATGGCCAGAAATTCATTTTAGGGATTTGATACACTTGGAGGAATTTCTGCCATTTTTACGAGGAAGACTTTCGTGACTTTATGTTTGCTTTTCTGCACATTGTCCCTTCTGAAAGGACACTACACACACACACACACACACACACACACACACACACACACACACACACACACACACACTGATTCTCTGAAAAGGATCAACATTTAAAAGAAAAGAGTGAGGGAGCAAACGCATTCCTTTTAAAGTAGACCCCTTGTCATAGTGTACGCAAACATAATGTTGAGTTACCTCCCCATGAAAGTGTATTTATTCTCCTTAAAGAAGGCAATGTTAATAACGAAAAAAATAAAAACGCCAATTGAATGATTTCTACTGACGAAAAAAGGTTCATATTTGAAAAAGGTCAATCTTTTGGTATAAACATTTATTTCGCAATAATTTTGTAAACATATAATGTGATAATAGTAACAATACAAAATTTAGGATTGGAACTGAAGCACCTAATGCTTATTTGGTTCTTCTCCTTAGATCTTTTGAGACTGCTAAAGGAAAACAAATCCGACGAATTCCTTCTCTGGACTTTATTGAAGTGTAAAACTTTTCTTTCAACCAACTAATTGTGTGAAAAGTATAAAGCTGAAGAGTTGGAATTATTTTAAAATATTATATTTTAATTTTTTCAGAAACCAAGACCTTTCGCCAAACAGGATAGCTTGCCTGAACTTGCGCTTGTCAGTCAAATAAAATAAGACATAAATAAGTCTTGTGTATCTGATCACATATCCCTCTATAAATTTTAACGCAAATCTATGTGTTACATGAAACACTGACCTAGATATATTTTGAGTTTAATCATCGCATCACGTAGAACTAATGTTCCTGGTATGAAATTTCTCCATCAAATAGTCTTCCAGTTATTAGTCAAAATCAATGAACGACGAAATATAGGTCACACAGTCACACTGACCTAAATATATTTTTATGTCAATCAATGGATCACATGGAAGTTAAAATCTAGGTATGACATTTCTCCATCCAATAATCTTCGCGTTCTAATGCAAAAATCACTGAACCGTGACATATAGGTTACACTGACCTATATATATTTTGAGGTCGATCATCGAATCACATGAAACTTATAATTCAGGTATGACATTTCTCCATCAAATAATGTTTTTAGTTATCAGGCATCACTGAACCATAATTTATAGGACACATTGACGTGGATATAATTTGAGGTCCCTCTTCGTGTCAAATGAAACTAATATCCAAGATATGACATTCCTCCATCAATAAGTCTTTGAGATACAAGAAAAAAAAATCACTGGACCATGAAATATAGGTCACATTGGCATACATATATTTTGAAGACACTATTTGTGTCACATGAAACTACTATTCAAGGTATGACATTTCTCTATCAAATAACCTTCGAGATATAAGGTAAAATTACTGGACTGTGAAATGTAGGTTACAACGGCGTGCATATATTTTTTAAGTTACTCTTAGTGTCACATGGAACTAATATTTATGGTATGATATTTCTCCATCAAAATGTCTTCGAAATAAAGGAAAAATCACTGGACCATGAAATATAGGTCACACTGACATGCATATATTTCGAGGTCAGCCTTTGTATCACATGGAACTAATATCAAAGGTATAACATTTATCAAATAGTCATCGAGATATAAGGCATAAACACTGGACCATGAAATATGGGTCACACTAACCTACATATATATTGGGGTCACTCTTCGTGTCACATGGAAGTTATATCTAAGGTATGACATTTCTCTGTCAGTCTTCGAGCTATAAGGCATAATCACTGGTCCATGAAATATAGGTCACATGGACCTACATATATTTTGAGGTCACTCTTCATGTCACTTGGAACTATTATTCAAGGTATGACATTTCTCTATCAAATAGTCTACGAGATATTAGGCATAACCACTGGACCATGAAATATAGGTCAAATTGACCTACATATATTTTAAGGTCACTCTTCATGTCACATGAAACTACTATCCAAGGTATGACATTTATCAAATAGTCTTCAAGATGAGGCAAAATCACTGGACCATGAAATGTAGGTCATGCTGACCTAATTATATTTTAAGGTCACTCTTTGTGTCACATGGAACTAATATTCAAGGTATGACATTTTTCACATGGAACTTATATCCAAGGTATGACATTTCTCTGTCAAATAGTCCAAGAGATATCAGGCAAATTAAATGCACCATGAAATAAAGGTCAAGGACTGTGAAAGTTGGGTTACCATGACCTTCACCCAATGGCAATTAAAGTAATGTCACAAGGCTGACTGATGTATTACCTAGGATGTGTTTACAATGCTAGCATAACAGAAATGCACTAAACACTTTACAAGAGGTGTCCTAGATTTTTAACCCTAGCCCCACCACAGGACAAGGACCCAGAGGTCTGTTCTTATGAAATCACAGATGACCCTCCAAAGCACATATTCAAAATATGAATGGTCGGTGTTAGTGACTGTTGAGATATAAGCATTTGAAAAATTTTAACACAGTGTGACGGGAACGCAAACGCGTACCCGCGCACAAACGACCGGGTAGACTATAATAGCTCTCTTTGAACTTCGTACAGGCGAGCTAAAAATATAAGGCTTCATGTTTCATGCGACTCTACCGCTGTTGTGAATGCTTCATGGGTTAACTAAATCTCGGGAAGAAATCAACTCAAATTTACAAATTAGTTCAGGTCTGGTTATGCACTTGTAAAATGCCCAACCTTAAACATCATGGTCTAGGGATAAAGTAAATAAATGCAAACAATCCATCATAACATATTTATTCAGATTTATGAATCACTTAATTTACTTTTCACTGACATATTTATGATGCCCTAATGTGAATAGCACAAACATTACTGATGATGAAAAAAAACTTCATGCAGTATCACAACATAACTGTGTCTTAACTCTTATCCTGCTGTTCACCACAACCTTTACCTTTGCAAACAGTGTAGATCCAGATCAGATGGCTTGAAGAAGCCATCTGATCAGGATCTACACTGTCATTCAGTTTGTGAATTTGAATGAAAACATCATAAGATGTAATCTATTTGGCTGATAGTCTGAAATAGGTGTGGCTAATTAAATTATTAAGCAGGATAAGGGTTAAATAAAGTGTGAACAGGAATACTAAGGTAAGACTTTCACCTTTGCTAATCATATACCATAATGACCCAAACTTCTCAGAGAGAATCACCTTAGCAAAAGTCTATGCCCAGATCAAACTGCTTCTGTGAAACTTGATCAGGGTCTTCACTGTCATACAGTCTGCCACCTTTGTTGTTTATATATTATATTGACCCAGAATACTAAAGATTTTGCTCAAACTGCAAAGGGAAACAACTTTGTAGGCAAGACATTGCCTCCCTAGTATACGAAACCCTTCTAAAATAGGGTCTAAAATACTTCCACATATTCCCATGTCAGAGTTACCTGCCTTGGACGTATAACCATTTCCCTCAAGGTAGTCAAAATTAAAGGTAAATGATACAACTGGTAGGCTTTCTGAAATTTCTGACAAAGGAGGTAACTTCTGTGGTCTGGTTTGCTTTCCTGCATTAAAAGCCCCTTCTGAAAACGGGCTTTTAATCCAATAGCAAAGAATTCACTCCCAACAGAAGCAAATACTTTCCTTTTAGACCCTTTTGAGAAGGAAAGCGAAATCACATTTAAAGAGTGGCCTCCTCGCTGAGGCACTTCTAATGAGTACCCACAATATACATTTCTCTTGAGAAATAAAAAAACAATATGAAGCACTTCTAATGAGTACCCATAACATAAACTTTTGTGGAGAAATAAGAAAAATTATCCAAGAACAATGTTTTTTTTATGAAGAGCAAGAAAAAATTATCTCAGAATATTATCATCAAATACTCCTTAAAAACTCCTCTACATGATGGAGGTTTATAACAAAGAAGATGTAAAACTGTATCTAGAAATGAGGGCCCAGTTGTTCAAAGCGTCATTAGCTTAACGAGCTTGTTAAGGGTCATTTCGTTAACTGATTTAGCGGATTCAATGTACAATATTCTGATATTTTTTGCTGAAAAAATGTGAGTAGCTTTTGCACTGCAAAAGCTACTCACATTTTTTCAGCAAAAAATTTCAGCATATTTGCGTATCACTCGATGTAAATTTTAATGAATCGTTAACTAACGACATCGTTAGTTTTGAACAACTGGGCCCAGTTCAGTTGCTATGCAGGCTGATCTGGGCCTTTACTGTTCACAGGTGTCCAAAGAACCACTTTATCTCTCCTAACAGGACACAATTATCATAAATCATAATTATTATTGTTTATGATATCTAATATTCATGTGCTACATTTCACCATGTGCAATGACAATATATTTAGCACAGTTATACAATAATTAACCTTTATGAGCTGAAACGCTAGCATAAATGACCTAAACTTTTGTAGATCAAAGTTTCTGACATAATGACATATGCAAACAATGCAGACCCTGATCAGACTGCTCCTTAAGAAGCAGCCTGATCAGCATCTACACTGCTTGCCATTCCTATTAGTATCTTATGAAAAAACTGCATAAAAAGCAAAATTTACATTTCAGTAGGCCAGAACGTATGGAATAAAGTGTTGAAAATTTTCGGACATTTATTGTAGCAGGTATTCTAAAATATATTTTCTCTGAAAACATGCATTCAAAAAAACTTCTCTGTGCCCTTAACTTTTCAAGTGACAATCACAACTGCAGCGCCAACATTTTATTTATTTATTTATCTATTTATTTATTTATTTACTTATTAATTCAAAGAAAATGATGCTTTACATTACATGTGGATCATCTGCCTAGCATCATCTACGTAACAGGTCTTATTTTCTACCAAAAATAATAATATTAAGAATTTGGAATGACATAAGCGACAATTTTGCTTGGTACTTTAAGGATTTTGGTATTAACCTTTTCATCCCTACAGACCAATTGATACCTTTGCAAACAGTGAAGATCCAGATGAGATGGCTCATACTGAGCCATCTCATCAGGATCTACACTGTTTGCTTTTCTGTTTTTGATTTTTGACTGAAACCCCTATTTGCAACAATTTATGTGTCCAAATTCACAGATGGAAGAGTCCATGTCAGAAACTTGGGAGTGAAAGGGTTAGTAACAAAATACTTTGTGCACATAATTGTCTATAAATCAAACTCAAACTGTTCTGTGCATACATTTGTCTATAAATTGTTCAAAACAGGACCAAAATTATTCATTAGAAATGAATTTGTAGTTCTGGCTGCAAAGTACATCTTTCACATACTGGTAAATAGTACCTGCTAGAATGATCTCATACCCAGACAGAAGGCCCTTGCCCTCGCCCACTATTGACAGAGTTTTACCATATAAAGTACCGAAATGTGGGATACAATTTACACTGAGAAGTTCCATAACGGGGTCAAACTTTCATTTGAATCATGTAAAAAGATGATTTTCTGAATTAAATGACAAGCCAAATTTTCTACGAAAAAGAAAATGATTTTCATTTGTCTGATGTTGTTTTCAGCAAATTAACCCTTAAAGTTCTAAGCAAAATTGTTAAACACAACATTCTGTTTTTAATTATTACTATTTCAGAGAAAATAAGACTTGGCATTTCGACTCAATTGTCTGCTAGTAGTTGATTTTCCTATACAATGCCTTTAATTTCTATACATCATTATAAACAAGATCACAGATAAGCCAACAACAGAATATTTGAAATGCAGGAAAATAGGACATCTACATGTATAATGTGCACAGAGGATTCCAGATAAATGGATACATATGTTTTACATTAATTTTTTGAGAGTAAAAACAACATACATTGCAAATAATCTATAGCTCTGTATAAGACAGATATCAGGTCAATATTTTTTTTACACCTCCAAGAAAACATGCTGTGGGTACTCATTAGAAGTGCCTCACTGAGGCACTTCTAATGAGTACCCACAACATATGTTTTCATGGGAAAATAAGAAAAATATCAATATTTTTTGGTTCAAAAAAGTACCTTTTCTGGAGCTAATTTCCTAAGTGAAGCCATTTAAAGTATTGTATGCCAGCATACAAAATATGGATGACTTCTAAAATATGAAAAAAAATACATGAATCATACTTTCTCTTATAACTGGCACCAGAAATACTATTTTTTCTGAAATGCAGGCAGCTGACAAAAAAGTTATTTCTGATTTTAGTTGATTTGGAGTTTTACTGCCAAGCCAACAATGTTAAGGTCATGTGTAGCTCCCAGTTAACCTTCTCACAGTAGGCAGGACTAGTCCTCTAAGTGATTAACCGGTACTTTGTTCATATACTTTTGCCAATAACTGACAACTGCACTTCTCGAATCAGCATACCGGTGCATGGCCAGCTATTAGATAGAATATGGTACATACACACTCTTAACCTTCAATGCACCAATCACAACTGCACCAAGCAACATTCTGACTTCTTTTTTGTATTTCAGAGAAATTAAGACTTGAAATTTCATGTGAAAAGTCTGCATAAGAGCAAATGATTCATATGGTTACAAGTCTTATTGTATCTGAAAAAAAAAAATTCAAAAAATATTGTCTGCTACAATTTTGCTTCATTCTTTTTGTTTATAAATCTTAGCTCATTCACACATTTGACAGACCATATTATGTTAAACTCACACATTTATACAAGCATTCTTTTACATAAACAACTATGTTTACATATCAGTTTTTATCACAACTGTCTAGAATACAAGTTGTACCGGAAGAGAGGTGCTGACATCTCAAAATAAAAACTGCTGATGCAGCATTCAGTTCTGCCATAAATTGAATTTTGTTTGTGTTGAGGTTTTACGGCCCAGTCAACCCAATGGGGTCATGTCGAGCACGGTCAGTTTACCTAACCACACGTTTACTGGGAAGGCTTAGTCCTCTAAGTGGTTAACCAGTATTGTGCACATTCTTTCGCCAGAAACTGACAACTGCCCTTCTTGAATCAGCGGAAGGGGGAGAATGACTGTAGAAAATATTTCATGATCAATCTCCACGGAAGAATATTGCCGATCTCGGCGGGGGTTGAACCCGCGACCTCCTGGTCGCCAGTCGGACGGCATAAATTGAATTCACAGCTCCAGATTAGAGGGGTAAATAGTTTTCTTATTACTTCATTAGAATTGCCAAGGTGCTTCAAATGAGTACCCACAACATATGATATGTGGAGAAATAAAACTGTCAATGATTTTGCTAAAACAAGTGCCTTATCTGGGCCCAGTTGTTCAAAACTAACGACATCGTTAGTTAACGATTCGTTAAAATTTACATTGAGTGATATGCAAATATGCTGAAATTTTTTGCTCAAAAAATGTGAGTAGCTTTTGCAGTGCAAAAGCTACTCACATTTTTTCAGCAAAAAATATCAGAATACTGTATATTGAATCTGCTAAAACAGTTAACGAAATGACCTTTAACGAGCTCGTTAAGCTACCAACACTTTGAACAACTGGGCCCTGGAGGTATGAATTGATGGCAGATTTTCATAACTTAAGACCTCAGAAGATTCTGTATGTCTTAGGCTGACAACCACAGCTGCTGTTCAGGTAATACAATGTATATATTGCCAATAAACAACTGTCACCACCAATACAGCTATTTCATAGCTAATTATAAGCAATCAGTCAATTAGCTCCTCTCTGAGATGTCAGTGCTTGTCTCCCTCTAAAACTCCAAAACAGTTTACATATATTTAAAAGGAAAGAACAAAAATGATTAAATATCTCAAAAACTCTACTGAAAATACAGGAGAGAAAATTTTTAATTTTTTAATTGTGAAATTTTAAGTTCATGTCAATGATGCAACATTTTAAGTTGCTCATAATTTGATGATAAATCTGTATCTACGTTACAATGTTAGATTTAAAACAACACATGAAGCTTTTTGCTATTAAAAAAATACTGCAATTTTACCAGTATCAAGTATACTTCAAGGTAGAAACTTCATGTTTGCATGTAAATCATTGTCAAACATTTACTATATATATATACTATATAGGATAAGGGGTTTCTCTCATCAGAAACACATTTTTTTCTCCTCCTTTTACCATTATTCACAAAAAAAAAACTATCCATAGACAGTTTTAACATTTAGCATGCTGGGTAAAAATTTCAGAAAACAATATCCTGATTTTTTTTCTCCCAGAAAATAGGCTTTGGCTTTTCCTACAAATTGTCTCCACTGAAGACAATTTGAATAAAATGTCAAAGCCTATTTTCTGGGAAAAATTATTTGTAGTCTGCTGAATTAGCCTTGAGAGTGGTAAAGGTTAACAACCTGACTGATTTTTAACGCTACCAGGCAACTCAGTCACATAGAGGCAGCTGTTAACAACCTATGTCAATATGCAATTTCTATAGTAGGAGATCAAGTCTTTCCATATACATGTATATATATTTATTTTTTCAAGAAAATCGGGGGCAAAATTATGGGAAAAAAATCAAATGTCATTTTCCTTGACTATTCATTGTTTAGTAATACCAAAAATTAGGCTTTATACATGAACAATGCCTATATTATAATGGAGCTCACAACTCAGGTCACTTACATAGCTCTAGATAAGGTGTTGTTGTTTTCTTTTCAATCAAAATGTATTGATACTTTTCTTATTTCTCCACCAAAGCATGTTGTTGTTATTCATTAGACGCATCTCTGCAGGAATAGAGGACATCTACATGTATGATGTGTACAGCAGATTCCAGATAAAAAGGAAACATACATTAAACATTCATTTCCTTGAGAGAAAAAATCAATATACAGTGTAGATAATCCAGAGCTCTGTATAAGACAGGGTATCAGGTCAATATTTTTTTTTTATATATATCTCCTCAACTGTACTGCTCAAGACAACTGAGGAGGCGTGTGGCACAACTCGGCCACACCACTGGCCTCGTGAAACCTGGTGGTGGAATGAACACGTGGAAAGGCCACTGCTGTCAAGCGGAAAGCTTTCAAGGCCTGGAAGGCTAGTAAAGGCACTAGGGCATCATACGATGCAGCCAAACGAAATGCCAGACATGCAGTGCACCATGCTCATCAAGAGGCCAATAAGAAGGTCTACGATAATATTGACCCCAAGTCTTCAGAAGTCTACCGCCTTGCTAACAAGTTTAGAAGAGAGAACACTGATGTTGGTGGTGACAAACCTGTGAAGAATGATGCAGGAGAGATGTCAATGAGCGAAGACTCAAAGCGGAAGGCCTGGCTACAGCACTACCAAAGGCTTCTCAACATTGAGTTTGACTGGGACCCAGACCACCTGTCATCAATCACCAGTGGAAGGCCCGCCCATCCCAATCACTATTGATATGGTTAAGAAGGCTATCTCACAGATGAAGGCTAGCAAAGCACCAGGCCCATCAGGCATAGTGGTGGAGATGATACGAGCAGCCAGTGACATGGGCGCCTCCATAGTCCGTGACCTCGCAGCTGTAAGCATTCGTGATGGCAAGGTACCCCTCTGACTGGGAGCAGAGTTTCATTGTCTGCTTCTACAAGGGAAAGGGGGACGCATTGGAAAGGGGCAACTACCGTGGCCTCAAGCTGACAGAGCAGGTTATGAAAATCCTAGAGAGGATTGTAGTCGGCCTCATCAGATAGTTGGTGTCAATTGACGATTCCCAGTTTGGCTTTGTCCCAGCAGAGGCACTACAGACTCAATCTTTGTTGTCAGGCAGCTGCAAGAGAAGTATCTAGCTGCCAACAAGAGACTCTACATGGCTTTCATAGACCTGGAGAAGGCGTTTAATCGAGTACCTCGGAAGGTCATCTGGTAGGCGCTGAGAAAACTTGGTGTGGAGGAGTGGATTGTGCGCTTGGTGCAGGGGATGTATGCAAATGCACGGAGCCGTGTCCTTGTTGGTGAGGGGTACAATGAAGACTTTGAAGTGAAGGTTGGTGTTCACCAAGGATAAGTACTCAGCCCACTGCTCTTCATCGCTGTACTTGAAGCCTAATCAAGAGAGTTCTGCTCTGGGGTCCCCTGGGAAGACCTCTATGCTGATGACCTTGTTATCATCACTGAATCACTGGAGGAATGTGTCAGGAGGCTCATGACATGGAAAGAAGCAATGGAGAAGTAAGGACTGAGAGTAAATGCAGGAAAGACAAAGATCATGATCTGCGGTACTGGACCTCCTGCAGAGTTTAGGTGAGTTTCCATGCTCCGTCTGTTGCACTGGAGTGGGCAGCAACAGCATCTTCTGCAATGGCTGCAAGCACTGTGTGCACAAGAAATGCAGTGGGCTCAAGCGTTTGAATAAAAGACACAGACTACAGATGTACGCGGTGCCAGGGAACTGCACGCCCCTTGGATGGCAGACCACAGAAGGATTTTTTTTTACTGTGTTGGGGTTTAACGACACGTCAACCCTTGAGGGTCATTTTGTGTCGTCTCCCAGAGAAAGGGAGAAAAGAGATAGAAGAGAGAGTAGAGGAGATGAAAGAGAGGGACAGGGAAGAAAGAGGAACAGGAATGAAAGTGAAGAAACAGAAGAAATAAAAACATTCCCCCTCTACCCTTACCCACTACAAGGATAGCAGGCCTTGCCCAACTGTAAGCCAATATCAGTTGGACGCCCCGGTGATCTAAGATACACAGCACCTTCGCACCACCCGACCACCCCCGACCACAGAAGGAAGTCCAGGTCGGACCTGACAAGCTTGAGGTGGTAGCTTCCTTTTGCTACCTAGGAGACATGCTCTCAGCAGCAGGTGGCTGTGAACTTTCAACCACAACACGTGTGAAAACCACCCGGAAGTTCAAGGATCTGCTACCAGTTCTCTCTTCATGCCACCTCTCTTTCAAAACATGTGGCCATGTGTACAGCTCTTGTGTGCGGAGAGTAATGCTCCATGCCAGTGAGACGTGACCATTGACAAAGCCAAACCTCCAGCGTCTGCAGCGAAATGACAGGGCAATGATCAGACAGATCTGCAATGTCAGACCACAAGACATTGTCACTACCAGGTCCAATGAGCTACTTGTGCAGCTTGGCATTGAGGATCTGGACCTCATTCTGAAGGAGAGAAGACTCCCATGGTATGAACATGTGGAACGCTCCAATGGTGGTCAAGACAGCCTTTGACATACAGGTTGATGGAAAGTGTGGGCCTGGGAGGCCCAACATGACATGGAAACAGCTGACAGAGAGGGATTGCAGAGAGTGGAAACTCTCGGCCATCAACCCTCATGATAGACATACCTGGAGATCTGGTGTGAGATCTGCCATGCGTACAGCAAGCCCGCTATCTGGAAGGGGGCCCACTGGTGTGGATGTTGCCCCTGTACCTGCACGTTAATCAAAAATCCGATTATGATATGATATGATCTCCATGAAAACATATGTTGTGGGTACTCATTAGAGGTGCCTCAATGAGGCACTACCAATGAGTACCCACAATACCCTATTCACCCCATTTACCACACATGCCTCTGTAAGCGCACAGCAAGGCCATTTCTGAAATGAACTGCACAAGCACACACTGCCATTCTTATGTCTAACCTTAGAAGCCGGGGAAAAAGTGCTGGAGAAAAGATAAAACTAACCTTTACATGTTTACTGCCATTTTACTGAAGATGTTTACATACGGATGTTACCAATTTACATATTTCTTTTCTGACGAAATTATCGATGGTAGAGTATAAAAGCCAGGATTAAAGTTGGAAGTTGGGACCAAATTAATTCCGAAACAAAACTTTGACAACCAATTAATACTATTAAATGTAGTCCTTTTTGTATTCATACCTTCCAGAACTGAATTATATTTGCATAGGAATAATCTGTGGGAATATTGATATTGATTTTGTCAGCAGTATATACCGGTACATGGTTCTCCTGGAAGAGGAGGGATCTACGAACAAGACGGAACATTATTATTAAAGTTTCTTTCAATGTGTAATTTGTTCATTACATATACCCAGTTGATCTGTGTTCCCAAAATAGCATCTGACGTGACCTTTGCAATGTAAACACAGCAAAAAAATAAATGCAGATTCTTTTTAGTGTGCACTTATTGGGTAGATATTTCATCAAGCATTTTGAAGGCAATTTTGAAAAATCTAAGCGCACAGTGTGGTAAATGGGGTGAATATGGTATATGTTTTCATGGAGAAATAAGAAAAATACAGTCGACTCCCGTTATCTCGAATTCCAAGGGACTTACTGAAACACTTCGAGATATCCGTACTTGGACATATCAGAGTTGAGAGAGTGAGGAAAACAATAAATTTGAACAACCACATTTAACAAATGAATATGTAATTTGACTCCTGAAATTAGAAATATACATATAAAATAATGTGGAAAAGAGGAGAAATTGCTCCTGAGGAGCAATTTCTCCTCTTTTCTACATTATTTTGTTACCTGTTGTCATAGTTTCATGTTAAAACAGGGACCAAATTTTGCACTTCGAGATAAGCAGTAATTCGAAATAAGCGAGTTCGAGATAACGAGGTTCGACTGTATTTACCTGATACTACCTCTTATCTAGAGCTATGAGTTAATTTAGCTCTTAAAGTGTCTGTCACAACAACAGCAGAGGACATTGTAAAATGTATTTTTGTTTTAATTTTCCTTGAAAATATAGCTTGATACTTCAACTAAAATGTCAAGGTGGACAATTCTGAAATCTAAGCCTTATTTTCTAAAACAAAAATAATAATAAATGCTGACACAGGTCAGCATAGTTCGCAAAAATTGTACTTTGCCTCTGAAACTTTCACCCAAAATAAATATTTTTCTAAGTCCATGACCCTGACTTCAAGGTTACTCATGTGGGTCAGAATGGTACAAGCATAGAACTTCAGGCCATCATCAAACATCAGGGCAAGTATGAACTACTTCCATCCAGAGCTTCAGAAGAGATAGCTTTTTAAAACTTTAACCAGAAACTTTTAACCAACACCAAATGCTGACTGTGATGCCGGCACCGTGGTGACTGCTATAGCTATGTACTTTTGTACAAGGGAGCTAAAAACTATTATAGGGTGTTCTCTGCTGCATTTAAGGATTCATCCCTGTTTCATAAATAACATGTGCACTTTTAATGATTATTATTATTAGTCTGTGGATCCTGGGGGCAACATGGCCTCCGCACTACCATGGCTACTGGCGGAGCTGTTTGTGCTGTTTGGTGGTGATGTAGAAAGATGAAGTTTAAGGTGGCTACTGTCACAATCATCTGTGTCTGGTTCTGTGTCCTGCGCACCACTCTCTGTCTCACTCATTACAGTGTGATAGGAGGGGGGAACCAGCCTGTCCTCCTCTACTGTGTTATATGAAGGTGGAGCCGACCTATCATCATCTGTATCAGCATCTGTTCTCCTTTCAGATCTACTATCATCTCCTATAGCTGCAAATAGAAATAATTCAGGTTAACCCTTGTCATACTGAATAAATTAAAATGCAATGCCCACTTCTAATTGTTATCCAATCAAAGTCCTTGATACAGGTTGCTGATACAAATTCACATACTAAATGACAAAAAGTGCAGATCCAAAGAAGCTGACTGATCTGGATCTACACTGTTTACAAAGGCAAGGCATATCTGGGTTCAGCAGGACCAGGGTTAAACACATATATATATAACTAGCCATAAACATAGCTCCAGGTACGGCCATAATAAATTAATTGTTAGATTCTCATTACCGCCCGCCTTGATTTTTTACCCCCCGCCTCGATTTTTTTTTTATTGACGCTTTTTTGTAAGTACGAGTACTGCTCTGATGTTCCCGTTTTTTATCAAAAATCTTACAGTTTGCCGATCGGTAAGTTCCGTTCCACTTAAATCTATATTAAATATGCAAATTGCATATATACGACAACAAATTACAAACTTCCGGTGTAATTACCAACACAAAATTGTTGTTCGAGGTGTCTGGATCCCTGTTGCAAATGTGCTTTGTTATAACTTGCATCCGGTCAGACAACCAGTCGATTTCTACTTTCATTTTCGACTCCAGTTAAAAAAAAGCATGTTGAAAATAGCGTTTGTGATCGTGAAAATCATTGCCAATTAAACTGTAATAAACGACTGGTATTGATTTAAAGCCAGCGATACCCAAAATCTTCTCAACCCCTACAATGTATTTAATTCAGGGCCAATTGATAATGCGGTGCCGTTTCCCAGTCGGCAAGAATCGAGGCAATTGCTGGCAGATAAAAAAAATACATGCTGTTTGTGAACTGTGTCTGACAGGTAAAAACCGTTTATACAAAAGAGTGAGTGTTTGACAGGAAAGTAAAAATTACACAGAACAGAATAAATTGATGACTTTTATTTTGTCCAACAGTGTTCTCAAAGAAACTGAAAAAAGTAGGCATTTGATTATAGATATACAGCCGTGTAGCCTAATGTGGCGCATCTGCCAATGCTGCTCACTCAAATATTTTCTCCCAAAAAATCCCAAGGTATCATTTTGTGGGCGTATGTGATGAAACATATCAAAAGGTACATGGCCATTACATTTTGCATGGGGAATCAGGAGTTTATTTTAAAATAATGAGGAAAATGTTGTTTTCATTAAAACCAAAGGACCCTTTTCCCTGAACGTGAAATTTAAAAGGTGGTTTTGTCAGTGTGAACAATGAAAATGGCACAAATATATTCTGAATTGATTAATGATCATAGAAATGCATCTTTAATCTAAAAACATTCTTTATATCCAAGGCAACAGGCAAAATTCTGACAGGTGCGCAACATTGGCAGACATTTTTTATGACACAAACAAGGGGGTGATGAAGTTGAGGGATTATTATCTGCTAAATTTGAAGAAGAAATTAAATGAAAATAAACTTGTTTTATTTATAATAAATTATTCTTCATTCTAGTACATTTAAAAATTAAAACTGGTCTAGCAAACATTTTTTAAATTCAGCTCAAATCCTTAGGTGCGCTGAATAGGCTGACAGCAGTGTATTAACTTTCTTCAGCTCTACAGTTGCTCTTTCAAGGCTATTCTGATTATCACACACACCATTTGTTTTTTCATAATACATTGGAATTATGAAAAAGTATTCTTTATTCACCAAATACATTGGTTTGCAGAAATCAATATAATTTCAGCCACCCAGGTCCAATTTCTGTGTAGTCCGGAAAAATAAAAAATAAAATTTCACCCCCAGCCCCCATTTTGAAAAAAAAAATAAATGAGAATCTGACTATTAATTTATTATGCCCTATGGCCCATTTTTTCATCTAAAAAGTACCAACAGTTTTCTTATTTCTCCAAGAATACATCAGTCAAGGGTTGAGCGCAAGACTGTAGTAACTAAACATATTTTTGAAGCCCATGTTTAGGGGCAACTTTGACCCCTTTGTAAACAATGCAAATTTAGGTGCCATTGCTCATACGAGCAATGGCACCTAAATTTCTATTGTTTACAGGCAGAAATGTTGTAATCTTCATAATGCCTTCATGGTGAGGAGATTAAGTATTGGGAAACACAACCATCTGACTTGCTACAATCTCGCGATCAACCCTCGATCTGTTGTGGGTACTCATTAGAAGCACCTACTTATCTTGAGCTAAGAAATTCATCTGCAAAACACACAGCCATTGATATAGCTATTGATAAGGTTCAATCGAAAAAGTTTGATATCTTTTTTTTTAATTTCTCCATGAAAATATGTACTTTCTCATTAGAAGCGCCTCGCTGATGTGCTTCCATTAAGTACCCACAAGATATGTTTTCATGGAGAAATAAGAAAAATATTATTCAAATACTCCTTTTTATCTTGAGCTATGAATTCTGTCACAAACACATAGCCATTGTCATAGCTTCAGTTAAGGTATTTTTCAGCCCAACAGTAGTGTCATGCACAGTCGAACCTTAATAGCTCAAACACCGATGGCTCGTTTACCATGGCTAATTCGAACTCGTTTTCGAGTCCCTACGAAGTTCTTCCGATAGCTCAAGAAAAACAAATATTTAGGGAAATGTTCTCATTTTATTGTGAAATTGTATTTTGTATGTTGTGTGTACTCATTAGAATTGCCTCATCAAGTTGATTCTAATTAGTACACTCAACATACAATTATTGTGTAGAAAATCGAAAAAAAAAATCCCTAAATTATCGCCATTTGCTTCCTGACTTGGCACCATAATTAACCCTCAGTGGCTCAAACCACCTATGTCTCGAACAATTTTCTATGGTCCCAAAGATGTTCGAGCCATTGAAGTTTGATTGTATGTTGTGGGTACTCATTAAGAGTGCCTCACTGGGGCACTTCCAATGAGTATAAAAACACAGTTTTATGGAGAAATAAGAAAAAGATTATCTGAATATCCCATGTAATGTGGAGCTATGCATTATAGTCATACAAAATTTTGACTGTAACTAGAAAGTTTTACTACTTTAAGCATACATTAAGTTTCAGCCATTAGTCTCTTTAATACATTTTGAAAAAATGGTTTTGTAACATTTCTCCATACATTTTTTCCCCATATAAATGTATGGGGAGGCAAATTTGATCTTGCCATAAAAAGGTCAAAGGTCAGCTTACACCATCAGTTGAACAAACTTCATAGTCCTTGAGTTCCTGATACTATATACTAAGATTCAGCCTCAAAGCTCTCTTAGTTATCCAGAAGAAGATTTTTTTAAGTGTTTTTACCATATATGGTCATGGTGCCCATCTTGATTAATGGACTGTGATCATTTGTATAAATTCTAAATCCCCCTTTAACAGAAGGACACACATGAAATTTGGAGAAAATTGGCCCAGGGGTTTCAGCAGAGATTTCAAGTCATTCCATGGTGTAGAGGGACAGACAGACGGACCATGGATACAGGGTAGCAAGTGAACAAAATAGCTCATCCTGAGCCTCTGGCTTAGGTCAGCTAAAAACAACAGTCATTTAGACACTGAAATACAGGCCAAGGTCCCAAATAAATACCATAGTGTTTGAGTCCCTATTAGGGAGGTAGTGTATGCCAGTTTGATGACTGTATGTTGTGCACTTAATCAGAAATTAAACTAAATGCCATGGTTGATGTAATAAATGTTAAGTTGTTTGGCCATGAAATATAGGTCATGGTCATAAAATGAAACAACAGTTGAGTCCAAGAAACAGAGCTAAATGCTAGGGTTGACATAAAAATGGCAAAGTCATTAGACTGTGGAAACAGGTCCTGGTCATAAAATGATACTGCACTGATCGAGTCCATGTTATGGTGAAAGGTATAATAGTTATTCAGGAATGGACATGTGATTGAAAAACCAAATGCCTATATCACTCCAGGGCCTAGTTGTTCAAAACTTAACAAGGTTGTTAGCTAACATGATATTAAAATTTGTCTTGAAATATGGCAAATACATTGATATTTTTGCTGAAAAAAATGTGAGTAGGTTTTGGAGCAAAAAAATCAATGTATTTGAAAATACCTTCGCTACAACAGTTAACAACTTTATCATTAACAAGCTCTTTAAGCTTACAATGCTTTGAACAACTGGGCCCTGCTTGCTAATGTCTGATGTCTTATGCCTTTGCAGAGAATTTTAATGTACTGTATTCGACCTAATTACCGCACATACCCCTATAAGCGCACAGTCAAGAAATTCCGTAGTCTTCAGATTACAACCAGTGTACTTTTTTCTTTACTTTTTTACAAAGGCATATGTTATGGGTACTCATTTGAATTGCATCGACAAGTCGATGCAATTCAAATGAGTACCCACAACATATGCCTTTCTTGTCGATGCAATTCAAATGAGTACCCATAACATATGCCTTTGTAAAGAAAGTCAGAAAAAATCGCATAGTCATCATTAAATAAGTCCTTTTCTGATCTTTTTTATTGTGTATCCTTAGTAGATAGATACATATTTGACCACAAATGAGTGTGTCCTGTTGTAAGTTTGAAAAACTTAAGCGCACAGTGCGGAAATTAGGTTGAATACGGTAATATCAAATCCTGCTTTCAAGAAAAATTATAAAAAAAATATTTTAAAATTTTATCTACTGATACTTGAATTCAAGAGGTCAATGGTTGACTACGCACACTCACCGCTATAACTGTCATCATCATAGTCTGGCTCTGGTTCTATCTCACCATCTGATGTGTCTTCTCTCTCATCATCAGCTAAATTTTCTGAAGAGACCATCAATGGAGGATAATCTACTGCCAGGCCTGGTTTTTCTGGTTCTGGAGATGATCCTCTTCTTCTTGGCTATATTATATATTAAAGGGAATGATGATTTCAGGTTTAACAATACACCAACTCACAAAAGCCATTAAGATTTTTCACTTCATTTACTAAATGAAAGATGCTATGATGCTACCATCACATATCAAGTATGAAAACAGAAAATTATTGAAGAAGTTTTCTTGCCATCAAGCACTCACATGTATGAATCTACGTCTTCATGTCATATTCTGTTTAAGAAAACTCAGACAAACAGTATTCAACTTAATTAACGCACATACCCCTATAAGTGCACAGTCAAGCAATTTCATAGTCTTCAGGTTACAGCCCAGGTAATTGTGTCTACTTCATTATAAAAGCATATATTGTGGGTACTCATTTAAATTGCCTCAATTGCCTCGACAAGCTGAGGCAATTCAAATGAGCACCCACAACATATGCTTTTACAAAGACAATCAGAAACAAATATTGCACAAGCATAATGAATAATCCTCTTATGAAATCCTCTGTTAATCTTTCTTTAAAGTGTGCCCTTATAAGGTGCATATTTTACTTAAAAGTTTTCCCAGTATTTTTTGTAAACCCTAAACACACCGTACGGTAATTAGATCAAATACTGTATCTATCGTTTAAAAAGATTCATTATTACTGTTTGCCTGACTGCTCCCATAGTAAATACATAAATAGTAATCTTCAATAATAGCCTAAGAGCCATGGTCTGAAAATGAGCAAATAACATACAAATACATACACCCTATTCAACCTAATTACCCAGTCAGCATTCTACGTAAATCTACATCGGGCCATCATCGGCCCGTCAGGGTAGCTGACAGGCCGATGACGGCCCGATGTAGATTTCAGAGAATGCTAGCTGGGTACCGCACATAATCCTATAAGTGCACAGTCAAGCAATGCCGTAGTCCTCTGATAACAGCTTGTGTACTTTTCTCTACTTCTCTATAAAGGCGTATGTTGTGGGTACTCTTTTGAATTGCATTGACAAGTCAATGCAGTTCAAATGAGTACCCACAACATATGCTTTTATACAGAAAATCAGAAAAAGAAGACACAAAAACACTGCATAAGCATCATTTGGTAAGTTCTTCCCTGATCTTTGTTTAAGCGTACCTTTAGTATAGGTGGATACATATTTTACCACAAGTTTCCCTGTAAATTTGAAAAACCTAAGCGCACAGTGCGGCTATTAGGTTGAATACAGTACTTCTTCCAACAAAAAGAAGACGGGTAATATATGAATATTTTCATCTCAAAACAGAACCTTCTCTACAGCATTGCTATACTTACCTTGATTTCATTAACCACCTCCAAGCTATGCCCATGCAACTCCTGGTCTGATGATGGTGATCTCTGTAGTGATCTATTTTCTCCTTTAGAACGATGTCTGAAACAGCAGGTACTACTTGTCAAAATAAAAAAATATAGTTACTGGTGTTTCTTGAAACAACCAGTATGAGCCAAGACACAATTCTTCACATATTCCTACCTGTATCTTGTATACAGTGAAACCTGTGTAAGAAAGCTCCCTTTGACATTGACTTTAGTAGTTGATGTGGAAAGGTGGCTTTCTTATGAAGGTACATGTCATGTAATTTTGCTAGCAAAATTACATGACATGAACCTTTATAAGACAGATGTTTTGTTTTTTTTCACATCAACCACTATTTAAAGTCAGTCTAAAAGGTGTCTCTCTTACACAGGTTTCACTGTATTTTTATACAGTACATGTAACAGTGAAACAAAGTAATGTAAAATTCATGTACTTTCTTATAAATAATGCAGGAAATATTGGTTTTTATGGAATTTCTCTGTGCATGGGTTTGCAGCCTAAAATAACAGAAAATCTTATAATGTCATTGGACATTATATAAATGTCAGATAAACAAGTAATGGACATATTACAGTTTATTATACAGGATACCAACATATACAGTCTACTACAAGTGTTTGTTATATGAATATGGGAAAATATTAGTCTTTCAATGGCAGTTCACATATTTTCTAGACACAACTGCCAAAGAAAAGACCCATACTGAATAGTATTAAATAGGATAAATACTGTAAAGTACTTTTAATGCATAAGCAAAGAATGAAGGCCAAGATTAGTCTGCACATCAACCCAGTCTTATTAGAACCTTCTTGACCATTTTACACCAAACCTTTTACTGTAGATTCTACTACAAAAAAAAAAACCAATGCTCTGATCAGGCTGTGCCGGTGACGATGCAGATCTGGACCTTTGCTGAGCAGATATGGGTAAACTACTGCTAGCATGAGATGGTTCATATCTCCTTCTCAGATTCAAACTCACAACCTTGTGTGTCATTCAGAGATTAGCTCATGACACAAGACACTAGCCAGCATCACTATAGAAGATATACTTTGACAATGATGGAGTAAAAAATAAAAGAAAAGCCATTACTGATATTACTCACATGTAAGGATAGTATCAAAACCAAATCTTTGTATAAGGTCAGAGAAAATTATTAGATTCTCATCACCCTCCACCCCTAAAAATTCTGACCAAATAAAAAATTTTGATGGAAAACTTTTTCAGAAACAACTGGACTTTTGCTGAAAACAGATTTTATACCACTTTTAAAAACTGCAAATGAATTATTGTTATGAAAAGGGTATTAAAACAAGGCTTTCTCCTTTTTGTACATTGAAGTTAGTGTCAGTTACCTTGTTTTGCTATGACTGACATCTTCACTGTATGGCTCAGGAATAAAAAATAAAATCCACCCACCCACTCCGTTTTTTTTTTTTTCATAATTCTGGATGAGATTCTAATAATTAATTTTCTCTGGCCTAAACTATAGCTCTAGATAAGAGTAGGTATCAGATAAATATTTTTTTTCTAATTTCTTTACACAGACTCATTACTCTAGACACATCCAATGAGAAACCGCAATACCCACCAGGATGTGTGGTGAGCAGGGCTCGGGAAATATTGAAAAATGAATTGGTCCAGCCGACGTCATCACCTAACTAATTTCCATAGGAAAAAAAATTGATACCTGTCACGAAAACTAATGACAATAAGCGAAGTCCTAGGAATAAATCCCGATTTCCATACAATGGTTGTACTTGTTGTGTTTGGTGTAGTTCTTGGTTTCAAACATTTTAAGATGTTTAGCTACACATGTAAATGCAAATACAAGACTAGAACGTGTTCGTAGGCAAAGCGGACATGACATCATATTTGATTGACAGCTGGACAGGGGAGACAACCTGATATGGCTGAGAGTATAATTACCAGGACCATATACAAGACAAGATAAGACTCCGGGACAAGAATTGTTGTTTGCGCTACCTATCATGTAAAATGGGAAAGAAAACAAAATAAAAATACGAAATGTACTTATGAATCATAGGTGTTCATAAGGATTTGCATTCATTCACGAGGTGTTGAGAATATTTAGAAACATGCTCCTAAAAGTCGCAAGGAAAGTATTCTAATTGATCTCGCCACATATTTGTAAGCAAAACAGATTTCTTTTAAACTATCAAAACAGCAAACACATCAAAGAGTTTTAAACTTCTGTACTAGTGCCCGAAGCGAATTACTTTCACAAGACCACTGTAATCTCACGAGATTTGAGATTCGAGATAACGCAATGAACTATGAGATCTCAGGTAATTTGTTTACACAACTTCACTCAAGGCGATTATTGGATTAGTCATGTGTAATTATTTGTTTGTGTTGAGGTTTTACGGCCCAGTCAACCCAATGGGGTCATGTCGAGCGCGGTCAGTTTACCTAACCACACTTTACTGGGCAGGCTTAGTCCTCTAAGCAGTTAACCAGTATTGTGCAAATTCTTTCGCCAGAAACTGACAACTGCCCTTCTTGAATCAGCGGAAGGGAGAGAATGACCATAGAAAATATTTCATGATCAATCTCCACGAAAGAATGTTGCCGACCTCGGCAGGGGTTGAACCCGCGACCTCCTGGTCTCCAGTCGGACGGCGCATCCAACTGATGTGTAATTAACGGATTGACATCTGAGCTAGGTAAGTTTAGAATTTGAGAATATCCTAAATATTTGACAGAATCGGAGAAAATTTCCTAAGTATTGGGCCAGTATGGGACCGATTTTTTTGGGCTTTGGGCTGTTTCCAATCGGTCCCAATTTCTGAATTTTGGTCTGGGACCTAAAGAAATCCGGTTTTCCCGAGCCCTGGTAGTGAGGTATAAAAAGTATTAATCTGAAAACATTGATAGCAGTAAGATATCAGCTCTTCTGCACATTTATCAAAAAAAAAAAAAAAAAAAAAAAACATCCCTGTTTAAAATTAATGAATAAAAAGTTATTTTTCAACTGACAGTACCTGTTAGATCTGGGCTTGTTCTTTTGCGCTGGAGATTTGGTTGGGTCATTTGCTGGAGTTCCTGTTTTTGATAATGTCTCATCTGTAGTCTCTGATTCTTTCTCTTCTGTGATCTTCTTATCTTCTGGATTCATCACCATCTCTTTCACTGTTTCCACGGGAACACTGTGTCTGTGGACAGATGAATATATACAGATTGTTTCTTTGTCATCAACAATCACACTTCAGGTAAAACACAATATACCACCTCTTTATAACATTATTGCAAGAACCAAAGCAAAAACTGTGTTAGCTAAATGACCATGTTATATCCGAACAAAAATTTATAAATTATATAGAAAAATGACCATAAATGGTCATTTTTCTATATAATTTATACATTTTTGTTTGGATACTTGTTTGTTTGTTTGTTTGATTTGGGCTTAACGTCACTTTCAACAATCTTTCAGACATATTGCGACGGTGTCTGGATGTGGCAGGGAGCTCAATGCTCACTTTTAGAGTGCTGCCTCACTGAAATATCACGCCCCAGACACTTTGACATGATATTCCACCCAGTCACATTATACTGACACTGAGCTGACCAGTTCCGATTCCTAGCTCTACTTTCTTAATGCTGAGCGCCAAGCGAAAGAGCAACTAGTACCATTTTTTAAAGTCTTTGGTATGACCCGGCCGGGGATCGAACCCGCAACCTCCCGGTCACAAAGCGGACACTCTACCACTGAGCCACTGTGCCGGTTGTTTGGATACAAAACCATGTTGTATCTAAACAAAAAATGCACAGATTAGATAGAAAAATGACCATAAATGGATACATCACTTTTGAGGGCCACTTTTAAGCCATGTTATATCTGAAACTTTCTTATAATGAGCTATCTTACAAAGAGGTTCCGGTGTAATTTGTGCAGGATGAGTAAATAACCAGTAATCACCAGTAGACATTTTTAGATTTATGTCAAAAAACAGAAAGTAAAGTATAACCATTAAAAGCTGCACAGCTGCGGTTACTGTATAATAATTAATTTACATCTTACTTCTTAACAAGAGCTTGACAGCACAATTTGCCCATATACATGTTTGCCAAAGTTAACCAATATTATTGTAAAACTTTAACCATGGCTTAAGACAAGGGGTTATGTACATAATATTTTTTCTTATTTCCCCATCCAAAAAACATATATTGTTGTTACTCATTGAGGCACTTCTAATGAGTACCCACAATTATGTTTCCATGGAGGAATAAGTAAAAATACTAGTACTTTTCCTCATCTTGTGCTATGCTGAACATTTGTAGATGTAAACTTGACTGGTATTGCTGTAGTTTCATATAGGTGAACTTATAAGATGTCACTGGATAGTACAGCTTGCATGATGGTCTTTATCTATGTTAAAACATTGTCTTTAGAAAACTTCAACCAAAAATACGAATAAAAAATTTCTAAGAATGTGACTTTGAAATCAAGGTTAACTAGAGCAAGTGCCCAGAGGGTCACAAATACCCCCAGCCGGCGCCATTTCTAAGTCTGTGACCTTGACCTTGGGTCAGCAGCATCAGCAGAATGACGTCAGCTATTCTGTAATCATCTAGTAGTAACACTAACCACACATCAACATCCTAAAGTGTAAGCTTTCAAAAATATATGCAAAAGGAAAAAACTTGATGCAAAATGTTAACATTCGTATGGATGCACGGACGGATGGACAATCGGACGAATGGATGGAAAGACAGAAACTATATATCCCTCGATATACTTCGTATGCCGGGGGTATAATAAGCAAGAGTGGAGGGATGCTTCAACTAAATTTAACTTTGGGCTATATGTGGCATCATTCCAAGTATCAACTAAATCCAGGGGTCAATATAGCCCAGGTACATGCCATTGCTGAAAAACACAGCTAAATGCAATAAATGATGAACATAATGCTTAAATTTTACAAAGTCAGTGAACCACGAAAATTAGACAAAAATTGGTGCCTTCATGAACTCTCAGATGTTAACATGGACCCAGTTTCACAACTCAACACTAACGGTATATGGGCCATGCTGCTTACATGTAAAATACGAGGGATGTTCGAAATGAATTGCTTATTGTCCTCTAGCTCGATATCCACGTAGGGCACGATAAAAACCAATACATACCTGTATAGGGTTATTCCATATCTACACAATGGTGTATAAATGTACATATTAGACTAAGTTAAGAAATAAAATTTGCCATTTGAATACACGCAGTCATTGACCACTGCAGTAAAAATGGTTGATAGAAGCGTCAACAAAAAAGATGAAATACGGGCTTACATCAAAGCTCGCTCAAAACTTGGTTGTTCTTTGAAGAAGCTGGTGGCTGAAATTTCTACTGCTTTTGGACCTTCTTGTGTGTCTTATGACACAGTTCGGCCTTGGAAAAAGAAATTTGAGTCTGGTGTAGAGTCCATCAAAGATGCACCGAAATCAGGTAGGCCAAAATCTGCATCTCGTAAAGAAATCATTTCCAAAATATAGGAAATCATTGAAGGAGATGCAAGATTTACAGTTTGTGATATTGCACGAAAGGTAGGCATATCACTTTCAACGGTTCACCTTATTTTGAAGAAGCATTTGAAAGTCAGAAAGATTTCTGCTAGATGGGTGCCACATCTGTTGACTGACGAGCTAAAGAGGCAACGGGTTAAAGTGGCCAAAAAGCTGCTTTAAATGTTTCCAAATTAAGACAAAAAGCAGTCTGCCAATGTCGTCACAGGTGATGAACAATGGATCCATTATTTTGAGCCCGTCAGAAAGGTTAGCAATAAGATCTGGGCCACTAAACACAGCAAACGCCCAATAATTGCCAAACGTTCTTTGAGTACAAAGAAGGGTTTGTATGCAATCTTCTTCTCTGGTGAAGGAGTCGCAATAAAAGTGCCAGTGAAAAAGGGCAAAAGCATCACCGGAAAGTACTACAAGGACGTAGTACTGAAGAAACTGAAAAAGTATTATCAGAAACGACGCCATGCCACTGGTTTTAAACATGTCCGTCTTCTACATGACAATGCCCCAGCTCATACCTCCGCAATAGTTACGGTTACGGCGTTTTTGAAGAAAGAAAAAGTAACTGTTTTGCCTCACCCCCCTGTATTCCCCAGACCTTGCCCCATGTGATTTCTTTTTGTTTCCGAAATCGAAAGCATTCCTTGCTGGACGGAATTACCAGTCCAGACAGGCACTTGGATCTGCCATTCATCAGTACCTTATTACTGTGCCCAAATCAGCGTACCGTGATGCCTTCAAGAAGTGGTTACATCGGCTGAAACTTTGCATTTCTAGCCACGGGGAGTACTTTGAGGGCAGTGATGAGTACTTTTGGGCTAACTTGAAATTTGAAGTCTCCAGATAGAAATAAGCAATTCATTTCGAACATCCCTCGTATTAACACAAAGATTATGTGAACCAGGGTTGTCTGAAAAATCAGTTAAGTACAAGAAATTCTACAGTCATTTAAATACTGTTCATAGTCTAGCCATACGAGCACAAAAAAGAAAACTGCTTGCAGAATCCTATATAAATGACCTTATTACTTAAAGAAAAAATCAACAGCCCAGATCAGCCAAAGAATTATTCTAGTCCAACCACACAGCATTAGTATTTTTCTTAACAGAACTGCTGCATTTAACATTCCACTGAATGTACATATGATGATGGCTCTGAGTGGACACATGTGCCACCTCTGTTACTGTTGTAAAAGTAGTATATATACCTTTTATATCATACCTTTTGTAACAGTATATCATATCTTTTGTAACAGGCCAGAGAACCATGGATACAGATGTGAAATAAATGATTTGTTGTTTTGAGTGATTTAACACTTAGCATGACAGGTAAAATTTTCAGCAGACTATATACTGAATATATTTTTTTCCAGAAAACAGGGTTTGACATTTCATGCAAATCATCTCCATTGAAGAAAATTAGCATGAAATGTCAAAACCTGTTTTCCACTGGAGACAAATTACATGCACTGTCAAAACCTGTTTTCTGTAAAACAATTATGAAAAATATGATAAATTTGTCATCCGCTGATTTAGCCCAGAGATAGATAAAGGTTAACTGGAATAACTTACTTTTTACTTGATCTTCTTTTGTTGTGAGATTCTGTATCCATCGAAACAAGTCTTGAGGGAGGCGGAACATGAATGCCTAAAAACATAATGAAATCATCAGCAAACTTGTCGTGCCATTAATACCCACACCACAGAATATTCAAAAGATGTATTCATTTCAATATTTGTCATAACAAAGAGCTTACATATTTCTACTGTTCAAGTAGACTATTGATGCGTAGCATGCTGGATAAAATTTTAGACAGAGGACATTTTGAAACATTTTTCTTATCTTGTCCCAGAAAATATTTTTATTTTTTCATGCAAATTGTCTTGCATGAAAGATCAAAACCTATTTTCTGAGAAAAGTAAGAAAAATATCATCAACTGTAATTTGCCCAGAGAGCAGTAAAGAATAGTTTAATATAGAATTCATAAACTTTTCTTTCTTCTGTAGACATACACATACTATGGACAAATTTAGAAGACATTCATTTTTATTGTCGTACTTTTAAGGTAAAAGGTAGAGGGGCTTCATAGCCTTGCATACATAGGGACTGTGGGAGTTAGAGCCCTCCCTGTTTTGGGCAACAACATATGATGCCAAGTGCACGGGATAGGCCCTTATGCAATATGCAGACAATGCAGGCCCTGATCAGCCTGTGCTCATATTTGCACATGCTGATCAGGGCCTTTGTTGCCCGCTTGCAGAATGAATGGATTTTCTAGTAAATATCGATGAACAGAGAATGTCCACATCAGACTGCACTGATGCACACATCTTCCATGTTCACAAGGGCCTTTTTCCCATGTTGCATCATATAAAAGGTGCTGCCCAGTCCCAATCCTCTTCTTATGCTGCCTTTAAGCTTCCCCTAAGGGTACCTATTTATTGCTGGTGAAGAGAAAGTTTTTCAGTCATTTATCTGAACAGGACTCAAACCCTTAACCTTCAGCACCACATTATAACTATTTGGCTATGCAGCTCTTAAAGTAATCTCAACCTTTAACAGCTGCAACAATAGTGTAGTGGTCCCAGCTTGTTGCCAACATACCCATTTGAGGACAAAGATTCCATGGGTTAATAACCCAGACCTTCGTTGCAAGTGACCTGGGTCCAGTTGTTTAAAGCATTGTTAGCTTAACAAGTGACAAACTCGTTAACTGTTGTAGCTAAGGTATTTTCAAATATCTTATTTTTGCTGCAAAAATATGAGTAGCTTTTGCATTGCAAAAGCTACACACATTTTTTTTCAGCAAAAAACTATTAGTGTACATGTATTTGCCATACTTTAAGATAGAAATCTTAATATCACATTAGCTAATAACTTCACTAAATTTAGAACAACTGGTCCCAGATTTTCATAGGAATCTGCTATAGACTTTAAAATTATGAAAATGTATTACTGACATTTCAACAGAAAAGATAAGACAAAATACAAGTAATTAAGTACCTTCCATAGTATTTGGTGGGGGTAGACCACAGGGTCCATTCAAAGCTTCAATAAGGGAAACAGCCTTATATCCAGGTGGAACACCCTCCTGGCTCACTGGATTGTCTTCTGGCATCTGGTCCCCAAACTGAAATTATCAGCAACTTTTGTTTAAATTATCTTCAGTTTCTGAAATTTAAATATAAGCAGACATAACTCTGAAATACCTGTCTGTATTCTTTGTATTCCTTAAATATATTTAGCAAGATAAGAAGCAGAAACCAAAATGTAACAGACAGACAGATGGATGGATGGACGGATGGACAATGTGAAAACAGTATATCTCCCAACAAACACGTTGCAGGCACACACATACTTTGCAGGAAGTGGAGTATAATAAAGGGGCTTTTTGCAGATTTTATTCCTGCAACACTAACTGGAGCTAGACAAAGTGCCCAGTGGGGCACATATAGCCCTGCCAGTGCCACCACTTCTTAAAAAGGCTGTCTGACGTCTCAGATTTTTGGTATAGGCAGCCTATTGATAATGTGCAATGGTCTACTGAAAATTCTGTGACCTTGACCTCAAGGTTATGGACATTGGACCAGTATCTATCATCATACAAAATATGAACTTAATCCATCATAAGATGTGGATGTTATGAGCTCTTAAAAATTTTGACACAAACATTGATGCAGATTTCTTCGAATGCGAAAGAATACTGTATAAACTAACATACAAACAGACTAGCAGACAGATGGAAAGACAAAAACTATATACCCTTGGCATAAATGTTGGGGGTATAATCATCTCAGTCAGATTAAATAAATGAGTACCCTTAAGATATATTTTGATGCAAAAATTATCCTATATTATCACTTCATTTATCATCTTTGGATGTCTTTCTCACCTGTGCATTAACTCCTGATATCAAAAGGTACAATTCTCATACTGTAATACAAACATACCTGTTGTACAGTTAAGTTCTGTTTCCTTCTCATGGCTCGTATCTGTAGAAGAGCTCTGAATGGTGACCTACATATTGGGCAGTTACTGGCCTGGTAGCGTAGGGACTCGGCACAGGTACTGCAGAGACACAGGTGTCGACAGGGCAAGATTAGTGTATCTCTCATGTCTGACATACAAATAACACACTCAGCCCCACTATCTTCTATGTCATCATCAGGATCATCTTCTTCCTGATAGGAGAAATGTACATTAACTCTTAGCATGCAGGTAAAATATTCAGCAGAAGACAATTTGAAACATTTTTCTTATTTTTCCCAGAAAACAGGATTGACATAAATGAAGACAATTTGAAATGAAATGTCAAATCCACAAAATGTGGCATCTGATCAGGGTCTATACTGTTTGTCACTCATCCAGCAATATTTTATACATCAACAGGTATAGAATACCTTCTACTATTTTAAGAGAAGTATAGTGAGGGGCTCAGGCATCCCAACACTTAACACTTACCATGCTATGGGCAAATTCAGCAGACGACAAATTGATGATATTTTTCTTATTTTCCAAGAAAATAGGATCTGATATTTCATGTAAATTGTCTCCTTAGGAGCAAATTTGCATGAAATGTCAGATTCTATTTTCTAGGAAAAATGAGAAGAATATTTCAAAAGGTCGTCCGCTGAAATTTTTACCCAGCATGCGTTTGAACGTTCATCTGTCATTACTGACAATGACCAATCTTTGTCAAATGGGTGAGGTGTTATTTTTGTATGGTCTAAGATGGCTGATGAGACCAATCTTGGCTCTATACCGCCTGTTGCATATAGAACAAGAGAGGTCTGAGGAAGAAACCTCTGTTGGTGATGCTCTGGCTTTTCCGGTATGCATGTTTCTGCTCCACTTCGCTGATTCTTTTTGTTTCGTATTCACCAGCACCCCTTCTTATGAGACCTCGCCACTTTGCTTGATCCTGTGCAATCTGTTCCCACGACTCTGTTGGTATGTTGAAGTCTTTAAGGGAGGCTTTGAGGGTATCCTTGTATTGCTTCTTACCCAGCATTCAAAGTGTTAGGGTAAACATGGATTACCTTTGTATTTTCAGCATTCTTGTTTTCTATTCCATATATCTCTTGAAGAAGGTAACACAGACCATGGACAAACTGTTTCTGCTTCAATGGTTTGATAATGTAGCAACCATCCACTGAACTACGTTCCACCAAAGCATATGTAATGTGTGCATGAGGTGTGTTATCTGAAAAACAGAATGAGTTGCATAAAGATAAAAGACATTATAGCATATGCAAACATCAAAAGTTTGGGCAAGCCTTCAAATTTGCACAGTCTCACCAGAACCAATGCTGTTAGCTCACCTAAGTGGCAGGCTAATTGGAAACTTCAGCCAAAGAACAGACATGTGGCCTTGCTTAGAGGTTTGGCATGTGTACTAAAAGACTGATTCAACATCCAAAGAGCTTTTTTTCTCATGATGTGGCTCGAATGATCTATATTAACCTCTACTCATTTACAGTGGAAACACTGGTGGTAAATATACAACCCTTTTCCCACAAAAAATATAATCGGAGATATCCAGAAAATGGCATAGTCATGAAGCAGGGTCTTCCTAAAGCACCGAAAGAAGAAATGAGGAACAAACAATAACAAAACAAACCCACATATGAAACCACTGACATAAAAACAAAGAACTTCAATAGAGGAGCTGCCTTGGAATCATAGCGCTTGATCAGATGCCTTTTTTCAATCAAAAAGTATTGCTATTTTTCTTATTTCTCCACAAAAGCATATGTTGTGGTACTCATTAGAAGTGCCTCAGTGACACGCTTCTAATGAGTACCCACAACATATGTTTCCATGGAGAAATAAGAAAAATATTTACCTGATACCCACTTTTATCTAGATCTATGCTTGGAAACAGTAGAAAAACTACTGTGGCTGGAGGGCTTAAACCAGTTTTACTCAAGCAAAACCTCACACTTTCTTATCTAGAGCTATGCTGTATATATGCAAGCAACCATAAGGTTTTTGTCAGAAATTTAAGCTAATTACTGTATTTGCCCTAAGTATTTGAACACCTCAACACCTTACCATTATTGTTCTAAAATCTGAACAAATACAATTTACTACCCGAGGTTCTGTCTAAAAATTGCTGGATGAGTTGCAATCCTTGTAGAACCTGACTGGACACTGCATTCTGCGGCATCTCATCTGGGTCTACACTGTTTGCTCAGGCCCTGTCTGTCCGAATAGATCTGGTAAATACAGTTCAACATCTACTGAAGAGCAGTCTACTCACCATCATCTTCTGCAGAGCACTGAATAACTACTGGTATTTCTTCCTTGTCAGGAGAATACTGCCACTGAAACAAACAAGATTTCAGCTGTTACAGGCAAAAAGGTACATTATCACATACATGAGACTCAGATCTGCCAATCTGGGCCAAATTGTTCAAAACTAACGATGTCGTTAGTTAATGATTCGTTAAAATTTACATCGAGTGATACGCAAATATGCTGAAATTTTTTGCTGAAAAAATGGGAGTAGCTTTTGCAGTGCAAAAGCTACTCACATTTTTTTCAGCAAAACATTCCTGAATATTGTATATTGAGTCTGCTTAAACAATTAACGAAATGACATTTAAAGAGCTCGTTAAGCTCACAACGCTTTGAACAACTGGGCCCTGATGGTGAAGATGTTTGCATTTTACACCTCTTTCATTATTATTTAAGTGAAGTGATGATCCTGAAAGATTCTGTGCAGTGATGAGCTGAATCCCACCTCTAGTGGGATTCAAACCTGAAACCTTATGATCAGCAGTTAGGAACTAATTGCTCAGCCATGCAGACACATCTTTACCAATCTAGGCCCAGTTGTTCAAAGCATCATTAGCTTAACAAGTTTGTTAGTGGTCAAAATGTTTACTGTTCTAGTAAGAATATCTAATTCACAGGCATTTTTGCTGAAAAAAAATGTGAGTAGCTTTTGCAAATGCAAAAGCTACTCACATTTTCTCAGCAAAAAAATTGGTTTATCTGCCATATTTAATTATCAAAGTTTTAACAATACACATTCCATGTATAAATTTTGAAATTTAGGATGCCTGTAGACTTTGCTTGTGCACTCTTTTTTTTTTTTTTTTTTTTTCCTTTTCCTATTACAAATTTATGTCTAAATTTAGCAAAATTCATGTTAACAAAGGTTATACAATAGGCACTGTGCCAATGAAATTTGCTTAGCTTGCTCCTGACTAAGAAACAGCATTAGACCTATAAAATTGCATCTGCCCTGATTATAAATCCTCATTGTAATGCAGCAACTGTCTCTGGGGATTTGTTTGTGTTGAGGTTTTACGGCCCAGTCAACCCAATGGGGTCATGTCGAGCGCGGTCAGTTTACCTAACCACACGTTTACTGGGCAGGCTTAGTCCTCTAAGCTGTTAACCAGTATTGTGCACATTCTTTCGCCAGAAACTGACAACTGCCCTTCTTGAATCAGCGGAAGGGAGAGAATGACAGTAGAAAATATTTCATGATCAATCTCCACGAAAGAATGTTGCCGACCTCGGCGGGGGTTGAACCCGCGACCTCCTCGTCTCCAGTCGGATGGCGCGTCAGATTTCATATCTAGACTTATTTCTGTCTCCTCTGTATACTTCTTGGCATTTCATTATGAGTTGTATGCCAAACCAACCAGGAAACTTTAAAGTTCCAAAACATGCCTTTGGACAGAAGAATACTGAAATGAGGGTGTAACAGATTCGCCTTTAACAAAGGCTTTTGATCGTCTGGTGGTGCAAACGCAACAAGCTCCCCCAATGTAACTGTTATGTCGAGTTATTATTGTAGGCCATTGTTTATTTTAATAAGCTTATCACATTCTTTTGATAATGAAGTGCAAAAGTATGCCTCTCCAATGATGACCCAGTTTTAATCTTTCATCATTAATCCTTTTCCCGCACAGGCTATTTAACATGACAAGTGAAGATTACACCTGTGAATCTGGCAAAATTGTGGCATGACAAAACAAACTTATCTATTGTTTTTCTATTGGATAGATCATAGCTCCATATAAGATGTTTTTATCAACCAAAATGTATTGACACTTTTCTTATTTCTCCATGAAAATATGTGTACTCAATAGAAGTGCCTCAATGAGAATCCACAATACATGTATGGTAACCCAGCGGGCACATGACATAAATACAACGTCGCCTCAACGTCGATGCAACGTCATGATGTTGCATCGACGTTGAGGCGACGTTGTATTTACGTCATGTGCCTGCCGGGAAATGTCCTATAATTTTGAACACTTTATTCCATACTTTTTTGGCCTAAATTTTGCCTTTTATGCAGTTCTTTCTTAAAATACTTATGGGAAAAGCAAACAGTGTAGACTCAGATCAGACTGCTCCCTCAGGAGCAGTCTGATCTGAGGCTGCACTATTTGCATCTGCCATTTTGTCAGAAATTTTCTGTGCACGCAAGTTAAATATATTTATTGTATATCTTTTTTTTGTGGATAAAACAGAAAATAAAATCTGGATACTGCATTTATCTGAAGCTATGGAGATGATTCTGATAAATGCCAAGAAATATTTTCAATGAATATAAAATTAATTAAACCACTGTATACCTTTTCAGAGATGGTAACTGTCAAAATTATTTTGGATCCCTTCTGAAAAGGGTTCTACTTTAAAAAGTAAAAATTTTGTAAGGTGCTTCTAAACAGTAACACAACTTTTATTTTTTTAAGAAAAAAGAAAAAAATATCAATGTTTTTTGTTTTCTTTTTGTTGTTGTTGTTTTTTTTTTGTTTTTTTTTGTTTGTTTGTTTTGCTGAAATAAGCACCTTATCAAGAGCTATTGTTACTTTGTGTTGAGGTTTTACTGCCCAGTCAACCCGATGGGGTCATGTTGAGCACAGTCAGTCTACCTAACCACACGTTTACTGGGCAGGCTTAGTCCTCTAAGCGGTTTACCAGTATTGTGCACATTCTTTCGCCAGAAACTGACAACTGCCCTTCTTGATTCAGCGGAAGGGAGAGAATGACCGTAGAAAATATTTCATGATCAATCTCCACGAAAGAATGTTGCCGACCTCGGCGGGGGTTGAACCCGCGACCTCCTGGTCTCCAGTCGGACGGCGCATCCAACTGAGCCACCGAGGCCGGCAAGCTATTATTACTATATACTCACATCTGCATCTGGAAAAACTGATGGTTCTATTATATGACTGGACTGTTGGAATGTCTGGTTGGCTCCCCGCTCATATGTGAAAGTTTCTGACGTCAAGATTGGCACTTGAGAGTGGTAACTACAAATATACATTTTTTTTTTTAAATTATGCTTCAAGTATATCAAGGAAATCTACATTTTACATCAAAGACAATTAAGCAATTAGCATTCATAACAGAAAATTAGCAATCACACAAGACACTTTTCTCATTTTTCATTGAAAGCAGGATTTGTGACTCAAATCATATCAAAACAGAAAACTGTTTCATGGAAAGGCTTTACAACTTCCCATTTGGGTCATGTCAAGCATGCTGTCAGTTTACCTACTTACAATGTTCCTGGGCAGCCTTAGCCCTCTAAGCAGTTAACCAGTACTTCTACACATACTTTAGTCAGTTACTGACAACTGTCCTTTTAAATCGGGGTAATGAGGAAAATGGCCATAGAAATTATTTCATGATCAATCTCCATGAAAGTTACATGAACTCACCACCCCTGTATCTGCAGTCAGACACACTTACAACTACACTATGGAGCCTGGCTGTACTTGATATTGTATTCAAATACATTGTATTACATAAATCTTAACCCTTGTCCTACTGAATAAATTAAGCTGCCACGCCCACTTCTAATTTTAAGCCAATCGGATTACTTGATCCAGGTTATTGACACAAATTCATATGCTTCATGAAAAGCAGTGCAGATCCAGATCAGTTGGCTTCTGAAGAAGCCAACTGATCTGGATCTGCACTGTTTTTCCTTAAGCATATGAATTTTCCAATGCATTCATTAAGCATATGAATTGTCCAATCCAATTGTTCCAGATCAGTTGCCTTCTTCAGAAGGCAACTGATCTGGATCTACACTGTTTACAAACATAGGGTATATCCTGGGTTCAGCAGGACAGGGATTAATAAGACGGGTCTGAGAAGGTTTCAAACTCTCAATCTTCAGCACTGCATTAGAAGATAAGATTGCTTAACACATATGATATTTATGACATCTGGGCCCAGTTGTTCAAAGCGTCATTAGCTTAACGAGCTCGTTAAGGGTCATTTCGTTAACTGTTTTAGTGGATTCAATATACAATATTCTGGTATTTTTTGCTGAAAAAAGTGCTAATCACATTTTTTCAGCAAAAAATTTCAGCATATTTGCGTATCACTCAATTAAAATTTTAACATCGTTAGTTTTGAACAACTGGGCCCTGGCTGTGAACTTAAATGCTGTACCTCAGGTGACCATTAGCAATTTCTTCTGTAGCAAAGTAGAATATCTTGATGTTACACTTGACATCAGAGTCGAAGGTAAATTCTAAGTTGTATTTCCCAGTCAATGCATCATCTTGTTTATCATCGGATTTCAGTTTCTCCGCCTCAGGAATCCTGTCAACAAATCAAACTCCCGATAAACAGGTCTTATTTTATAACTGAACATGAAGGCCTATGCCAGCCTTCATGTCCACCAGCAACCCAGATATGTGCAGAGAAGTTGTTAACGAGGAGTATTGGGCAATAATTCTGTGATAATGTTCTCCAATAGTCTCCTCTGCAGAACTGGATGACAACCAATGAAAGAGAAGACACCTTGAATATATGATGCTAAAGATTATACAAATATTAGACACTGATCTTATACCTGTACATTTCAAAGTTATTTTGTAATGTTTGTCTAATGTAAATTAACCATTATACATGTGGGCTTGGTTAGACAGGCTCTGTAGGACTCAATTCTCAATAAAAGCATATGTTGTGGGCACTCATTAGAATTTAGTAGTGCCTCAGTGAGGCTTTTCCAATGGCTTTGGTGAGGGCCTTTTAATGAGTACCCACAACATATGCCATTAGGGAATCAAAGTACTGGAAGTACTAAGAGGCAGGCAATTAGCTCACAATTCTTTTACTCTGCAGTGCTTTTGCAAAGGAGCCAACCTTTGAAATTTTGTATCAAACGGGCTTTGGAAAGATTTTTGTACATTTTATCAATGGTTGCTTGTGTTAAGGTTTTATGGCCCAGTCAACACATTAGGGTCATGTCCAGCAGGGTCACTTTACCTAACCACACTTTTCCTAGACAGGCTTAGTCCTCTAAGGGTTAACCAGTACTTGTTAACATTCTTTCGCCACAAACTGACAACTGCTCTTCTTGAATCAGTGAAAGGAAGAGAATGACTGTAGAAAATACAATGTATTTCATGACCAATCTCCACAAAAGAATGTCGCCGGATCCAGCGGGGATTGAATCCGCCAACTCCTGATCTCCAGTCACCTGACTGAGCCACCAAGGCTGGCTTTATCAATGTGTAAACACTGGCAAATAACTCATAAACTGAATAAAGCCCAAAGGGCTATATGTTAAGTTTGTGAGAGATTCGTAAACTGAATAAAGCCCGAATGGCTGTATGTTAAGTTTGTGAGAGATTCACCAGAGTGTAATCTGTATAAACATCAGTAGAATCCAAAAACATAATAATTGAGCCAGCGCATGAAAAAACCTACAAAATGGCATGTGCCCCAGTGAAGACTCAGATCTGCCTTGGCATCTGCCCAATCTGATCAGAGCCTTCGCTGTCTGCAAGAAGAAAGCTTAGGTTCTTAGCTACCAAGTCCACAGCTGATGCCCCTGCTGATCTGAGTCTTTGCTGGGTGCACATGCCCTTTTGTACGTTTTGTCACATGCTGGGCAATTCATTCCTTATAATTCCAACTTTGTCAACAAAATGCTACACATTAAAAATGTAGATCTGAAGGATTCTTACTCTGGTCTTTATTGAAGTGTAAAACATTTCTTTCTACCTATTAAACTGCATGAAATGTGTATAAAATTTAGAGTTGAAATAATAACAGAATAAAGAATTCTTACTTGACAAGTTTGAGAGAGTCTTTGCGTATATTGACCAAACTTTTCAATGTTCTTGTTGGCTCATTTCCAGTACCTGGTGGGTATGGAAACTGAAAACAGAGAATGTAAAATACATGGAGTATTAAAACATGGCCTGTTTGAAAAAAGCACACACACACACACACACACATGCACACGCACACACACACACACACACACACACACACACACACACACACACACACACACAACCCATAATTGAGCCTAGTCACAATCAAAAGGAGCTGAATACATATACATGTATGCAAAAGTCAATCATATCCCTAGTTTGACATAGCTCTGGATAAGACGTGGTATCAGGTAAATATTTGTTATATTTCTCTACAAACACAGATGTTATGGTACTTATTAGAAATGTCTCAGTGAGGCACTTCTAATAAGTACCCAAAATGTGTTTTCATGTAGAAATAAAGAAAATAGCCATCACAGGAGATGGAAAATCCCCCAACCAAACCGCCATTTCTAAATTTAGTGTATTTCAATCGATATCATGGCTACATTGAACGAGAGCAAAGTAAAAAGATGCAAAGGTAGTATGAAATGTGACCAAAATCATGTGAAAACAAAATTAGGTGTACTGTGAATGACTTCATTTTTGCGTGTTCTTTTATTTATTTTTTTTATTTTTGTCAAAAATCATCTAATAATTACTTCTGATGTGATAATTTGTACAGGATACATAATAATTGCAAATACTTTGAATTTGTAAGTGTACATATTCAGAAATAATAACAAAAATAAACGCCTTGTAAAGGTAAAGGAACTTGCTGTATGTTTATTGGGGTAAAAAATCAACAGAGTAAAAGTTGTCCTTCTGGCATGCTACACACCTTCTTGACCTGATATACATTGTATGTCCCTATAAAAAATTATCAAGTTATCTCAAACAGTGTGGGAGTTATGGCCTACACAAGATTTTGGCATCAGGGGAGATAAGTAAATAATGGAGAGAGAGTACTCTTGAACATGAAATGCCTACTGGTCCTTATCTATGTCTCTACCAAATATTATCAAAATATTTCAAACCACATACTTAAGGATTTAGCTTAGAAATTCATTCAGGGGGGGTAACTAGAAAACAACCACAGCAGAGGTTGTCTCTCTTGCTTGTGACACAGCTTCAGGGGAGGTAACTACATTACAAAGAAAGTGAGAGTTGTCTCTCTTGCATGTGACATGCCTACTGGTCCTCCTCTTCATTTCTACCAAACATTATCAAAATATGTCTAAGAGTATCAAAGTTATGGAGCGCATAAGATTTTGGCTTCAGGGGAGGTAACTTCATAATGAAGAAAGTGAGAGTTGTCTCTCTTGCATGTGACATGCCTACTGGTCCGCCTCTTCATTTCTACAAAACATCATCAAAATATGTCTTAGGGTATCAAAGTTATGGACTGCACAAGATTTTGGTTTCAGGGGAGATAATTATATAACGAAGACAGTGAGAGTTGACTTTCTTGCACGCGACATGCCTACTGGTCCTCCTCTTCATTTCTACCAAACATTATCAAAATATGTCTAAGGGTATCAAAGTTATGGACTGCACAAGATTTCAGTTTCAGGGGGGATAACTACACAACATATAAAGTCACAGTTGTCTCTCTTGCATGCAAAAATGCCTACTGGTCCTCCTCTTCATCCCTACCAAATATAATCAATTATTTTCTCAAACAGTATGACCTGCAAAAAATTTCAGTATGGCCTGCACAAGATTTCAGCTTCAGGGGAGATAACTATATAAGGAAGACAGTGAGAGTTGTCTCTCTTGCATGTGACACACCTACTGGTCCTCCTCTTCATTCCTACCAAACATTACCAAAATATGTCTAAGGGTATCAAAGTTATGGAGCGTACAAGGATGAGTAAAATTCTGTTTCAGGGGAGCTAATTATATAATGAATAAAGTTAGAGTTGTCTCTCTTCCATGCAACATGCCTACTGGTCCTCCTCTTCATCCCTACCAAATATTATCGAATTATCTTAAGCAGAATGGGAGTTATGGCCTGCACAAGATTTCGGCTTCAGGGCAGATCACTACATAACGAAGACAGTTAGGTCTCTCTTGCATGCGACATGCCTACTGGTCCTCCTCTAAATTCCTACAAAATATTAAGTATGTTTAGTGGTATCAAAGATATGGAGCACACAAGGATGAGGCTACAATTTCAGCTTCAGGGGAGATAACTACATAATGAAGTGAGAGTTGTCTCTCTTGCTCCCAACATGCCTACTGGTCCTCCTCTTCATCCCTACCAAATATTATCAAATTATTTCACATAGTATGGGAGTTATGGCCTGCACAAGATTTCGGTTTCAGGGGAGATAACTGCATAATGAAGACAGTGAGAGTTGTCGCTCTTGCACGGGACATGCTTACTTGTCCTCTTCTACATTCCTACCAAATATTATCAAAATATGTCTAAGGGTATCACAGTTATGGAGCACACGATGCTTCTATGGATGGACGGACACCATGCTGATAGCTATATCGGTCGGGGGATAAAAATATCAACATTTCTTGGCTGAAAAAAGTTTCCTATCTGGGGCTATGGTCCAATAAAGTACAAATGTACATGTTGATGATTTAGTGTTTTACCTCTCATTCAACATCATTTAAATCAATACCAGATTATGAAGGCATGATAATATCACGATAATGAAAAACTTGATGTCATGCAGAGCCGTACAATCTTAACCCTTAAACTGCCAATCACAACAATTGTCGTCTGCTTTGTCATCTGCTTGTGATTTTAAAAGTCATTTTTGCAAATAGTGTGGACCCAGATCAGACTGCTCCTCTAGGAGCAGTCTGATCTGGGTCCACACTGTTTGCCTGTATGCAAAAATAGGTTTGGAAAGTTTGCAAGAATATTCAGCAGACGACATAAACAGAAGACATTTTCAGATGCAGATTTTCTTGGCGCTTTAAGGGTTAAGCTGAATCCAACCCCTAGTGGGGTTCAAACCAAAGACTGATCTGAAGTCAGAAGCACTCACCTATCTGCCAAATAGATGCTGTCTGATCATGTATATAGTTATAGCTCTAGACAAGAAAGGTGGCTTAATATTTTTATTTTTTTTATTTCTCAATGAAAACATTATGTGGAGACATTTCTAATGAGTATCCACAATGTACGCTTTTATTAAGAAATAAGAAAATTATCATTGCAAATTTGCTGAAAAAAAAAGCCTTATTTAGAGCAATGATGGCACTGTATATGACAAGGAAATATATCCTGTTGGTACACATTAGAAGTGCCTCAATAAGGCAATTAGAAGTGCCTCAATAAAGCCATTATAAGTTCCTCAATAATTCAATTAGAAGTGCCTCAATAAGGCAATTAGAAGTGCCCCAATAAGGCTTAGAAGTGCCTCAATAAGGCAATTAAAAGTTCCTCAATAAGGCAATTAGAAGTTCCTCAATAAGGCAATTAGAAGTGCCTCAATAAAGCAATTAGAAGTGCCTCAAATTGAGGCACTTATTGCCTTAACCTCAATAAAGCACTTCTAATGTGTACCTACAAAATACCATTGCTCCAGATAAAATGGAGTATCAGGTATATATTGTTCTTACTTTTCCTCAAAGCATATGTTGTGCATATTCATTAGAAGCATTTCACCAAGGTGCTTCTAATGAATACCACAACATGTTTTTGTGGAGAATAAGAAAAATATCAACAATTTTTGGTTTAAAAAGCATCATATCTGGACTTATGGACATATTTTTTTCCTGAGAAATAAGTAAAACTGTAAACATCATACTTTTTTTTTCTCAACATCTCATTTACAGCTATTATAACACTGTACATGACAAGGAAATGTCAAGTGAACAAATAAGATAATGACAATAGTTATTATGCACAATGCATTGTTATTCTAGGAAAATGAATGTTTTATTTGTTTCAGACCGTTAAGTGGACTTCAAAGACCAATTTATTATTTCACTGAACACAATGGCAGCACTATTAGGACTCATGTTCCTGTCATATTCCAAATGCAGCACTGGCTAATTTTGTACAGGGACTCAATAATTGCTTTCCTTTACAAAATTGGTTACAGTATGCATTCTGAACTCGATTTTCATTGTTCCAAATTTCATCTTAACCCTTAAAGCGCCAAGAAAACTTGCATCTGAAAATGTCATCTGTTTATGTCATCTGCTGAATATTCTTGCAAACATTTCAAACCTATTTTTGCATACAGGCAAACAGTGTGGACCCAGATCAGACTGCTCCTAGAGGGGCAGTCTGATCTGGATCCAAACTGTTTGCAAAAATGACTTTTAAAATCACAAACAGATGACAAAGCAGACAACAATTGTTGTGATGGCAGTTTAAGGGCTAAGATACCTCCATAACTGCAGGTAAGAAGGGGTATCCACACAATATTTTTCTTACTTCTCCACAAAAACATGTGGTATTCATTTAGAAGCACCTTGTTCAGGTGCTTCAAATGAGTACCCACAACTTATGTTTTCATAAAGAAATGAAAAATATATCAGGACCCAGTTGTTCAAAGTGTCATTAGCTTAACAAGCTTGTTAGCGGTCAAAATGTTAACTGCTCTAGTAAGTACAATATCTAATTCACATATATTTTTGTTGAAAAAATGTGAGTAGTTTTTGCAATTTTTTTTTTATTTTTCTCCATAAAAACATGTTGTGGGTACTCATAAGAAGTGCCTCAGCGAGGCACTTCATTGAGTGCCTACAACATGTTTGCATTGAGAAATAAGAAAAGAAATATCAACATATTTTTATTGAAAAGAGTGCCTTATCTGGTGTGCTGCTCTTTACTGAAGTTTACAACCTCTATGACTTCCTTCTATATATATGGTAAAGTGAAATAGTTACCTCATGTTTCATACTATTTCTGCCAACTTGTTAGGGCATTTAAGGCATGCCCTTTAGCTGACAAAAACAAATTATATTATTGTCTAACTGTGAATAACTGAAAATACACAGTTTATGTTACCATAACAACATGACAACATTGTCTCTAACACATATTCTGAAAAGTCATCTTTAAAATGTCAAAAAAGTATTTTTTTGTTGTTGTTGTTGTTGTTTTCCCTATTACTCCACAAAAGCATATTTTTTGGTTGCTCATTAGAAGTGACTCATTGGGTACCCACAAAATGTTTTGTGGAGAAATAAAAAAAAAAATAAAAATATGAGGATACTAGTCATACTACCCTAGTCCCCTTATCTGTAGCTACATGTATGTACTCATACTCTAGATACAAATTAACTCTTTGCATGCTGGGTAATTTTGCATGCTTTTTTTGTTGTCTGTGGATTTTGTTTTAAATTAACTTTTTTCAAAAAATTCTTTCAGGAATACCATCAGTGTGTCAAACAGTTTGGATCCAGATCAGGCCCAACATTTTGTCAGGCTTGATCTGGGTCCAAACTGTTTGCAAAGGTTATCAGCAGAAGACAAAAGTCACCACTAGCGGGGAAAGAGTTAAGGTATATACAAATAAATATTTTTCTCATTTCTCCATTCGGGTGCTCATTTGAGGCTCCTCAGTGATGTACTTCTGATGAGTACCCTCGACATGTTTTTATGGAGCCACATTGTTTGTTTTGCTGTGACCTATTTAGATTTACATAATGTACATGACATAAACAATATCCCAGCTGCAACATGAGAAAACGTACTTTCTGACATGCATAGCAACAGATAAGGCACTTTTTTCAGCCAAAAAATGCTGATATCTTTCTTATTTCTCAACAAAAACATATGTTGTGGGTACTCATTAGAAGTGCCTCGGTGAGGCACTTCTAATGAATACCCACAGCATATGTTTTCATCAGGAAATAAGAAAAATATTATGTGGATAACCCCTCTTATCTGTAGCTATGGACATGTATGCCAAACAAAGACTCAAGATGCTGAATCAACATTGAATCAACCTTGTTTCAACCCAAGTCATCATGATCCACAACTGGAAGTGCTAGCCATTCAGCCGCAAAGATACTTTCCATGAAGTTTCAGATATTGCTGGTAGAAGTTTTTGTGCTTGTACATGTACATGCAAGTATTGTAATCAGCTCATATGCATGACAAGACTTAAGTACTTACCGGAATGGGTTTACAGCCGAGAAAGTTCAAATCTGTGTTTTCTCCAAACAGGTAGGATTCAGGCTGAGACATGTCAAATCTCTCCCCACCCATGATGAAATGGGAGCCAAAGTAATTTCCTGAAACAAACAAATTTACACGAGGCTTACCAGGGGAACTGGGTATACCAACAGATATTATTTTTATGGTGGGAAGGGGTTGGAGGTGGGGTGGGTTATGATAAACAAAAATGTCTGATCATTCCAGATTAATATTATAGAAACTAAATACATACTACAACTTGGTATCTATTATTTTGTGCAAAGGAGACAACTTTTGTGACTCTTTGTTTGCCTTCCTGTTTTCCTAGTCCCTTCCGAAAAGGGGTCTACTCTAAAAGGAATGAATTTGCTCCCACAGGGACCCCTTTCAGAAGAAAGCAAAAATCAGTTCTGACAGAGTTGTCTGCTCCAAAAGTGTATCTATTTCCCTTAAACTTATCTATGTAGACACGAGGGAAGTTGTAGCAGTCTATTTGATAGATCTGGTATATGCTACATGCAGCTGACTGAACATTCAGAATGGGAAGTGAAAAAAGAAGCATATCAAAAAGGGAAAAAGAGGATTTTGTTTTAACCCATTGTAGTCGGGAGACCCGTAAAAGGGTAATTGACAAACAGTGCAGAATGCGACATCTGATCAGATCAGCGTCTCCACTGTTTGCAAATAGTTTTGCCATTTTTCTCTAGGAATGTGTAAATCTCATAGCTGGACGTACCTAATACTGAATTTGAACTCTTCCAATATAGTGTGGGACAGTCTATTCAGTATACAATGGGTTATTCAAGACCATTTTTTCATGTAATTTTCCTCTAAAACAATACAATTCACAAAAAAAAGTCTAGCCTGACCAGACTTTCTATTTAGGCACACTGGGATATTTAGGAATTTGGAGATATAGGAAATAGTTTATTTTAGGATTGCAAAAAAAAAAAAACAAAAAAAAAACAGTTTTCTGATATTGGATTGTTTAAGTGGAATGGATATACCATATTCAACCTAATTACGGCACATACCCCTATAAGCACACAGTCAAGAAATTCCGTAGTCTTCAGATTACAACCAGTATACTTTTTTCTTTACTTCTTTACAAAGGCATATGTTGTGGGTACTCATTTGAATTGCATCGACAAGTTGAAGGCATATGTTGTGGGTACTCATTTGAATTGCATTGACAAGTCGATGCAATTCAAATGAGTACCCACAACATATGCCTTTGAAAAGAAAGTCAGAAAAAATCGCATAGTCATCATTAAATAAGTCCTTTTCTGATCTTTTTTATAGTGTATCCTTAGAAGATAGATACATATTTGACCACAAATGAGTGTGTCCTGTAACTTTGAAAAACCTAAGCGCACAGTGCGGTAATTAGGTCGAATACGGTATTTTCAGGGAAGGTAACTCTGTCAAAATTGGTTTGCCTCTCTTCTGAAAAGAGATTTATTCTAACAGTAAAGAATTTTCCTCTCTTGAAAGTAAACTCTTTCCTTTTACATTACCTATAGAACCCTTTTCACATGCTGGAAAACATTCACACATCCCCACAAGTTCCAAGCATCCAGTTTTGATTCTTCAGGTCATATTTGCCCATTACCTGCAGGGAGATCAATCATCATGGAAAGGTCACAATCATGAAATAAAGACCTCTGCTGTCACAGGATGCGAATGAATTACATTAAATGACAACACAAAACAGAACCCAGACAGTTCACCAACATGTATTTTGGAGAAGGTTCACCGACACATTTTAAGACAATTCGCCAACTGAAACTATTATAGTATAGGTTTTAATGATGAAAAAAAGTGTGTCTTTTTTAGATGAAACAGTAAGATTTTCATTAAATGAGATGAAAATAAATGTCAAAAACTACCATCTTTGCTGTTTATTTGCTGAAGATTAGGTGACACACTAGAACCAGAAATGATATTGATCATTTACTGGACTAATACATCTTGCTTCTGAATTGCCTTAGTAACAGTGCTTGCATTAAGGGAAGTCTGGGAGTCAGAGACTCCCAAAAATTGCCCTGAGACTTCCAAAATCAATGCCAGGAAGTCTGGGACTCCCAACTTTTAAAGATATTTAATCATTTATAACAAAAATTTAGAATGAATTTATGTGTTATTTAGCTTAAGAATGGCAGTTTTACTCAATAAATGAGAGTTTAAGAATATTGAGGTTTATTACATTTTCAGCAGTGATTTACTGAGATTTATCAGTGAATTATAATCTATAATTCACCGAGTGAGTTATTTCATTTCGAATGTTTTGACATCATAACTGCTAGGCGAGGTTGCTGACGTAGTTGGTAACAACAATAACAATAGTGACATTCTGCGGAAAATTTTGATGAAATCATGGAAATCAGACTGCAATTTTCACGTCCAGTTGGTATTTTTGAGATAAGACCTGCAACACAAATATTACGTATGATTTTTTTGATAATCCAGTTCAACTTTTGTGACATTTTTTGTGTCTGTATTTCAAGCACAGGACGATTTTTGCATTGAAGTGAAAACAAGATGGCGACTGATTTTCAAACTAAACCAACTGAATTTCATGCACTGACTGGAATTATTTTGGTAGGAAATCATAACGGCTGAATGTGAAAATTCAAAGGTAAAACATGGATGAAAATGTAATAAACAGTTTATTTGGTTGAAAAAATTTGATCACCAGGACTTCCAGATATTGGAGCTAGGAAGTCCTGGGACTTCCTGATTTTGATATTTAATGCAAGCACTGCAGTAAGTTTTGTAATATGTTGCGAAGTCTGCGTGAGGATGACAGAAAAAAAAAAAGAGTATATAATTGATATATACATAATTTTTTTATAATTTTCATGATTAATTTATCACATAAAAACATGTATTTCTATTTTATTTATAAAACTAATTGGTATTTTGAAAACACAAGAATTCCGCGGAAGGCGTCATCGCACCTGCTGGGGCAAAAGTCACAGGAGCCACAATCAGAACGTGGTTATTAAATAAGTTTATTTCATTCTTAGCAGTGCTTACTTGGAAAACTGGGTTGAAAAAAATGTAGACAAAGTGCCTAGTGGGGCACATATATTCCAGGCCAGTCCCATTCCCTCTAATGGCTATATCTTCAGCACTGACTTTTCGTATCATACAGCCCAATGATAATGGAGCGTTGACGTAAAATGTGTAAAAGTCACTGGAGCATGAAATATAGGTCAAGGTCACGGGTCAAGATACCTGCTAATTCAGTACATCAAGGAGAAGCACAGTGCAAGGTATAGTGGTTGTAGGCCTTATAGTTGAGGAGTTATCAAACATCAACGTAAAATGTGTCAAATATAGGTCAAGGTCACCGGGTCAATGTACCTGCCAAGCCAGTGCAATGAGGTGAAGCACTATGCAGGGTTTAGTGGTTGTAGGTCTTATATTTGAGGAGATACCGAACATCAACATAAAATGTGTCAAAGTCACTGGAGTGCACAATATAGGTCAAGGTCACCAGGTCAAGGTACCTGCTGAGTCAGTACATCGAGAAGAAGTGCTATATAAGGTTTGGTGGTTGAAGGCCTTACAGTTGAGGACATAAGGAAGGGTGACGTAAAAGGTGTAAAAGTCAATGGAGTGCGAAATATAGGTCAAGGTCACCCAGTCAAGGTACCTGCAGAGTTCGTACATTGAGGAGAAGCACTATGCAAGGTTTGATGGTTGTAGGCCTTATAGTTGAGGAGATATTGAACATTGACATAAAATGTGTAAAAGGCACTGGAGCGCAAAATATAGGTCAAGGTCACCGGGTCAAGATACCTGCCGAGTCAGTACATCTAGGAGAAGCACTATGCAAGGTTTGGTGGCTAGAGGTCTTACACTTGAGGAGATCTGGAACGTTGACGTAAATTATGTAAAAGTCACTGCAGCCAAAATATAGGTCAAGGTCACCAGGTCAAGGTATCTGCCAAGTCAGTACATTGAGAAGAAGCACGTTGCAAGGTTTGATGGTTGTAGGCCTTAAAGTTGAGGAGATATCGAACGTCGACACAAAATATGTCAAAATCACTGGAGCACAAAATATAGGTCAAGGTCACCGGGTCAAGGTAACTGCCAAGTCAGTACATCTAGGAGAAGCACTATGCAAGGTTTGGTAGTTGTACACCTTATAGTTGAGAAGATCTGGAACGTCAACGTAAATTGTGTCAAAGCCAATGGAGCGCAAAATATAGGTCAAGGTCACTGGGTCAACATACCTGCCAAGTCAGGAGGTCAGGGAGATGTGTCATGCAAGGTATGATGGTTGTTGTAGAATTGTAGTTGACAAGAATACAAACTTTGACGTAAATGTCGAACTTCGACATAATAGAAAGTTCTGTTAACAGACAGACGGACGGACGAACGGACAGACGAATGGAAAGGCGGGCACCTATGTCGCAAAGTCAGGAGGTCAAGGAGATGTTTCATACAAGGTTTGATGGTTGTTTAGTCTTGTAGTTGATTAGAATACTAACTTTGACATAAATGTCGAACTTCGACATAACAGAACTGTTAACAGACAGACGGACGGACGAACAGACAGACGAATGGAAAAGTGGGCATCTATGTCGCAAAGTCGGGAGGTCAGGGAGATGTTTCATGCAAGGTTTGATGGTTGTTTAGTCTTGTAGTTGATTAGAATACTAACTTTGACATAAATGTCGAACGTCGACATAAATGTTGACAGACGGACGGACGAATGGACAGACATACGGAAAAGCAGACGCCTATGTCGCAAAGTCAGGAGGTCAGGGAGATGTTTCATGCAAAGTTTGATGGTTGTTTAGTCTTGTAGTTGATTAGAATACTAACTTTGACATAAAAGTCGAACGTCGACATAAATGTTGACAGACGGACGGACGGACTGACGGACGGACGGACGGAAAATCGGACGCCTATATCGCACCCTGCTACAAGCAGGTGCGATAAAAAAGCAAAGTTTCTTCAAGAGCTGCTAGGCATAACTGTACACTTTTAAAATAAAAATCGTACAAATGGGATCAAAGACACATTTCTGCCTGCATACATGCACATATTTTGTTTCAGATCCCATACTATTTTGCCCTTAACAGTGACTTACAGAGAAGACAATGAAATCATTTGGATAATCAATGTCAGACATAACAAAGGGAGATAAGGCCAAAAGTAAGAAAGCCAGAGTTATCATTCGTGTACGCGACACATCGTCTGGTCCTGTTCTACATTTCTTCCAAGTACATGTATCATAAAAATATTCCAAGGGGTCTTTGACTTACAGAGCGGACACGAAATCATTTGGATAACCACTGTCAGACATAACAAAGGGAGATAACGCCAAAAGTAAGAAAAGCAGAGTTGTCATACTTGTACGCAACACATTGTCCTGTTCTACATTTAGAGCAAACATCATAAACCCAATACCAAATCAAATTGGGCCACATCAAGCAAAATGATGCCTTCGAACATGCACAGAATGTGCAGTCAGACTTATCCTGCACATGTGCAAAACATCATCTGGACCTTTGCTCTCCATTCATACATTCTGTAGTATCTGCTGATAGTGAAGGCCCCAATCTAACTGATCAGATGTGCAAGCAGATGGGGCCTGTAATGTCTGCATATGCCCGAAGACATGTTTTCGCATGGCACAGCTAAATTATACAAGAAGCACGTTTGTCAAATCACCTTATGGTCCAATAAAGTTTCCAATTTTAGGATAAGTAAGGCATGGCGTTATGATGTCCAAATATAAATACAGTAGACAGCGCTAACATATTAATTTACATGTAAGGGATGTACAATTGGACAAACACCTGGTATGAGAATCAAAGAGAACTGTTAAACAATATGCAGTTCCCAGGTGATCAATAGTGAAAAACAACAAAACATTAACCCTTGTCCTGCTGAATAAATTAAGAAGCCACACCCATTTCTAATTTTCAGCCTATCAGAAAACTTGATAAAGGTTGTTGATATGGCATTTACATAATGGCAAACAGTGCAGATCCAGATCAGTTGGCTTCTTCAAGCCAACTGATCTGGATCTACACTGTTTGCAAAGGCAGGGTATATCTGGGTTCAGTAGGACAAGGGTTAAAGAATATGCTAAAACAATCCAGATGACATGTATATGTGCAGCATCCATTACAACTGTCCAAATAATTATCACTTTCTACATAATGGTCAAATAGGTTCATCAACCATGACTGACTTATGGCCATCACAAGCCACTGCACGATGGAAATATCATACAAATACCTTTCATTTTTACATGTATATGCATCCTTCAGATCTAACATTTGTCATTTTTTCTTTATCTTGAAATTTTCCTTGACATTTCTGTCAGTGGGTTAATTTCCTCCCTTTGCAAAATTAGTTACATTGTCAGATGTGTTGGTGAATTGTCCACAATTCTTTTGGTGAACTGTCTCCAAATTATATTTTGGTGAACTGTCTCAGAACCCAAAATCCAACACAAACCAATGAAGAGGATGTGTAACAGAAATCAGCAGAGCTGTTTGTGTGAGGGACAGGGCCTTACACTTAGTATAATATAGTGTATAATATAAGTTCCAAACTTTGCTCTAACCCTTGTACATTTTTCAAGCTTTACAACTAAAAAACTGTTTGGTCTATATACATTTCACCAACTCTATTTTTTTTTATTTTTTTTTTTTTACAATGATGACCCTCCTATAAAAATGGTTGGCACATATTTTATATGCAATAATATGCTCAACCAGCCTGCAACTTCCAACTCTTAACTAAATTCTGACATTTAATATCAGTAAGGCAGCATATAGGGGACTTATTCACTCCAGTTTGGAATATGGCAGTTGTGTTTGGGATCCCCAAGGCATGGTTCAACAAGAAATTGAAAAAGTTCAGAATAGGGCTGCTAGGTTTGTTACTTGCAATTACTGTTTTGAAACTGAGTATGACTGGAATACTGGAAAAAATAAAATGGGAGCCTCTCAAGAAAAGGAAGAGAGACAGTAGACTGATTCTTTTGTACAAAGAGTAGACTGATTCTTTTGTACTAAATGGTGCTGCCAGCATTCCAACAGATGATCTTATCCCCCAACTAGGTACAGTACAAATCATCACTCATTGACCTTTCAGACCTCAGCTGCAAGAACTAACATTTACAAGGACTCATTCTTTCCTCAAACAATCAGAGACTGGAGTCCCTTCCAGATTCCACCCTGTTGAATAATAGTCAATAGTGACGGAGCAACGTACGATGTAGATTCAATCATTACATCTGTCAAAGGTACAGTGGATGTTGTGGCTAGGTTTACCTCTCTGGTGAGAGCTAGGGACTAACTTCCCATATCACAGGTCCTGGTGAATGAATGTCATTAGACGTATCACCAGTAAAAATTCTCTGACCTGTTGTACCATGGACTTTTTAATTTTAAGTAGTAGACACCGATACCTTTTAAACTCATGTGAGATATGCTCCCATCGTGAGGAGAAATATACAGTCAACAAGAACAAGCTCGAAAAAACGATTCAGGAGGTTGGGAGGACTGGGGGTGAATACCTTACCAGTTTTTGGTGGATATTTGTAAGCATTATTAGAGCAATAGTCCACAACTTCAACTCCGCCATTCCGTCTACCCAGAGATGTAGCAAAATTTCCCATGACAGAAATGGTTAATGAACAACAATCATTCTTTCTCAAAATCTGAAATTTTCTGTCACCCAGTTAAGATTAACAAATTACGGCACTTCCGCGTGTGAAACGTCATCAGTTTTGCGAACCTTTTCATAAATTCTACTGGTTCCCTCCGCCTTGTGACATTGTTCTGCGTAGATTCCTCCCATTAGGGAGCACCTCCACCAGGAGAGGTCATTATACAGTCACAGTTACATTCTTCTAAAAACATTTATGGATACAAATGACTTGTTTTGTTCGCAAACTGGGATAGAGACCTTCTTTCACCCAAATAAGACCGATAAGGCGGAAATAGATTACATTTTTCTCAACAGCCAGAGCAGACATGCAGTGAGGAAGATCTCGGTGGACAACATGACTGCCTTGAATACATCAGACCACACACCAGTGATAGGCACATTTGGTATACAGACCAAGGGGAAAGTTAGACAAAATATAAAGCAAACCGAAATGGGATCAAAATGGGTGTGACAAGAGTGTTTATCAGGAGCTTGCTGCCCTTTGATACCTTCCTCCCCTCACTCAATTCTGAAGTAGACATACTACAACCACTTGGTCATCTGAATGCAGTACTTAAGCTGGCAACTTCAGCAAGCATACCGAAATTTAAGTCAGAAATTACCATAGACCAGTTGAGAAATAGACCTTGGTCTAAGAGAATTTATGATGCGGCAAAGAAGTGTCGACTGGAATGGTGGAACTGGCGCCAATCAGGTTCGCCGGCAGATCCAGCGGATGACACAGTGAAGTGTTTGAAATCAGCAAAAAAGCCCTCAGAAAGGAACAGCGTCTTGAATCTGTTAAGTTGAGGAAGCAGAAAGTAGAAGAGATCATGAACTCAAAAAATGATCCAAGACTTTCTTTAAACTGGTAGATAACCAACGGAAAGAGTCGCATCACGAAAACATGCCTATATAATTTTGACCCCCTTAAACCCCACTTTTATATAGTAAAACTGGGGTTTACAGGGGTATACATTATTTTTCTTATTTCTGCTCAAAAACATAGATTGTGTGTACTCGTTAGAACCGCCTCGTCGAGGCGGTTCTAACGAGTGCCTACAATCTGTTTTGAGCAGAAATATGAAAAATATCAGAATTTTTATCTGAAAACTTTCAGCTTTTGGTGGTGAAATTTTCAATATGTTTGAATAGGCGTGTTTTCGTAATGAATGCGCAGCTGCAAACGCTGATCATAGATGGTAAGGAATATGAGACTACAGAAGAGATTAGAGAAGCCGGGGTGGGCGGAGCACTTTGAGAGACTTGCAACACCAGCAGATAACTCCCGGTTTGATCAACAGTATAAACAGCTGATTGACCTAGACGTAGATGTTATTGAACTGCTCTGCAAAGAAGAAATCTCCCCAATCGTCCCAGTTACTGAGACAGAAGTGATAGCGGCCCTTAAAAAGCTCAACAACAATAAAGCCGTGGATATTATGGGGTTGACAAGCGAGCATTTCAAACTGGCAGGACAAGAAGTCTACAAATTCCTGACAAGCTTTCTAAATTACTTGATCGCCTCAAAGTCAATTGCTTCGGTACTGAAGGAAGGTATCCTTACACCTATCTTCAAGAAGGGAGACCCCAGCAATCCGGGTAACTATAGAGGGATTACTACTCTATGGCTTAGACACTCTACTTTTGAAAAATAAAGACATACAAACATTTGAAAAATTCCAAAGGAAATGCCGAAAACAAATCCAGGGTTTTCCTGACAATGCCTCCAACTCTGCCTGCTTAGCACTCCTAGGAGTTTTACCAATTGGGACTGTGCTACATAAAAATCTCCTAACCTTGTTTGTTAGCATGATACGTGATAAAACCTCAATTGAGTATGAAATAGCACAGCGACAGTTGGTTATGAGAGAAGACCCTCGAGATAGTATGTTTACCTATATCAAAACCTATATCAAAAGCATTTTAGAATACTATGATCTCCCTTCCGTTTTTTTGGCTGTTGAATAACCCTCCTACCAAAGCTGAATAGAAACGTTCACTCAACCACAAAATTAACGATATGGTAGAGTCTGAATGGCAGACTGACATTGAAAGTAAATCTTCAACAAAATATGTGAATCCTAGTATTCTAAAAGTAGGTACTTGTCACCATATTTGGTCAACTGTTAGAGATAATATTCATGACAGTAGGAGGGCTCAGTTAAAGTGTAAATTATTAACTGGAACTTACATACTGTAATCTAATAGAGCTGCCTTCAATCGGTATTCGGTAAATTCAACCTGCAAGCTGTGTGAGTTGGCTCCAGAAACCAGACAGCATTTCATTGGAGAATGTGTTTATTTTGAAACAGAAAGGTCTGCTTATATTAATAAACTTACTTCAAGTGGTATTCTTACCTTGGAACAGTTTCAACAGTTGCAGAATCCGGACTTTTTAACGTGTGTGACTCTGGACGCGTCATGTGTTATTGACTACAGTAATCTAGATCTTGAAAAGTTGGGGTCGCTGGAACTTTATACCAGAGAGTATATCAATAGGATACATGTTAGGCGAGTCGTGGCATTAAAACAGATTGCAGAGAACACTTAAAGCAGCACAGTGTATTGTATGTAAATACGTTAATAACAGCACAGCACATATATGTAAGGATCACCAGCCTTGAACTTTATTATAAAACACCACCCAACTATTTAACGTCATACAGACGTGTGCCTCGAACAAATATGCGGGGGAGCTCTAAGAAGAAACAACAATATGGCTTAGCATGTTGGGGGAAATTTTCAGCTGACGATATATTGAAATAGTTGTCTATTTTTTTTCCCAGATAAAAGTTGTTTTTTTTTTTTGTTGTTTTTTGTTTTAAATGTTTTGTTTTGTTTTTTTGTTGTTTTTTTTTTTAATTTCAAGTGAATTGACTACAATGCCGCCAATTTGCATGAAACGTCAATTCCTTTTTTCTGGAAAAAATAAGATAATATCATCAAGTTGTAGTCTGCTGAATTAGCCCTGAAAGTAGTGAAGTTAAATAAACCGTCACCAGGGCTGATTTCTTATTTGTTCAGCTAAGTGCCACTTATTCAACGTATAACAATTGCATATTATTTTTCTTTCATTGGTACAAGAAGTCCTAGTCGTATCCCTTGTATCTGGGGGGTGGGGGCACATATACCCCATTGTAGACAAACAATAACAATATATGCTTATTTGCTCAGTCAGTTAACTTAACAAGGATTTACTTGCATATTATCAATATTAAATACAACAAGAATCACACAATATCAAGTTTAACTAAGCTTTATACAATACAATTGTAATATTGTTGGTTTAAACAATATGGGCCGGGGCACAGCAATCTATTTATGATATCCCCGTTCAAGGCTAGGTAGTTTACCAACCCCGTTCTAGACAGACATGAACCCCTCTCCAGACAGGTATATTTGAATCCCTCTCCAGATTTTTACAATGAACTCCCTCCTCCCTCCCCATCCGTTCCAGACAGACTCTGAAAATAAGACCCCTTTTGTCGGCACATCCCTACCCATGCTTATACAGTGTGCCCCAACCCCTCACAAGGGCCCCGCATCCTCTGGAAGTTGTTAGTTTTGAAGAACATTAATATTATGATACATTTTCGAGTCATTATAATTAATTTTTTATGCAAAACGGGACTTTATAACCGAATTGAGTATTCTCCTATTTTTTTAAAGGAAAAAGGCCGAAAAATGCAAGAGACGTAACTCCGCCAAGATCTGACCGGAAGTGACGCAGAAAGTTACATAAAGTTTATTTGTTTGTTTTGAGCGGAGAAATAATTCACTAGTGTTCTAACGTTTTCGTGTAAAAATCAAGTGAGCGATAGCGAACGAGTTTTTACACGAAAACCTTAGAGCACGTGCGAATTATTTCTCCGTAATCGCTCAAAAACAAACGAATAAACTATTTATTACATTTCTTAACCCCACACACAATGTGTTTTAACTGGACCGGCACAGTGGCTCAGTGGTAGAGCGTCCGCTTTGTGACCGGGAGGTTGCGGGTCCGATCCCCGGCCGGGTCATACCAAAGACTTTAAAAATGGTACTAGCTGCTCTTTCGCTTGGCGCTCAGTATTAAGAAAGTAGAGCTAGAACTGGTCAGCTCAGTGTCAGTATAATGTGACTGGGTGGAATATCATGTCAAAGTGTCTGGGGCGTGATATTTCAGTGAGGCAGCACTCTAAAAGTGAGCATTGAGCTCCCTGCCACATCCAGACACCGTCGCGATATGACTGAAAAAGGTTGAAAGCGACGTTAAGCCCAAATCAAACAAACAAATGTGTTTTAACTGGATGCTGTACGTTTGTGACGCGTGGGAATTTCATATGCTGAGAATGTCCGGCCTTGAACTGCTGAAAAAAAAAAATAAAAATAAAAATAATTCCATCGGATTTCAATTCTAATTGAGATAATAAGTAAAGATCTCAAACTAAAATCATATTATCAAACATTTTTTCTTTGCACTAAACGCGTTAAAAGCGTTGAAAGCGAAAGATAACAAATTCTTCAATAAATGAATTAATTACGTTACAGAAACATGCCAATCACGCCACGCGCGTGAAAACAATCTATTTGACACACGTATCATACCGTTTTCTGGTCTCGGCGTTTTTCCTTCTAATCTTGTCTCGGCACAGAATTTATGTAGAACAGAGAGGAGGGGTGCTTGGGACAAAGGGTAAATGAAAATGTTTAGAGTATTTGAAAAAATCAAACACTCTGTGCATAAATATAAGGAATGAACCACCGTTCCACTGAAAAGACCAGAAGCATAGGAAACCTTTCTGTTCATCCGTAAAATGAATTTTAAAATCGAGGAAGCTGTTCATAACGGCTAAAATTGGATTCCGGGACCTATATTTGTATAATCTTGCAATGTTTATTTTCCATAAATTTTATGTTCATTGCACGAAGCATTTTGTAGTTGAAGTCGCTTAAACAAGGTACGTACCCGTATATTTACAAATGTTGATCTTCTCCGCGGCAGTGTGTGTTACTGCCCTCGGCGCACATATTCTATTTGCTAATCTGACCGCAGATTACATTTGCAGAAAATGCTAAAATTGACCTCGACTGTTTTTATGTTGGATGCTAATACTGTCCTCGGGACTGCAGAACGCCGTTAATGTCAAAGACTTTTTAGATTACAATTTGCTTTCAAAAAGTGTATTGTTAGTGCGTCGTTCATCGTCCATCGTCCGTTGTTAGCTTTTCACATTTTTGACATCTCCTTCAAAATTGTAAGCCGTATTGAACTGATACTTGGTAGCATGGAGACATTTGGGCAACATGTAGATTTAGAATTGCTCAATTCGTTCCGTTTCGATATCCAAGATGGCGGCCACCTTGGAATTCTTTAAACGACATCTTCCGAACGGAAAGTCGGATTGAGCTGATACTTGATGGGCGGTATCGGGGCGACATGGAGATTCAGAATTGCTCAGTTCGTTCCGTTCCGATATACAAGATGGCGGCCGTCTTGATTTTTTTTAACGACATCTTACCCAGCACAGAAAGTCTGACTGAGCTGAATCCTGATGGGAGGTATCGGGACGACATGGGGATTCAGAATTGCTATTGTTTCGTTTAGATATCCAAGATGGTCCATGGCGGCCATCTTGAAATTATTTAAACGCAATCTCCTCTCTAACGGAAAGTCGGATTGAGCTGACACTCGATGGGAAGTAGCAGGGCGACATATGGAGATTTAGAATTGCTAAAATCGTTCCGTTCCTATATCCAAGATGGCCGGCGGCCATCTTGAAATACTTTAAACGACATTTCCTCTCGAACGGAAAATCAGATTGAGCTGAAACTTGATGGGAGGCATCGGATCGACATGTCGATTCTTAATTGCTAAAGTCGTTCCGTTCTGATATCCAAAACGGCCGCCATGGCATCCATCTTGGACCCAATATACACTGGACTAGTAACTATGGTACAGGTATTGTATTTATTGGAAATATGTTGTCGTGGCTGAATTTTCATAATTTTGTATGATGAAGTTTAAATGCTCATATTACATTTATTTCTCCAAATACCTGAGATTTGTTTTCAAACAGCAATAGTTCAATATATTACCTTTAAGACTACAGTATTATCTTCAAGAAAAATCAAACATTTTTTGTAAACATCAACAAGAAACCTAGGTACCCATTTTAGCTATTTTCGGCACTTTTAGCAGAAAATCATCAGAAATTCACCCAAAATGATGGTATAACTTCAATTTTATTATTTGTGACTGATCATTTTTCAACCAAACCTATTGAAAACAATTTATTACGGCTTCAGTTATTATCCAAAATCATTTTATTGACCACAGTGCTGTAAAATAGCGCTAAAATCAAGCCAAGACAACATATTTTGGCAGTTCCATTAGTGACGTCCGGGTATTATTAGGTCCGAGCATCCATCTATAAAATCTTCAATCTATATCTGCTCCAGAACGGTTAGTCGGCTTGAGTAGGTATTTCTTCGGAGGCACTGGGCGTCAAGGAAATTCCGAATTGCTAAACTCGTTCTGTTCCGATATCCAAGCATGGCGGCCATTTTGAAATTCTTCAAACGACATCTCCTCCTGAGCCGAAAGTCAGATTAAGCTGAAACCTGTTGGGAGGCATCAGGGTGACATGGGGATTCTGAATTGCTAAAATAGTTTCCTTCCAAGATTGAAGACCTGAAACTTTTTGGGAGGCATTTGGACAACATGGAGATTCCGAATTATTCAATTTTTTGGATTTCGTCATCCAAGATGGAGAATTTTTTCGGGCTGAAAAAGGGTCTTATTTGGAGCTATGCAACTGCACAGTCTTTTAAATTTTTCATTTAAGAAATTGGAATGAGAAAATCTTTAAAAAAAAAAAAAAAAAAAAAAAAAAAAAAGACGCGTTTTACATGTACTGTGCATTTTCCGCGTAATTCTGACCCCACCCCCCTCTGCTCGCGCGCGTATGTGTGTAGTCCTAAAACAATAGCATTAGTTTACCGTCTCCAAGCCAAAATGTGAAAAAAATCCAATAGGGCCGGGAGTCCGGGACATTTTTTTTTTTTTTTTTTTTCATCAAACCACACAACATACCGATCGTCTTTGAAGTCATCAAAGATCTAAAGTTAAAAAGTGGTGTGACTGTTCAGTAATGATAACGCCATTGAATAATTTAGATTATTTATTTAAAATACAACATACAGTTCGCCAAGGACGAAATATCGCATCCGAAGACAAGATTAGCAGCGTTGTTTTGCGCCGCGGTGCAGATTCGCATCTATATCACGATAGAAGCAGTTTTCGTGGCTCTGGTAGGTACATTCCAGAAGATCATAACAAGATACGTCCGTTTTCAGTCTAAAACTGGTTCTGATCGCATGGGTTCTTATCATATAATGTGTTTAATAATGCCTTGCGCCGCATTCAGAAAGCAAAACTCTGAGGACTGTAATAGCGTTTGTTTACATGCCTCCACGGTTATGATTGGCATCAAGAGACAGGGTAGTGTCAGAAAAATGGTTATCATTACTAATCTACGAGGACTTGTACAAAATACTTTCACAAAGAAGAACAAGAATGAACGTTCTTTAGATAAAACCAAAAAGAAATTAAAATAAGAAACGCAAACAGACGTTAAATTGCTGTCAAACCCCACATTTTCCTCTTTGTGCTGATTCAATCCAAATATTTTGGCGTTTTGTGCATCTGTTTCTTTCTCGTGTATACCATCAGCCGCATACACTGACAAAGTAACCATTTAAAATGTCAAACAAATCGTCATATAACTCTGATCAGCGTTTGTTAGCAAATAATAAATATATTTATTGGCTGTCCCTACCTTCGATGCTGGGGATAAAATTGCGCCGAGACAAGATTAGCAGGAAAAACGCCGAGACCAGAAAACGGTATGATACTGTGTTTGAAGAAATGAAATAATTCATTGGTGAGCGATTACCGGGTTTTCTTTCATAGAGAAAAATAGGTAATTCATTGTTAGAAATGTAGGAAAAAACAAGAGAGCCAAGATGGCCCTGAATCGCTCACCTGATTACCAGACAAGTTTCGGGTCAATTGACCTTTCGGTTCAAGAGAACTATCTATCTATCTTCAGATTTTTAACGCTACCAGCTAGGCAACTGAGTCACATAGATGCAGCGCCGGTTCAAGAGAAGAACTTCAATATAGATATTCGAGATGGTGGCCATTTTGGATTTCCAATTAGAATGATTGTAGCTGCTTTAGATCTACAAGTCACCTCGATATAATGAAGTTTCGAGCCAACTGGCATTTTGGTTCAGCATAAAAAGTTCAAAAGAGATTTTCAACATGGCTGCTAGGGTAACCGTCTTGGATTTCTGATCAGAATGATTTTAGCTATATATTTTTATCTACGTCACCCTGATACTTCCTATCAATTTTCCAGGCAATTGGCCTTTCTGTTCAAAAAAAGTTCAAAAACGATTTTCAAGATGGCGGCCATCTTGAATTTACGATCAAAACAAATTTAGCTATTTTTGACCTACAAGTCCCCTAGATACTTTCTATCCAGTTTCGAGTAAATTGGCATTTCGGTTCAGTAGAAGAAAAGCAAAATAGATTTCTACGATAGCGACCATGACGGCCATCTTGGATGTCCGATCGGAAGGAGTTTAGCTAATTTTGATCTACAAGTCAACCTGATGCTTTCTACCAAGTTTCGAGTCAACTGGCCTTTCGGTTCAAGAGAAGAACCACAAAACAGATTTCAAAGATAGCAGCCATAGCGGCCATCTTGGTTTTCTGATCGGAACGATTTTAACTCTTTTTACTTACACCCTGGTGCTTCCTACCAAATATTTGGAGTCAATTGGCCTTTCTGTTCAGAAGAAGAAGCAAAAATATATTTTTAAGATGGCGGACATCTTGGATTTCCGATCAGAATAATTTAAGCTATTTTGAACTACTAGTCACCCGGATGCTTTCTGTCAAGTTTCAAGACAATATGTCTTTCGTTTTAGGTAAAGAAGCGAAAAATAGATTTTCAAGATGGCGGCCATGGCGGCCATCTTGGATTTCCAATCGGAACAATTTTAGCTATTATTTATCTAAAAGTCACCCCGATGCTTCTGACCAAGTTTCAAGCCAACTGGCATTTCGTTTCAGGAGAAGAAGAGAAAAGCAGATTTTCATGGCCGCCATCTTGGATTTCCGATCGGAACTATTTTATCTATATTTTATCTACAAATCACCGGAATGCTTCCAAGTTTCAAGTCAACTGGCCATTTGATTCAGGAGAAGAAGCGAAAAATTCATTTTCAAGAGGGCCGCCACGGCAACCATCTTGGATTTCCGATTGGAACGATTTTAGCTATTTTTGATCTACAAGTCACACTGATGCTTCATACCAAGTTTCAAGTCAACTGGCCTTTCGGTCCAGGAGAAGAAACGAAAAATAGATTTTCAAGATGGCCACCGCGGCAGCCATCTTGGATTTCAGATCGGAATGATTTTAGCTATTTTTTATCTACAAGTCATCCCAATGCTTCCTACCAACTTCCAACCAAAAAAAAAAAAAGAAAAAAAAGAAAAAAAAAAAAGAAGAAAAAAAAGGAAAAAAAAGGTAAGAGAAAAGTCCAGAGAGTGCCACAATCACAAACCGCAGCCCTTCCCAGACACCAAGAGAAAGAGAAAAGAGACAAACAAGCGCAAATCGAACAAACGTACAAAAAGCACCAAGACTAGCAGCTCTCTCTTCCCCAAGCGAGGTAATCGCAATGCTAAAAGGACTGAACAACACAAGAACAAAATAACACAAGGCAAGACATAAAACAAATCGCCTCGTAGAATAAACCACAAAGCAACAAAAAGTAAGACTAACACCGGGACCACCGCCTTAGAACGGTCAGTAGAACAAACCAAGGGTGCGTTGGTATGGGGGTTAAAGCACTGTTACGGCCAACCAACTTCACCCTGGGTCCGATGTAACTATTAATATAGAAAAACAGAAAAATTCGGTTCGCATAAAGGCACCCAACTCAGCCAATGCATTAAAGCGAAAACATAAAAATCAAATTCATCACTATGATAAACAAAAAGTCAATTGGCCTTTCGATTCAGGAGAAGAAGTGAAAAATAGATTTTCAAAATGGCCACCACAGCGGCCATCTTGGATTCCGATTGGAACGATTTTAGCTATTTTTGATCTACAAGTCACCTCGATGCTTCCCACCGAGTTTCAAGTCAGTTGGCCCCTCGGTTCAGGAGAAGAAGCAAAATATAGATTTTCGCGGCCATCTTGGATTTCGATAGAAACGGTTTTAGCTAGTTTTTATCCACAAGTCACCCCGATGCTTCCTACCAAGTTTCGAGTCAATTGGCCCAAGGGTGTAGGAGAAGTGGGCTTTTAAAGCAAATTGTTGACGCCGCACAACGCTATTATTTGACCTAGTGACCTATTGTTTTGACCCCACATGACCCAGTTTCGAACTTGACCGACATTTTGTCAAAGACATCACTCTGAGAAAGTTTGAAGTTGATTAGGCTGAAAACGTATCCTACAGACTGTTCATAAGCAATCTTGACAATCAAGGTGACATAACTGCCATCGTTGGTTCGATCTGAGCCATTTTTGCATGTTGTTGTTATCTGCAAGTTTCTTGAAGATCCAACAGAAAATGAAGGCGCTACACTTTTCACAAGCATTTCCCTATATTAAGCCTATGGGACCTATCAGTTGCCATAGCAACCAAAGTTCTGAAGCAATTTTCCTAAAATGCATAAGCAAGCGATCCCCCATCAAAAACATGCTACAGATAAAATTTGGTTGAGATCTGCTCGCAGGCTGCAAAGATAGTCCAGTTCGACAGTGTGGACGACGGACGACGGAGGCTGCCATCTTATAAGCTCTCCCGGAGCCTTCGGCTCAGGTGAGCTAAAAAAAACTCTTTAACCAATTGTATTCTGGAACCCCAAATAGGGTAATTGGTAAACAGTGCAGACCCAGATCAGAAGCCGCGTTCTAGATCAGACGCCGCAAAACGCGGCGTCTGATCAGGGTCTCCACTGTTTGCAAATAGTTCAACCATTTATCTCTAGGAATATTTAAGTCACATAGCCTAAACATACACAAAATCGAAATTAAAATTTCACTATATAGTGTGGGGCGTTCATCCAGTCCACAATGAGTTAATAAGAGCAAGCGATGGAAGATTCTCACGTTCTAATCGGCGAGTTTGATAATATGCCGCTAAATGAATGTAAAACAAAGAATAAATAGAAAAAAAAAGATATATTAAAAACGCGCGGACGTGGTCGAGTTTGTTTGGTGCTTTATTGGCTCGTTGCCTAGTGGGTGTGGTGTGTGTGTGTGGAAGGGTGGGGAAGGGGTGGTATTCTGAATTTTGCCTGCTAGGCTAGGACTATTGTTTGAGTTTAGAATTTTGCATTATACTGGGTTTTTGTTTGTTTTTGTTTTGTTTTTTTTTTTTTTGTTTTTTTTGTTGTTGTTTTTTTTTTTTTTTTTTTTTTTGTTTTGGGTTTTTTTTATTTGTTTTTTGTTGTTTTTTTTCGGTTTAGGGAAAGAAGTGGCTATTTTAGGGGTATAGGCCATTTGCAGGTATTTTCTTTGGGGTTCCTTTCAAAACTGTGTATTGGTTTTGTTTTTTGTTGTTGTTTTTTTTTTTTTGTTGTTGTTTTTTTTTTGTTTTTTTTTTTGTGGCGTGGGTAGGGGGTCTATCAAAATTCAAGGGAGAGAACCTACGTCATAGAAACAGTGAAAAAGACTATGTATTTTTGCGAAAAGGGCCCGTCCAAATAGTTTAGTCGGTTTTGATCTGGACTTGGCTTGCCAAGCCGAATGCCAAAGTAGTCATCCCCTGCCAAAGCATTTACGAAAAAATCCGGGTAAAAGAGCAAAGTACCGCTTGCCACTACGCTGGAAAAAAAAACGACCCGTGAAAATAAAAATACATGTATATTTGGGTTTGAACATAATAATTATGTTTAAGTTTACAACAAACTTTAATATATGTGCGATGTAAATCGTACGAAATTGTTTGACAAAGAAGTTTGAGCCCTGATGAGCTTATTCATAACTGCAAATTAGTACGCGGTAACATTGAAAGAAAACGATTGTTTACAGAGATAGTCGATCCTGATAGCCGTTAGTAGAACGGAAAAGTACGAGTATTTGCGCATCTGAAATGTCAACCAGTTCTGATGTTTGAAACCGTATTGTGCCTCAAATCTTTTGATAACTTTCGGGATTAGACCCATTTTCACACATGCATAAATAAGGCTTGTCTTTTATCATTACTACTCTCTGTAAATATTCAGCAGATGAAATATTGAGTATAATTTCCTTTTTTTTTTCCAGAAAATAGGCATAGTCAAAGCAAAATATTTCAAAATGTCGTCTGCTGAAATTTTACCCCGATTGTCGAGCGTTAATTCAATAATGTTTTGTTTGGATGTTTGGGCTATATGCCTGTCATCTCGACAGATGAGTAGTTCACAACCATAAATAAGAAGATAATTTTAGTGACACTTTTTGTCATTTTTGTTGCAAAACATATGTTGTAGGTACTCATTAGAATGGCCTCAACGAGAATCCACAGCATGTTTTGCTGCAAAGAAAACCCCTGTTAAAACTAAGTTTAAATAGGCTAACCATATCTCTAGATAAGAGTGGGAAAAGGTGGGGTGGTAGCAGATTAATATTTTTCTTATTCCTCCATGACAACATATGTTGTGGGTACCCATTAGAAGTGCCTTGCCGAGGCGCGTCTAATGAGTACCACAACATATATTTTCATGGAGAAATGAGAAAAAAATATCCATACTTTTTCACTGAAAAAAAATCTTATCTAGAGCTATGGTAATGATAACTAACTGGAAGCTTTTAATAAATGCTTATGAAACCTGTTGACAAAAGAAGACTTTTCTGATGCTCAGGCCTCCAGCGCCTGCAGCGCTTTGATTATTATTATTTTCGTTGATTTGATGAAAACAAGAATAAGCTCAGAGTACGTACCAAGTATGACAGTACTTATTTTGCAGATTTGATGGACTACCGTGTTGTCATCGTTGAGAACACTCAGGTACAATATTTTGATAACCTTATAAGTAGAGTGTACGCGAGTATTCTCAACAATGACAATAAGGTTATGCATCAAGTTTGCAAATATAAATGCCTTGTTTCTTGCTACATTCTCTGAGTCTGTCCTGGGTTTTTTTCAAACAGCGAAATGGAAACCGACAGCACCTTACCGAGAATCACCCAAATACGCGAAATACTTGTGTGTTTATAAATAAATAAATAAATAAATAAATAAAAGAAAAAGTAAACAGACTGCTTGGATGCATGCTTATCAAGACACGTAGTTGCCCCGTATAGGACGATACATTTTCGCACGCTGGATTAGTTTTTATGCGGAACTTTCAAGTTAAAAATCTAAATGTGGAGGCGTAAAAAACTGCAAAGACTCCCCCCTCTATTATTATTATTATTATTATTATTATTATTATTATTATTATTATTATTATTGCTGTTAGTTTAAAAATATTTATTTCAATACATTCTACATATATTCATACAATACTGACAATAAGTGATGGGATTCAGAAAGAAGTCAAAAGGCTTATACAAATCTGTTTCTCAATATTACATAAATTACAATCAACCGGTGACATTTACAAAGAAATAACTATAAATGATGTTTCCAATTTTGAGTTCAAACCAATATACATGTACAGATAACGAAGAGAGAGAGAGAGAGAGAGAGAGAGAGAGAGAGAGAGAGAGAGAGAAAGAGTTTCTCAAGACTTAAAACATTTACTTTCAAATATAAACTTCTGCACAGCCAGAAAAACATCAGAATTACAAATGTGATTTAAATGGTCGTCTCCAAATAGTAAACAATCCAAACTAGGCGTACAGTATTTTGATATCTCGTTTAACATCTCTTAACGTAGTTGACTATATTCAAAAAGGTAGTGCTTGGTAGTTTCTACTGAACCACATTGACAATATGGGTCGTTTATTATATTTTTAGAAAACAAGTGATGGTTCAAAGAACTACAAGAAGTTCTAAGACGTGTGCGTTGTATTTGAGCAAGTCGATCACCAACTGTAAAATATCGAGGTGATCCCGATGTTAGTCTTACTCTTTGTTGCTTTGTGGTTTATTCTACGAGGCGATTTGTTTTAAGTCTTACCTTGTTTTATTTTGTTCTTGTGTGTTTTAGTCCTTTTAGCATTGCAATTACCTCGCTTGGGGAAGAGAGAGCTTAGTGCTTTTCGTACGTTTGTTCGATTTCTGCTTGTTTGGTTTTGTCGGTTTCCTCTTCCTCGTGGTGCCTGGGAAGCGCTGCGGTTTATGATTATGGCACTCCCTGGACTTTTCTCTTACCCTTTTTCTGTACGTTCTTATTTATTGATACTTGAAACTCGTAAAAGTAAGCGCGTCTCTCGTTTCAGGGGAAAGATCATTCCATAATCTTATGGTAGAAGGAAGAAACGATTTATAGTATAACTGCGTTCTCGCTGGTGGTGGGTGTATATTAGAAGCGTCCCTCAAACCGTAATGGGTAGTATTTTCAACAGGTTGTGGAACTAACGAAGATAGATACTCTGGAGAAATGTTATTACTCATTTTGTAATACAAACACAATTTATGTTTAGAACGTCTGACCTCAAGGGTTTCCCAGCCCGTTTCCTTATACAGCATTTCCAAGGATACAAGTTTGGTAGTTCAAGTTACTATACGAGTTGCTTCCTGTTGTATCCTCTCAAGTGCATTAACTTCATATCCGCATACTCCAAAAGTGGTCGTATGAAAGATACGTATATAATTTCTAATGATCTATCTAGAAGAAATTTAAACTTACGCATTAAGTTTACCCTTGACCAAGCTTTACTAGTAATGCCACTAATATGTTCATGCCAAGTTCCATCACTGGAAAGAAGTATACCTAAATGTTTATGATAAGAAACCTCTTTAATTGGTTCATTGTTCCGTTAAGAGTTGGGGTGTAAAGATCTATTTGTTTCCCTTGAAATTAGAAGAGCTTCTGACTTGTTTGCATTAAATTTTACCAACCAGCTTTCCGCCCATTGATACATAAGTTCTAAATCTGAGTTTAAACATCTAGCAACTAAAGCTGGATTATCCACTATAAGATATAGTCTGCTATCGTCTGCAAATAGTCGAACAGTTGAATTAACGTTTAGAACTATATCATTAATGTAAAAAGAACAATAAAGGTCCTAAAATGAAACCTTGCGGGACGCCTGCTTTGATGGGTAACCAGCTAGAGCTTCCACCTGGAATGAGTACTCTCTGCTTTCTATCTGAAAGATAACTGGATAACCATTGAAGAAGTTTTAACAATTCATACCAGCTTGTTTCAACTTAAATAGTAGACCTTTATGCCATACACGGTCGAAAGCTTTACTTATGTCTAAAAAAAACTGCACTAACTTCTTTGCCTTCGTCTAAAGCCTTATAAAAAGTATTGTAAATATCGACCAATTGATTTACGCTCGAGTCTCCGGGTACAAATCCTGATTGGAAGCATGTATTGACTTGATTATACTTTAAAAAATTGAACATATTATTGCTGCTGTTGTTGTTAACACCTTCTCTCCTGTGCAGCTGCTCGGACTGCGTCAGCAGGTTGTGACGAAATAATATTATTGCTGTTCATGTGTCCCGGGACTGCGCGAAAATGCAGGCGAATCTGTACCACGGAAATTTTCATGTCGTGTATCGCTAGGAAAAAAAGGTCAGCGAAAAGTCCAGGGAGTCCAACAATCACAAACTGCAGTCTTTCCCAGACACCAAGAGAAAGAGGAAACCGACAAATCCAAACAAGCACAAATCGAACAAACGTACGAAAAGCACTAAGATTAGCTCTCTCTTCCCCAAGCGAGGTAATCGCAATGCTAAAAGGACTGAAAAACACAAGAACAAAATGACACAAGGTAAGACATAAAACAAATCGCCTCGTAGAATAAACCACAAAGCAACAAAGAGTAAGACTAACACCGGGACCACCGCCTTAGAACGGTCAGTAGAGTAAACCACCGAGGGAGGAGGTTAAAGTACTTTTACATCTAGCCACCTTCACCCTGGGTCCCGATGCTACTCTTAATACAGAAATAATAAAAACTCGGTTTGCATAAAGGCTCCCAACTCAGTCAATGCATCAAAGCGAAAACATAAAAATCAAATTAATCACTATAATAAACAAAGACAAGTATTCATGGCTAATTCTACTGTATGCCAGAGTAAATGAAAACCAATAGTTTAACCATGGCGGGCCAAGCCAAAAACATATCGTCAAGCCCCAAACCACTGGTTAAAGTTTTACGAAGAGGCCGTCATTGGGTCTGAGGCCCGAACCGCCGTCGTGCAATTTAAGAGTGAAGCATAGCCATCAACAATGATTGGGTTGACAACTAGGCATGCAGTCTGCCGCATAATATCTAGGCTATAGCCAATTCTTTTATAAGGGTTAATAAGTTTTCTGAATTGTTCCGAAAAGTTAGATTTTCCTACAATTTTTCTAAATCTGTACACTAAGTCACCGTAAAATTCTGGTTCCGATATACCTTGTTGTAGAAGTGTTTTCAGGCTGACGCTATATTTTTCTAACAAGGCACTGTGTCTGCGATAAAATTTCGAAAACGCCTTACGAAGTTTAAAATAACGATAGCCCTGCCTAAGAAGTTTGGCAGTAAGGGCTTTATTACGGTAGTTAAAGTCATTAAGATTTGAAGAAGCTCTGGCGAATCTAATAAGTTGAGATATGTATAACCCATATGAGGTACGCCGGGGGACATCGCCATCCAGAAAAGGGAAATTGACTATATCAAAATCAAAATCGTCTCGTTTATCATAAATTTTGGTGGAAACCGTACCATTAGAAATACATAGATTCAAAACCAAAAAAAGGTGCCTCGGTATCAGAAGAATTTGCTCTATTTAATTGGAATTCCGTAGGGTATATCCGGTCCACCATTTGGTCAAAGTAAGGCCTGGTCTTACTGTGGAGTTTGCAGCTTCACAACACATCACAAGTCCGTGTTATGTACACCGTTTTTGGTCCGACTTTATATGTGGAAAGGTGGTGTTTTCGAGAGTATATATATTTCAGTTTCCTATTTCTGTTTCGGAACATAGACTGTTGCCGTTTTTTGAAGCCAACTCAATGAAGCAGTTCTGGAGAGTCATGTTTGGATCATAAATAAGGAGGATATCTTTTTTACTTTGAGTGGGGTGGGGCGGGTAAAGATGAGCAAAAATTGGCAATCATATTGTCATGTAATATACATAGCTTATGTTTGTATTGTTTATAAATTGCCGACTAATAAATCTTTGTCTTTGTCTTTGCCTTTTTTTTTTTTTTTTTTTTTTTTTGTCTTGTCTTGTCTTGTCTCATAGCATTATCTTGGAAGGGTGTGCTTTCCTATTGTATCCTAGCTATTGTGTGATTGCGGACATTTCTGTTTCGGTGCCGGCATGGAACTATTCAGGCAAAGAAGCCCAAAAGAAATTTTTCATCTTGTCTCATTCGATGGAGGTGAGCTTTGGTTTTCATCGCCTACAATAACCAAATTTCAACTGGAATATTTAAAAGAATATGTTTAGATTCTTTTAATCCAAACAATGAGCATAAGAACTGCTTATTCCCTTTTACCAAAAGTAATTGCTTATATCTTGATAATTTTACAAGTTTTGTTAATCGATAAATGATTAATCTACAACGATTAAAACCGAGGAATAACGTTTAAAACCGAGGACGGTACTTAGGTAAAAGCAAAGTCCAGGAAGTGCCACAATCACAAGCTGCAGCCCTTCCCAGACACTAAGAGGAAGAGGAAACAGACAAAACCAAACAAGCGCAAATCGAACAAACGCACGAAAAGCACTAAGATTAGCTCTCTCTTCCCCAAGCGAGGTAATCGCAATGCTCAAAGGACTGAAAAAACTCAAGAACAAAATAACACCAGGCAAAATTTAAAATAAATCGCCTCGTAGAATAAACCACAAAGCAATAAAGAGTAAGACTAACACCAGAACCACCGCCTTATAACGGCCAGTAGAATAAACCACGGGGGAGGGGGTGGGCGGGAGGGGTTAACATTACGAAAACACGTCTATTCAAATATATGGAAAATTTCACCTCCAAAAATTGAAAATTTTCAGATAAAAAACTCTGATATATTTCATATTTCTGCTCAAAACATAGATTGTGGGTACTCGTTAGAACCGCCTCGGCGAGGCGGTTCTAACGAGTACCACAATCTATGTTTTTGAGCAGAAATAAGAAAAATAATGTATACCCCTGTAAACCCCAGTTTTACCATATAAAAGTGGGGTTTAAGGGGGTCAAAATTATATAGGCATGTTTTCGTGATGAAGCACTTTTACAGCCAGACAACTTCACCCTTGGTCCCGATGCTACTCTTAATTCAGAAATACATAAAAAAAAAAAATACATTTGCGGTTTTGACATCAGCCCTTCGTCCTTATATGTGTTTGTCTTATTTAACAAAACCAGAATAGATCCTTTGTTAGTTGCCAAGACGGTATCACATGAAAGGACATCAACTACATTCTATTCTATTTTATGGAGCAGGGAAACATTTTACTCATTACGTCATTAATGTTTATATATGGTAAATATCAGTTTGAAATGCCATCAAGAAAGAAATTATATTTGAATGGTCTCATTTGCCTGAGATAAATTAAAATATGTACGATAGTATTCTGATTATTAGTCTAAATTCCATATTTTTATAAAAAAAGATCTTAACATTTTATGCGATATTATCAGAGCTATCCAAATGACGTGTCTTGGCCCCGCCCCTGTTGTCAGGTTTGATCCAATCAAAATCAAAATATTTATTATTGTAACTTGTCACTCAACGCACGCCTCACTTCCCGTCAAAAATATCAACATTGAGGAAGAGCGTGGAAGGGGTTGTAAAAGGAAAAGTTGTATAAATGAAAGTCATGGATACGCTTAAACAGCAGGTTATGATGAACCAATTTATGTTTGCAACAGGATGTCAAATGGAACAAGCCAAACAGTTTCTTGTCGCCTCAAAATGGCAATTTGAGGTAAGAAAATCGAGGCTGTCATTTTTACAAAATGGCGCATGTTTACATTTTGATCGATTATAAACAATGAGTTTTGGTTTAGAACTGCGTATAAATTTACCTCCTGACATTAGTTAAATTCAAATTTTTGTAAGCGTTTCTTCTTGTGTTTCAGAGTGCTCTTAGTATGTTTTTCCAAGAGGCACCCGTTCAGACGTGTCGGACGTGCAATGGCAATCACGCGAATGGAAATTATTCAGTAAGTATGAGCCACCATCTTGATGACATCACACAATGGTAAATTTTGATTTCTTTGTTGTTGATCTCTTTCACTTTCCAACTCGAACACTCGTCATGCTTGGCGCATGTTCAATGTTAATTTGGTAAGCTTTCACTCATATTCTTATATTGCACAATGTTTTGCTCACACGTGTTGACCTATTTTTTTTGACTTGGTCACGTATTCAACGTCTGGCCAATTCATAAACAACATACAAGCCTCTTTGTAAACAAATGATAAGGAAGTTAATTCCCATGTGTTTTCCTGTTAGTAGCTAACTTGTTGAGAAAAAAAGGAAGTGAGTAATGTAAATTTACCAGACTGAGAATAAGAATGTTCAGTTTGTTTTTATAAATGAGAATTTGAATATATAGATCTGGGGCAATAAATGGAGCGTGAAGTTTGCACAGGTCAGGGTGCCGTGGACTTTTTAAATACCAACAAAAATAGTCCTTTTAACTGCTGAAAAAAAAAGAAAAAAATATAATCAACTGATTTGTTGCAAACTAAGCCTATAAGTTGCTACTTCTAGTAATCTACTTCCAATGTCAGTATAAGATAGTAATTATGTTTTAAGCAATCAAGGAAAGACTATATCAGTATGTACAGTAAATTTATTAGGGAGTTTACTGTAAGCTCTGTACAGTCCCACTGCCTTTTCTTCTGCAGGCAAAGTATGATATTGCAACAAAATCACAATTTGTGCATTATGAATTTAGAATAAGCCTAAGTCAGCAGTGATTTATTTACCTTTTGGTTCTACTGAGTCCAAGGGACTCACATGATTGATATTTAATGAGTCCCAGGATAAAATCAAGAGTCCATACATATTTTTGAGCAGTTTTCTATTGTATTTTGTGAGTATTGGGACTCACATGTATAAATTTAGTGAGTCCCAGAGATAAGGTTGTGAGTATATGAAGCAGGACTCGCAGGTAAAAAAATCACTGAGTCAGACTGATTTGTAAAAAAAAATCAATACGTATCCAACAAGTGAAAGTGAATGTAGACATAAAGAAAGGAGTGCCTTCCCTTCTTTTTTTTTTTTTTATTGATTTTTTTTTTTTTTTTTATTTGTGGTTGTTAATTATACTGGTTTTATTTTTGTGCATGACATCATTGTCAGTGATTTCATGTTAAAAGTCACTGAAAGATGAAAAAATGTTAAAGGATGGAAAAAGACTACGTTAAAGGAAGACAGATATGCTGAGAATATTTGAAAAGATATGAAAATATGTCATAAATGAAATGAGATTGTCACGGGAAACAATGATATATGCAAAAAGCTGAAAAGATTCCCCATACATAATTACATTTACACTCACAAAAACATGAAATGACAAAAAGACACAGACACATTGTATAATGAAGATAAGACACCAAATGATGATTTATGACTAGATAAAAAAAAAACATTGAAAACAAAACAGGAAAAAAATGCCATGGGAAAAGATAAGGAAAACAAAACAAAAATATAAAAACACCACACAAATTAGATGGCTAAAACCAGAAATGTGCTTGTAGAAACTAGAATACTATGCCGCCCCCCTCCCCTCCCCCCCCCCCCCCCCCCCCCCCCCCTACATGCTTGTCCTCACAAAATGCCAAAGTTGAAAAGATGCATAACTTTCACAAAATTTATTTTCTCAAAATAAATCTTGATCTTCCATTAATCTCAATGATTCAAGGCCCAAGTTTAAATTGTTATCAAGTCGGCCTTGGTGGGTCAGTCATATGCACATCTGGCTGGACTGCAGGTTCAATTCCGGTTGGCTCAGCATATTCTTTCATGGCGATTGATCATGAAATATTTTCTGATCTCATTCTCTCTCTTCCATTCACTCAAGAAGTGCAGTTATCAGTTTCAGGCGAAAGAATGTGCACACATACAGCTTAACTACTTAGAGGACTGTCTGCCCAGGAAGAGTGTGGCTAAGTAATGTGAATGGCTTGCTATGGTCTTGATAGTGTTGACTGGGCTGATAAACTCCAACCCAACCAACCAGGGCCCAGTTGTTCAAAGCTAACGACGAACCCACCTTGTGATAGGGAGGTTGCGGGTTCGATCCCTGGCCGAGTCATGCCAATATTTTACAAAAGGGTACTAGCTCTTGTTTCTCTTGTGTTCAGCAGCAATGAAGTAGATCGAGCTAGGAATCGGAACTGGTTGGTCCAGTGTCAGTAGAATGTGACTGGATGGAATACATATCATGCATCTGGGGCATGATATTTCAGTGAGGCAACACTCTAAAAGTGAGCAGAGAGCACCCTGTCACATCCAGACACAGTCATGATAGGACTGAAAGATTGTTGCAATTGACGTAACACCCAATACAAACAAATGAAAACAAAAAGATAATGACCAAGTATGAACACTGAACAGATGCTTTTATCTCTCACTCTTTTCTTTAAACTACAATTATTTTTTTACCTGCGAATCACGCTTCATATACTCATAATTTTTCTCAGGGACTCACAAATTTTATATAAGCGAGTCCCTGAACTCACAAGTGCCCTAAAATACATTACAGACCCATGATTTTATCATAGGACTCGATGAATTTCAATTATGTGAGTCCTTGAGACTCAGTAGAACCAAACTGTAAATAAATCACTGAAACTATATGTATTTACATGGGACATACCATTATTCATCATTCTACTTGACATTTTTCTGTGTCATTTCTCAAGGTTTCTATTAAAGGAGGTCTGAGAGTAATATTCAGTCCACTTGACTTCCAAATTTTCCCCTTTGGAAGTATTAGATCCTTAGCGTCCTAAGTGGAAATTCTGGGCCTTTTTTCTTAAGTGTAAAGTCTAAAGATGAAAAATCACAAACTGCCACCATAGCTAATGTATTATATTTGAAACTAGACATATGTATAAGCATGCAAAGGCTGTTACTGAAGAAAAGATTCGAAAATTTAAATGTCATTAGACTGCATATTAAAATGTGCCAGGTCATGGGAAAATGTGTCCTTGACAAATTTCTCACTGGGATTCCGAAATAGGAGTCCCAAAGTCGTTTCTTCAAAAGGTAGGAGTCCTATAATGCAATTTTGTCAAATTTCTCAGAATTTTAGATGCCCCAGACTCATATTTGGAGTTTTGGAGAACCCTGATCCAAGCATATGCTTAATATGAAGACACAGATGAGTGTGCTGTGTAATCGGGGCTATGGCAGTCTGTTTACAGAATCATTTACATATGATACAGAAGAATACATGATTGAAAGTTTTCAGGATTATTCCTGATTTCAGGATTTCAAGATTTTTTGTCCCTATATAAAGTATAGGAAAAATTGTCTTTTCAGGATTTGAAAATCCAGATTTCAGGATTCTTGAATTTTATAACTTGCACCCATGAGATATCAAAGCACAGTAAAGACCCTCAACATCTGCAGTTTAGCTTGCAGATCTTGATATTTGCTGTTGGCATATCCCTGGAGAATTAGCTCTAGATAAGGCACTTTTTTCAACTGAAAGATACCAGCCTTTGTGGTTCAGTTGGATGCGCGTCCGGCTAATGAACCAAGAGGTTGCGGGTTTCAACTCCCACTTGTCAGCAACATTTTTTCATGGAGATTGATCATGAATTATTTTCTATGGTCATTCTCTCCCTTCAGCTGATTCAAGGTCAGTTGTCAGTTTTTGACAAAAGAATGTGCACAATACTGGTTAACCGCTTAGAGAACTATGCCTGCCCAGTACAAGTGTGGTTAGGTGAACTGATCACACTCAATGTGACCCCATTGGGTTGTCTGGGCCATAAAACCTCAACACAAACAAATCGACCAAAAAGTACATGTACTGATAGTTTTCTTAATTCTGCACAAAAACGTATGTTAAGGGTACTCATTAGTAGCGTCCCCCTGAGGCTTTTAGTACCCATGTATGTTTTTGTGAAATAATAAGAAAAATAATTTGTGGATATATTATTATCTGGGCACAGTTGTGTTGTGTATCTTATGTCACCGGGGCATCTAACTGATATTGGCTTACAGTTGGGCAAGGCCTGCTATCCTTGTAGCAGGTAAGGGTAGAGGGGGAATGTTTTTATTTCTTCTGTTTCTTCACTTTCGTTCCTGTTCCTCTTTCTTCCCTGTTCCTCTCTTTCATCTCTTCGACTATCTCTTCTATCACTCTTCTCCCTTTCTCTGGGAGACGACACAAAATGACCCACAAGGGTTGACGTGTCGTTAAACCCCAACACAATGGGCACAGTTGTTCATCGTTAGCTTAACGAGCTGGTTAGTGGTCAAAATGTTAACTGTTCTAGTAAGTACAATATCCAATTCACATGTCTTTTTGCTGGAAAAATGTGAGCAGCTTTTGCAAATGCTACTCACAAATTTGTCAGCAAAAATATTAGCATATATGCCATATTTAATAAGTTTTAACTATACATTAACTGATGACATCATTTAGTTTTGAACAACTGGGCCCTGGTCGTCTGATTGGGCACTGAGATCTTACATAGCTCCACGTGAGAGATGATATCAGATAAATATTTTTCTTTTTCATAAACATGGGTACTCATTAGAAGTATATCAACATGGTGCTTCTATTGACTAACCACATCACAAGTTTTTATGGAGAAATAAGAAAAATATGAATACTGTTTGGTTCAAAAAAGTGCCTTACCCGCTGTTGTGGTCTGACAAATGCTATAATTTCATGTGATAAAAAATGTCATCAAAATCAGTCTACACAAAAATACCAAAATCAAATTGGCAAATGCTGCAGTCTCGAAATTTGGGCTGTGCAATAGACAAAAATACCCCATATCAGGAACTACATGAGCAATGATATTGGTGACTGTTTAGACTTCTTTTGTTTATTTTCAGTTTTGTGCACCAGCAAATACTCCTGCCACACCACCAAATTTTCCAGATGCGCTAATGGCGCTGTCCAAATTATCCACAGCTGATAAATTTAGTTCATCTCCATATGCCACATCACCTACACAAGTTGCACACTCACCACATACAATGGGAGTAGAAGCACAGAGATAAATAGAGACACTTGCAGTGCTTATTTATTCTACCTGTTTAAGAAATTTTTGATAGAACACAGTGGCTGTTTATAGTGGATATATCAGAGGAGTTAGCTAGATTCCTGTGTATGGATAGCAGTGGAGTAATACATGGGACGAAATGGCCTGGCAGCTGGATAAACTGTAGTGTTACATGACTAATGCAGAGGACTTGTTAAGGAGATTTGATGATAATTTTGGGATAATTTTTCTTATTTTTCCTTAAAAACGTATTATGAGTGCTTATTAGAAGAGCCTTGCTGAGGCACTTTTAATCAGTACCACAACTTAAGTTTTTATAGAGAAATGGAGGAAATTATCCCAGAATTTTCATCAAATACTTCCTGAGTCCTCTGATTAATGGATTTAATTGGTGTGACTGTGTCTAAAAGTGCTGGATGTAGCAATAGGAAATGATAGGAGATTCTCTTATAGTTTTCTAACAACTTTGTTTCTCGTTGACCCGTGTTGTGGTATAATTCAGTTGACATTGATCATGTGAAGAACAAATAAGAGAATGTGACAAGATAGTGATAGGACAGAGAAACTATTATCCTGTTATATTCCTCAGAGTTGTTCATAACTTTAAGATCTTTATAAAATGTACCTATTTCACAGTCTCCATCCACAAGTGCAGCAAAATGGTGTAATCATGTTGAACTCAGGTTTATATATATATGTATCATAAGATCATTATTATTATGATTTTCGGAATATTGGAACTCACATAGCTTTAGATAAGATGCTTTTTTTTTTCAACAAAAAAGTATTGATATTTTTCTTATTTCTCCACAAAAACATGTTGTGGGTACTTGTTAGAAGCACCTCGCTGAGGCTTCTAATGAGTACCCACAACATATGTTTTAGTGAAGAAATGAGAAAAATATTTACCGGATACCCACTCTTATCTAGACCTGTGAACTCAGTTTACCATAACCCATAGCTCTTGATAAGAATGTTATCAAGGTAATAATTTTCTTATTTCTCCACTAAAATGTATGTTGTGGGTACTCATTAAGGCATTTCAAATAAGTATCCACAACATATGTTTGTGTGGAGAAATAGGAAAACATATCAATACAATATGGTTGGAAGAAAAAATGATTTAACTGGAGAAAGTGATATGGACTAACCTGTTTGTTCCATGCCCTAATGAATGTATGTAATGTCCGTGAATGATGCTTATCATATGGCATGTATGGCTGCAGATCAACGAGGAGAATCGTGAAAAGGAAACAAATCATTTAATAAATCATTCTTCACTTAATCTTTTAAAATACCATTGTTTTTTCTTGCTGAATTTGCCCAGACAGTGCTATTAGCACTGTCTGGGCAAATTCAGCAAGAAAAAACAATGGTATTTTTCATATTTTTACTCGAAAAATAGAGGTTGAAATTTTATGGAGATTATCTGGAGGCAGTGTACATGAAATATCAAACTTTGTTTTTACCCAGTAGTGTAGAGGGATTAAGGGCGACCTGCAATTTGACTAACATTAAAGGTCTAGATATTGTTGATGGGTTTTCATTTGATATTTCCTTATTTCTCCATGAAAACATTTGGTATTACTATGGTTATTCATTTGAATTGCCTCACTAAGTGGATGTGATTCCACTGAAAACCTACAACATATATGTATTATATTTTTATTGAGAAATGAGAAAAATAGTTATCTGGTCATAACTCCAGATAATGCTTTTTTTTTTTTTTTCATCCACAGAATTGGAGGCCTTGTTAAGGAGGAGTATTTGTTGACAGTTTATCTAGATATTTTTCCTTATTTCTCCAGAAGCTCATACAATGTGGGTACTCATTTGAATCACCTCACAGAGGTGCTTTTACTTAGTACCCACGTGTGTTTTTTGCATTGTAAATTGGAGAAAATAATCCCAGGATTGTCATCAAATACTCCTTAACCCTTGTCATGCTGAATAAATTAAGATGCCACACCCACTTCAAATTGTTAGCCAATGAGATTGCTTGATCCAGATACACATACTTAATGGCAAACAGTGCAGATCCAGATCAGTTGGTGTCTTTAGAAGCCAACTGACCTGGATCTACACTGTTTGCAAAGACAGGACATAATCCGGGTTTGGCAGTACAAGGGTTAACAAGTCCTCTAAAAATTTTGATATTTTTTCTCCAAGAAAACATGTTGTTGAACTCCGATGCATCTCACCAAGATGCTTCTTATGAATACCCACGACATGTTTTTGTTGGGAAAATAAGAAAAATGATCTCTTGATAGCCCCTTTTACATGGCACTTTGCTGGGTCCCTTTTATCTAGAGCTGTGTTTTCCCTGTTGAATATAAATATTATTGTATCAAATTTTCAATATTTGCAGGATTCTCACTGACTCCAAAAATGGAGTCCTGGATTCTCGTTTTGGTAGTTTACTCCTGTTTTTCAAGATGTTCAACATGTTTAGCAAATTTGTATTATGGGACCTGCTGTTCACAACTCGCATAGCTCTCAATGAGATGCTTTGTTTTTGTTTTGTTTTTTCACCAAAAAGTATTGATATTTTTCAGAAAGTTTCTTCTAATGAGTACCCACAACATATGTTTTTGTGGCGGAATGAGGAAAAAAAATTGAAGTTAGGATTATTATGAGGAGTTCTCCAACTCTTTGCATTAAAGAAACTTAGTTTGTGGACAAAAGTGTTCTTAGCATGTTTTTTTTTTATTTTTATTTTTATTTTAGTATACATAGCTCAAAGTAAATGGGGTTATACACATAATATTTTTTCTATTTTTCCGGGAAAACATGTTGGAGGTACTCATAAGAAGTGCCTCACTGAGCTAATGAGTACACTGAGGCACTTCTAATGAGTACCCACAATACATTTTTATGGGTATAAGAAAAATATGAATACTTTTCAGCTGAAAAAAAAAAAACCCTTTATCTGGCACTAAGATATATAACAAAGTTCAAATTCTTCAGTTGAAACGACAAGGCATCCACAAGCTTCAAAAAAGTGTGTGAACAGAAAATAATTAATGGTTAAAAGTTTAAACAATAATAATATGGGTTTCTTTAGTCAATTCAACAGTGATTTTCTGGGGATATAAGAAATATCTATGTGATAACCATGACGTTAAGTTACCAATATATATATATATATGTGTTTGACAATAAATCCCATCTTACTTGGAACTGACTTACCATGTTTGCCATAAGTACTGGGGCAGACCTGCCTGAGCAAACAGTGTAGATCCAGATCTTGTGCTGCAGAATGCAGCATCTTATCTGTATCTGCATGGTTTCAGCTTGTCTGTAAATTGTGAGACACATCAGCAGGTAGTAAAAGGGAGTTGTGCAGATTTTAGGACAAGTATGGTTAGGAGTTGAGGTGTCCTAATATTTAGCGTAAATATGGTAGTTTTTGGTTCAACTGTCCATACATGTACTTACTGACATAGTGCATTTATGTATCACTCAGTTCTGCTATTGAAGTCTTAACCCTTTAAGTGCAAAGCAAAATTAGTAGCAGACAAAATTATATATATAGAGAGAGAGAAAATAATACTTGACATTTCATGTGAAAAGCAGACAATTCACTTAAATGTCAAATCTTACAGTTTGTCTCTGAAAAATACAAAACAAATAATTATGTCATCTGCTGCAGTTGTTCTTAGCATTTTAAGGATTAAGATTTGTTTTTCCCTCCTTATTCATGAAATATGTACATAGTGACCATGCACACATTTATCGTTCATTAATTCAGTTTTGAATTTTGTTTCAGTAGTTTTATTAACATGTACACACATTCTTGATATATCTGTTGTTTTTGTATGATTGATACGTTTTTGTAAAATTGTTTCCCTTGTCATAATTGTAGTAATGTTATAAAAAAAAAACATTGAAAAGTGTTATAACAAATTTGATGAAAAAAATCCATGCTGGGTTTGAATAAGCTTTTTCTTGTTATTGAATTGAAATCAGGACCTGACAAATCTCATCCCAGCTAGCATTCTACTTGAATCTGTATTGCTGTAATCGGCCAGGTAGGAATCTTGTCTAGCTGATAACAGTCCAATACAGAGTTAAGTAAAATGCTAGCTAGGATGAAATCCATTACTTTTCTGCCTGGAACGAGTATAAATTTGTGCTAGGCAAGTATACTATAAATTCAGTTCACATATGCATACATGCTTTCACAAGCAAACACAAGATGTGGGCACCCTTAGGAAACCTGGTTATTCAATAGAATTGCTTAGGCGAGTGGTGAGTGCACACAGCTTTGTTTACTTGGTTTGCTAATCATCCAGGGCCAAGTCGTTCAAAACTAAGGATGTTGTTATGAGGGTCGTGCAAAAAGGTCTGTCACTAATAGGCTTCCTTAGTTTTATCCCAGGTATATTTTCATATGCTTCCCTGCACTTGAATGGTGTGTTGAATAGCTAACAATACCCGTTTATTTCCTGCAAATTGCTTTCCAACTGACCGAGTTATTTCAAATTGAAATAGATGCAGTCATATACACTGACCAATTTACTTGTTACATTGGAACATGGACCAGAAGACTAAAATTCATAGCTATATTAAAATCCGCATTAGGCTTAATGTAGATTCAAAGCAGATATTTAATGAATTGTGTGGTATATATGGACCTCAGACCATTTCATCGCGCACAGTTTTTAGGTGGGTTAAAGTTTTTAAAGCTGGGAAATTTTCTTTTGAAGATGATACCCGTCCTGGAAGGCCTAAAACCTCTGTTACCAAGGCTAACCGCTGCTGTAAAGATTGTGGTCGAACAGGATGCTCAATTGTCTGTCAAAGACATAGCTAGTTGTACTGGCATGTCAGAAGGCAGTGTGCAAACAATTCTAGGTGGGACCTCATTTGCTCACTGAGGAGCAAAAGACACAATGCCTTAAATGTGCCCGGGAACTTTTGAAAACCTACAAAGGCTGTAATAGTCGGGTTATTAGCTGACCTGAGCTCTGCTCAGGATGAGCTATTGTGATCACTTTTCGTCTGTTGTCTGTCCGTGCATCCGTCTATGCGTCTGTCCGTTAACATTTTCAAACGACTTCTCCTCAGAAGCTGCTGAGCCAATTTTGCTAAGATTTCATATGGAGCCTCCTTAGGGTGGGGGAACGAAAAATTGCTAAAATGGTCGCAGTCCGTTGACCAAGATGGCCGCCAAGCCCATATATGGTAAAAACCTTTAAAAATCTTCTCCTCCAGAACCGAGAATGCCTTGGGGCTGAACCTTTGCTGGAATCATCGGGGACGGGAGGTCTACCAAAATTGCTAAAAGAATTGTCGTATGTTGACGTTTGACCGTTTTATGGCAAGGTCAAATTTGCTTCCCTATGCATTTGTATGGGAAAAACCTTTAAAAATCTTCTTCTCCAAAACCGAGCATGCCTTATGGCTGAATCTTTGCATATATCTTCAGGAATGGGAGGGCCACCAAAATTGCTAAAATAATGGTCGTACATTGACATTTGACCTTTTTATGGTAAGGTCAATTTTGCTTATGCATTTGTATGGGAAAAATGTTCAGAATTTCAAACAACTTCTCCTCTGGAGCCTCTGGGCCAATTTTGCTCAAATTTCATATGGAGCCTCCTTAGGTAGGGGGAACAAAAGATTGCTAAAATGGTCACGGTTTGTTGACTAAGATGGCCGCCATGCCCATATATGGTAAAAACCTTTAAAAATCTTCTTCTCTAGAACGGAGGATGCTTTGGGGCTGAATGTTTGCATAAATCATTGGGGACAGGGGGTCTACCAAAGTTGCTAAAATAATGGTCGTACATTGACATTTGACCTTTTTACGGCAAGGTCAAGTTTGCTTCCTTATGCATTTGTATGGGAAAAAACATTTAAAAATCTTATTCTCCAAAACTGAGGATGGCTTGTGGCTGAATCTTTGCATATATCATCTGGAACGGGCGGTCTACCAAAGTTGCTAAAATAATTGTCATACATTGACATTTAACCTTTTTACGACAAGGTCGTTTGCTTCTGTATGCATTTGTATGGGCCCCATACATTTGTGTGGAAAAAATGTTGATAATTTCAAATGGCTTTTCCTCTGAAGCCTCCAGGCCAGTGTTGCTCAAATTTCATGCGGAGCCTCCGTGGGCAGGAGAATGAAAGATTGCTAAAATGGGTATGGTCCATTGATCAAAATGGCTGCCATGCCCATATATGGTAAAAACCTTTTAAAAAATCTTCTTCTCCACAACCAAATAAGCCCTGGGTCCTAATCTTTGCACAAATTATGGGGTACAGGAGATCTACCAAAATTGCTAAAATGATGGTTCTATGTTGACATTTGACCTTTTTACCTCCAAGGTCAAATTTGCTTCCCCATTTGTATGGGCCATATACATTTATATTGAAAGTATCGAAGTGACTTGTAGATCAACAGTCGTTAAAATTGTTCTGATTGGAAATCTAAGATGGCCATCGTCTGGTTTATATTTATAATATTTCCCTGCCACTGTGCTGTTTACATGTATAAAATCATGATTCTTCAGAAACCATTTAGCCAATTTCCACCAAATTTCACATTGATCCTTCTGTTGAAATGTGATTGATAGTTTATTCAAATGATCATGCTCCATTGACTGTCAGGCCCATATATTCTTCTGCAAAACTAAGAACTGCTCAAATGATGATATTTTCATTAGTTGCGATGATAGGATTGGAAAAATGTTGCATAATACCTGCATGTCTGCAGTGGCTATGTCACACAGGTCAGCGAACTGTGGCCAGTGGGCCTCTTGTTTCTAACTTGCTAACAGGACTGGTGATGAAACCTGGCTGTACATGTTTGAGCCACAAGGAAGGGCTGATAATAAGCAATGGAAGCGAAAAGATCAAAAAACGCCCATGTATTGCCAAGAGAACCATAAGTTCCAAAAAGATGTTGTACGCAATTTTCTTTAATTCAAGTGGGCCAGTCGTTCAAGTGCTTTGTCCATCTGGTCATACAGTCACTGACCGATTCTACAAGAATTCTGTACTGAAGAAAGTGAAAGAGTTTTACAATAAGAAACGACCAAGCAAAGGATGGAAACGCCTCCTCTCATGTGTGAGGTTGTTAAGTCTTTTTTGGCATCCGAAAAGGTGAAAGTTTTAAACCATCCACCTTATTCACCTGACCTGAGTCCCTGTGACTTCTTTTTATTTCCAAGGCTTAAGAAAATGCTTTCTGGAAATAAGTATACATCTAGAAGTTCTCTTGGCAGCGCTATTTATCAGTGTCTCCAACAGATACCAGAAGAAGACTATTTATCTGCTTTTTGCTACTGGGTAAAAAGGTTACAAAAATGTGTTTCAGAAAAGGGGAATACTTTGAAGGTTTGTAATAAAAATATGTTTGATAAAACGTAGTACTGAAGTAATCCAAACCCAGTGACAAAACTTTTTGCAGGACCCTCGTAGTTAACATGGTTAACATATTATTAAAACTTTGATCATATAATATGGGATATATAATGCATTTGCAAAAGCTACTAATATTTTTTCAGCATAATATATACCTGTGAAATAGATATTGTACTTACTAGAACAGTTAACATTTTGACCACTAACAAGCTCATTAAGCTTACAAAGCTTTGAACAACTGGGCCCAGCTCTTTCCAGCATAGCTTTTTTTTTTTTTCAGTCCCAAAGTATTGATATTTTCTTATTTCTGCATGAAAACATATGTTATGGATACTCATTAGAAGTGAAGTGCTTCTAATGAGTACCTTCATGCTTTCGTGGAGAAATAAGAAAAAATATTTACCTGATACCCACTTATCTACACCTATGCTTCAGGTATCTCAACAATACGGTCAAAAGAGAGTGTTTAAAATATGATAGTGTGAAAGGTCCACATGTACACATTCATACCAGCATGATCATGCAGATGGATGCATACACAGTGTATGTGTGTGTGAATGAAGGGAGGTGTTATTTAACGTGGGCAACCAGTGCAAACAGTCAGGTTTTAGAGAAACCACAAAGCCGGTTAGAGGCTATGAAGAAAAGTGTACAGGAAGTGGCTAGGTGAAGTGTTTGCCTTCAAATCAAGAGATTGAAGGTTCAATCCCCAGCCAGTTCATAAGATTGATTCTAAACTTGGTACTAGCTGCTCTTCCACTTTCCACGTAGCGTTATGAAGGAGCGCCAGGATTAGCGCCAGTCACAACTAAAGCAGACGACAGTTTTGATTTTTTTTTTTTTTTTTTTCAGAAGAAAACGTTCTGAAAAAATGAAAAGTACAAATTTTAGAATGTCCTCTGCTACAAATTTTGCTTAGCACTTTAAGGGTTAAGAAGGAATGCCAGGACTCGGCATTAAGAATGAGTGCCAGGACTCGGCATTAAGGAGTGCCAGGATTCAGCATTTAGGAGAACCAGGACTCAGAATTAAGAAGGAGGTGTCAGCATTAAGAAGGAGCGTGAGGACTCAGCATTAGGAGGAGCGCCAGGACTCAGCATTAAGAAATATCGCCAGGACTCAGCATTAAGAAGGACTCGGCATTAAGAAGGAGTGCCAGGACTCAGCATTAAGAAGGAGCCCCAGGTCTCAGCATTAAGAAAGAGTGCAAGGACTCAGCATTAAGAAAGAGCACCAGGACTCAGCATTAAGAAGATGCACCAGGACTCAGTATTAGGAACGAGCACCAGGACTCAGCATTAAGGAGTCCCAGGACTCAGCATTAAGGAGTGCCAGGACTCATCATTAAGGAGCACCAGGACTCAGCATTAAGAAGGAGCAGTAGGTGTCAGCGTTAAGGAGCGCCAGGACAAAGCATTAAGAAGGAGCGCCAGGACAAAGCATTAAGAAAGATTGCCAGGACAAAGCATTAAGAAGGAGCAGTAGGTCTCGGCATTAAGAAGGAGCTCCAGGACAAAGCATTTAGAAGGAGCGCCAGGACAAAGCATTAAGAAGGAGCACCAGGACAATGCATTAAGAAGGAGCCTCAGGACTCAGTCTAAAGAAAGAGCACCAAGATTCCCTATTAAGAAGGAGTGCCATGACATCATTAAGGAGTGCCAGAACTCTGCATTAAAACTAAGCATTAAGAAGGTGCGCCAAGACTCAGCGTTAAGGAGCGCCAGCATTAAGTAGGAGCATCAGGACTCAGCTTTAAGAAGGAGCTCCAAGACTGAGCATGAAGAAGGAGTGTTAGGACTTGTCATTAAGTAGGAGCGCCAGGACTTAGCATTAAAAAGGAGCACCAGAACTTAGCATTTAGAAGGAGTGCTAGGTCTCAGCACCAATACTCAGCAAGTCAACAATATTTCAGTAGTTCAGAGACATTGCCTCTAAATTTGTGGGACTTTACCCGACCTGATCACATGAATTAGGGTCCTGCTTAGTTGCTAGCAGCTCTGCCATGGAGGCTTTAGGCAGCCCATCTATTTCGTGGGCCCCGACGGGCGGGGGCCTTGCTTTCCGAATACCGAAAACTAGTGTATGCCGATGACAGGTACAACGACAATATACCATCGTTCGCTTATCTGTGTCTAAGTTTTTATATGCCCGTTTGAAAAATGGGACGTATTATGTTACGGGGTATGGCGTCCGTCCGTAAACTTTTTCGTTTCCGGCTAACTCCTCCTACAGTTTACATCCAATCAAGCTGAAACTTGGTATATAGTTAGACCATGATGTGGCGCAGCGCATATTGTTTCGGGGTTGCAGTCCACCAAATGTTTGCAGAGTTATGCCCCTTAGAAAATTTCTGTAAACTTTTCATTTCCGGTTAACTCATCCTACATTTTACATCCGATCAAGTTGAAACTTCATATATAGTGAGACCATGATGTGGAGCAGCGCATATTATTTCGAGGTTACAGTCCACCAAATATTAGCAGAGTTATGCCCCTTTGAAAATTTCAATAGACTTTTCATTTCCTCCTACAATTTACATCCGATCAAGCTGAAACTTGGTATATAGTTAGACCATGAAGTGGTGCAGTGCATATTATTTCCGGGTTACAGTCCACCAAATGCTTGCAGAGTTATGTCCCTTAGAAAATTTCTGTAAACATTTCATTTCCTGTTAACTCCTCCTACATTTTACATCCGATCAAGCTGAAACTTCATGTATAGTTAGACCATGATGTGGAGCAGTGCATATTGTTTCGAGGTTACAGTCCACCAAATATTAGCAGAGTTATGCCTCTTTGAAAATTTCAGTAGACTTTTCGTTTCCAGCTAACTCCTACAGTTTACATCAGATCAAGCTGAAACTAGTTAGACCATGATGTGGAGCAGCGCATATTATTTCGAGGTTACAGTCCACCAAATATTAGCAGAGTTGTACTTCTTTGAAAATTTCGATTAATTTTTAGTTTATTGTTAAATCCTCCTACAGTTTACATCCAATCAAGCTGAAACTTCATGTACAGTTAGACCATGATGTGGAGCAGCGCATATTGTTTCGAGGTTACAGTCCACCAAGTATTAGCAGAGTTAAACCCCTTCAAAAATGTCTATTAATTTTTTGTTTCCGGCAAAATCTTCCTACAGTTTACAAGCTGAAACTTGATTTGTAGTAAGACCATGATGTGGAGCAGCACATATTGTTTCAAGGTTACAGTCCACCAAATATTAGCAGAGTTAAACCCCTTTGAAGCCGGCCTCGGTGGCTCAGTTGGATGCGCCGTCCGACTGGAGACCAGGAGGTCGCGGGTTCAACCCCCGCCGAGGTCGGCAACATTCTTTCGTGGAGATTGATCATGAAATATTTTCTACGGTCATTCTCTCCCTTCCACTGATTCAAGAAGGGCAGTTGTCAGTTTCTGGCGAAAGAATGTGCACAATACTGGTTAACCGCTTAGAGGACTAAGCCTGCCCAGTAAACGTGTGGTTAGGTAAACTGACCGCGCTCGACATGACCCCATTGGGTTGACTGGGCCGTAAAACCTCAACACAAACAAACAAACCCCTTTGAAAATTTCTATTAATTTTTTGTTTCCGGCTAAATCCTACAGTCTACATCCGATCAAGCTGAAACTTCATAAATACTTACATGATGATGTGGAGCAGCACATATTATTTTTAGGTTACAGTGCACCAAATATTTGCAGATTTATGCCCCTTTGAAAGTTTTGTAAACTTTTCACAGCATATTGTTTAGAGGTAATAGTATGCCAAAGTCTCATATGAGCTTATAATATAGCCATGCTTCTGTGGTGTGTCCTCCTGTCAGAAAGCACTTCTCCCTAGAAGCAGCAAACTTCTCCCTTAATTTCTTGGCCAGCTTGGATCCTTAGGTTACAGTTCACCAAATATCAGCAGAGATTATGCCCCAATGATTTTTTTTTTTTTTTTTTTTTTTTTTTGTAATTCCACTTACAGTTTATATCCGGAGCACTGAATTATACAGGAGCCAGTTAATGTGCTGCATCTTATTACTTGCCACGGGCGTATAATGCCCCGCTTGGCGGAGCTCTTGTTATAAGATTAACACGTGAAAAGAGCGTAAAGTCTATGTGTTATCTAAAAATCTACATCAAAGTGTACCTTATGCACAAAACGAATCGTGCTTAGCTTGTAAATAGACGGAGAATGGATAGAAATAAAATTCGAAGTGGAGACAAAATTCAAAATGGCCGCATTCGCAAATTTTGTAGGCTGACATCATAAGTCTAGTGATTCAATCCCTTGCAACTGGAATACCTGGCGTTATTGGCTGTTTTGTTGCTGATATCGGCACGGCCGTCGTGTCAATAGTCTCTGCCAAATCACGGAACGTTTATTGTTTTTCAGGATAAGCACCGAACCACCCAAGCGTTTGTTGGACCATCACAGTTTTGGTCGCACATTTCACTGGTCGCATAGGTAGTCTATAGTAGTGCGTCTGCACGCCGAACCGCTCCGCGTTCAAGGATTTTTGATTGTGTTGGGGTTTAACGACATGTCAACCCTTGAGGGTCATTTTGTGTCGTCTCCCAGAGAAAGGGAGAAAAGAGATAGAAGAGAGAGTAGAGGAGATGAAAGAGAGGGACAGGGAAGAAAGAGGAACAGGAATGAAAGTGAAGAAACAGAAGAAATAAAAACATTCCCCCTCTACCCTTACCCACTACAAGGATAGCAGGCCTTGCCCAACTGTAAGCCAATATCAGTTGGACGCCCCAGTGATGTAAGATACACAGCACCTTCGCACCACCCGACCACTCCCTCCGCGTTCAAGGAACCGTTGGACGAACTTAATAACTTCCGCAGTTATAAATGTTAATGTTTAGCGATACAATCGGCACGGAAATGTCAAGCTGATGATTAAACAACGCGTCGGTTCTGTAAAGACCTACAGACTGATCTGATTTTCGGTGTAACAGGCGCTCCCTTGTGTTTTTCGATCGGATGTTTACAGTTAACAGCTGTTTAGTTCAGTATGGAAAGCGTCGCAAGAAAATGTATTTTTGGTTTAACAAGCGCATTCATGCATTCTGCGCAGGGTACTCGTAAACAAAATTGTAAAGCTTTATGGTGGCTATGAAGATCTGAAGGTAGACTAAGGCAAGTTTGTGCGGAATTTTTCAAAAGTTACTTTTGCAAAGGATGAAGACCTAATGATGAGCTACACCATAAGTAGTGTTAAAGAGCATACGCGAGATCGGTCTGGGCTGCTTGCAGTTTGATCAGGGCATTATGTTGCTTTTGTGTGATTCGCCTGCAGTTTCTGTCGGTTCTGTAAAAGGGTAGCGAATCCCTGATCAGTCTGCACGGATAGACAGTGACCAGGATTTTCCCCGAAGACCTTTTCCCCCCGCGTCTCAATTATTGATCTGTAAATGAATGACGAGGAACCGTAAAGTTAAATAATTAGTCATACTGAAGTATGTTTTATTTACATCTCGGTTTCTATTTTGTGAGAACACGTTATACTTTTATCAGTATGTACTTTTCGCAAACGTACTTTCAGTACAAAACTTCCTTATATGTACAATTTATGAATGAGCTGCGATATATAAATTTTCACGACTCTTCCCGACTGAGGCTAAAATTGAGTCGTGCGCATATACTTTCGTTTCTGTAGAAATATGGAGAGAAAAGATGTTGCGGAATGCCCTATCATGTCAACAAACGAATTCGTTTCATACTCCGGCACGCGATAGTGACGAGGTTTTATTGTTTCAAGCTGGGCATCCGTGTGTCCGTCTGTCGTACGTCCGTCTCTATTTTCGTTTCCGGATGATAACTGAAGAAATATCAATGGATTTTAACCAAACTTAGTACATGCCACGATACGGAGAGAGCTGATTTGGGATTGCTAATGGTAAATTTTGACACTTATCTGCCAACCACGCGTCCGTATTTTTGTTTCCGGACGATAACTTTTAAGGAGGCAATTTCCATGAAATGCCACATCTTATTTTCTTGGAAAAAAAAAATTAAAAAAAAAAAAAAACAAAAAAAAAAAACAAAAAAAAAACAATCAATATGCTGTCTGTTGAATTAGCCGAGGGAGAGGTGCCTAATGGTTAAAAGTGACACACGTTACATGAAATCCTGACTGAGGCTGCTTTGGATACGTGAAATTCATTGAATCGTCAGTACTAACTTTGTTACCGACTATCTCTGCACACATATAATGCCCAGTAACCAATTTTATTGGTAAATCCCTTGGCTGGTAAGGCCATTTCAACTCTTTCTCTCTTTGAAGCGACCGCATGGCCAAGCGGTTAGCGCTCTGATTTCGAACCACGAGACCCCGGTTTCGAATCGAGTTAAGCGCAGGACTTTACGGCCTCATTGCACAGATCATTCCATCAGCACCCCTTCATCGCCTCGATATAAATTAAATACTTTTGAAAGAAACGTAAAACGCCAAATCATCATCATCATCATCTCCCTCTGTGTGTGTGTGTGTGTGTGTGTGTGTGTGTGTGTGTGTGTGTGTGTGTGTGTCTCTCTCTCTCTCTCTCATGCAGAGTCTAGTAAGGAGTATGAATGTCGACAACAGGTACTTAACAGATTTCACAAAATATTCAGACCGTGAAGATTATTTATTTGAATGCAGCTTAAGTCCTATGACCTTTTGAACTTGCCAGAAATAGATTTACAGAAGTAAACAAACACTTTACTATTTTACGCAAAATTGTTTATGTTCGTCCAATAAAAGCGAAACCCAGCTAGCATTCTAAATAATCTACATCGGGCCGTCATCGGCCCGTCAGCTACCCTAACGGGCCGATGACGGCCCGGCCGATGACGGCCCGATATAGATTTACGTAGAATGCTGACTGAGAATTTTGTTCTATATCACGTTATCAAATCGTCATGGTTAGCACGCCGCGGTTGTGCGTTTTCAGTGTGTGCTCGGGTTTTTATTTCGTCAACTTTTGAATTGAAGAATATCCCAGTAAGCATTCTACATAAATCTATAGCGGGCCGTTATCGGCCCGTCAGGGTAGCTGACGGGCCGATAACGGTCCGCTATAGATTTATGTAGAATGCTGTCCGGGATGCAAGTGAAGCAACTCCTTTTACATATACGAGAGGATCCAAACGTTCTCAGCCGATAACATACCTGACAATAATACGTGGATTTTATTAAGCATTATTTTTCTATAGTCCTCTTGTAAATCAATACAGTTAGTCCACCTTCTCTTTGTCGTTTGACTTTTGGCCCTCTCTTCAAGCTAGAACAGCATCCATAAGTTCTCGTATCATCCCTGAACCTTTTTCCCCACATAGTCGAATTTTCATTTTTTTTCTTTTTTTTTTTTTTTTTTTTTTTTGGAAACGATAAGTCACCAGTGACAAAGTCAGGTGAATAAGGCGGGTGTGACAACAAGGAATTCGGACATACTACTAACACACTGATAGACGGCGGTCATTTCTGAGGCCCCACTTCTCTCCCCGTCCCCCAACCCGCACCTCCATAAATCTTTGTCAGGTGATACGAGCATCTCATGGATCCACTAAACAATACAGAGACATCGTAATTCGAGATCTCTTTTAAATAGTGAAATGTTCGTGCGGAAATACGGGCACTGAGTAGCCTTCGACTATTATATGGTTAAGTACCATCGCTTGCGACAAGGCCCATAGTGATAGGACCTAACGGAAGTACAATTATATTTTGTATACTATAATCGACCTGTTTGTTTTGATTTGGCGACAGTAGTTCGAATTTATATACACGCTGTCAATACAAAATATATACACCATATACTCAACAAAAGTAAGAAGTGGCGAGTAATTTTACTATTTATTCTATAAATCAGATATCTGATTAAATATATCAGACATATGATATCTGATATATAAGATATCTTATATATAAGTATCATATGTCAATTAAGATATCTTATTTGCGATATAAGATAAATTAATTTACATATAAGATATCTAATATGCTGTATAAGATATCTGAAATGCTATATAAGATATCTTGTATAGGATTTAAGATATCTTATTTACTAAACAATATATATCATATTTTCAATTAAATATTTCATTTAGTATATCAGATATCTCTATTAATATACATTTAATTTAACAAATAATATATCTTATAGGGTAAATAAGATATATTAGAAATTAAATAAGATATCTCATATATTATAACAGATATATAGGACATAAGCTATCTAATATAGGATATAAGATATGCTAATTCATTATTCATTTTAACTTGTATTGAAAACTGATGAAATAAATGAATGCACGTCTTGATTGTGGAATGGACACCTTTTACTTTCGCTGAGTATAATTATGAAGATTGATTCGCTTTCAGTGTTTACATATCTGGGCCGTGTTAAGAAAAAGAACATTAGCTAAATAATCAAACATCCCTTATCAGCCTATGCTTTTGAGCAGGATGACTTGCCTGCTGTCCTCTTAGACGAAGCCTCTGCTTGATAAGTGCTAAGTACCCCTTTCCCTTTCAGACGGCGTGCATGCGCAGACAGACCGTGGCCTCCGCTGTTCCCGCGCGCTCTACGACTTTATTTTGCCTGGCGATGATTTTCAAGGCTGAATATTCATTCGTATGAAAACAACATTTCCCATGTGCTCAGCTAGCATTCTGCCCAAATCTGTAGCGGACCGTTATCGGCCCAAGAGGATCCGATATAGATTTAAGCAGAATGCTAACTGGGTGAGCTCCCCGTACCACCAGTACGCAGTCGGGTTGGGGTATTCATAATTCGTCCATACAAAATGGCCTCGCCAAGCGAAATATATTGTGTGTATACTGTATTGTTTTTGGCAATACGGCGTCTGATTTGGGTCTACACCGTTTGCCACTCTTATCCAGACAAGGAGTGGACTTTTATTTCTAGTACAATGTGACCATAGCCAGCAGATTAATGCCTTGTTAACCCATTTAAGACTAAATAAACTCTCCCACACTATAATTGGAAGAGTCCATTTTCGCTTTTAGGTATATCGGGCTATATGATGAAGATATTCCTAAAGAAAAAATGTTGAACTATTTGCAAACAGTGGAGACCCTGATCAGACGCCGCGTTCTGCGGCGTCTGATCTGGGTCTGCACTGTTTGTCAGTTACCCGTTTTGGGGTCTTCAGTCATCAATGTGTTGATGGCGGAAGAAGAAGAACAACTACAATAACTATAGTAATAGGACAAGTATGGTAACGAGTAATGGTGTCCGAATATTTGAATAAATACGGTATCCGGACCGCAAAGGCCAGACTGATCCGCACATCTGCAAAGTCCGATCTGGTCCGGACCTATATATTGCACTAGATGGATATTTAAGAGTACAAGGTGAAGGAATTGTGTTTGTAACTCGGTAAACCGTTGTCAGACAGCGAAGATATGCAAGCTGGTTAAAGTCTGCGTATTTCTTATGAGCTAGGGCGCAGCATTTCCTACAATATTGCTTGTACGCCCAGCTAAGACTTGGATCAGTCTGCGCACCCCCACATTCTAAACAGAATCTCTTTCATCCGTCTTAAGAAATCCCGGACGTTTGGCTACCCATAGAGCACGCAAGACTTACCAGCCTACAAATACGCACAGGCTGATCTAAATTATTGCTTAGTGAGCATGCGATCGTGTAGGAAATGCTGCTATGTACCCCGGCTCATAGGTTTTGAAAGACTCGGTTTTTATTAAGGGGACAGGATACACACTTGGAAGATATTCCGCCATCTATTACAAGAAAGACAATTTTTTTTGCCTTTCGGTTTGCTTTTCTACCACGAAAACATACCTATATAATTTTGACCTCCTAACCCCACTTTTATATAGTAAAACTCAGGTGGACAGGGGTATACATTATTTTTTCTTATTTCTGCTCAAAAACATAGATTGTGGGTACTCGTTAGAACCGCCCCGGCGAGGCGGTTGTAACGAGTATCCACAATGTATATTTTGAGCAGAAATACGAAAAATACCAGAATTTTTATCTGAAAACTGGTGAAATTTTCAATATATGTGAACAGTTGTTTTCTCGTAATGTTGCACACGAAGACCCTTCTAAAAAGGGATCAACTCTAAAAGGCAATAATTTGCAAAATCTTCCTTTTAGAGTGGACGCCTTTTCAGATGGGATGTAAAACAGTTTTGATAAATTTACCTCCCCTATATGTGTATCACTTCCCCTTAAGAGTGGATAGAACAGATCATCAGAGCAGTCTGATGAAGGTTTTCTCGTTTCGTCTCTATGTTCTATATAAGGTGTTGTCTTATAGTATCCACGGATACAAAAAGAGGACACCAAAGACTGCGTTAATGCTCTGTTTGATCAGTCTTTGTTTACCGAATGTACGACAAGGGTCCTTGTGTGTGTGTGTGTGTGTGTGTGTGTGTGTGTGTGTGTGTGTGTGTGTGTGTGTGTGTGTGTGTGTGTGTGTGTGTGTGTGTGTGTGTGTGTGTGTCTGGATTTTTAGTGTGTTTTTTTGTTTTGTTTTTTTTTTGTTTTGTTTTTTGTTGTTGTTGTTTTTTTTTTTTTTTTTTTTTTTTTTTTTTTTTTTTTTTTTTTTTTGCGATCACTTTCGACTTTTTGCTATTACGGGGGTCATTCAGTATATAGTGACACTTACACTTACTAAACATCTCTAAAAGTATATTGCCAATCAGGCTGAAACTTTGCATGCTAACATATTTATCTAATTCCGATTTAAATGTTTATCTATTATGACGTCATGCTGTATGACATTATTATAACGCGACGTCAAATGACTTCACTTAAAGCATCAGTGCCGCGTTCACGTCGCAAGATCAGTGCAGCTACATAACAAATTGAAGTTCAACGAAAAAAGAGCGCGATAGAAATTTTAAAGCACTATGGAAGCATGCGGGACAAGCGCTCTTTCGTATGGAACATTAACCAGATGGGTAAATGAATTTAAGTCTGGATGAGAGACCGTGAAAGATCACCACCGTGAAGGCAGAACTGCAAACCACCCAGCGGACACATGACGTTAATACAACGTCGGCTGAACGTCGATGTAACGTCATGACGTTGCATCGACGTTGAGCCGACGTTGTATAAACGTCATGTGCCCGCTGGGCACTGATTTCATTATCGAATTAGTACGGGAACTTTAAAAAAAAAAAAAAAAAAAGTGACTGAAGACTTTTCTGTGAAGAAAGTGCACAGGAATTGGAGATTAATGTAGGGTCTGTTCATAGAATTATTCGTAACCGTTTAGGAATGAGGAAGCTTTCCGCCCGTTGGGTAACCCATCGTTTGATGTCCGACCAGGCTAAACGTCGTTTGGAAGTCGCTACCGCTAATCTTTCACGGTTCAATAAGCAGAACGCGGCGTCCGATTATGGTCTACATTGTTTGCATTAGGTATATGAATTTCTATACTGTATTGTGAAAAAAAAAAAATTAAACGGACAACACTTGTATTAGAAATGGACCAGTCCAAAGAGCTAAGGTAGAAGAATCCACTAGGCATTGATAGGTTTAATTTCCCCTATTTTCATACACTGTCTCATTGAAAACTGTATGAACTGACAAGCCACTTTTCAGCGTTTGAGACAATCTTTCAAATATATAGAGGATATTTACTCTTTGGCTGTGAATACCATAAATATTGTCATAGAGTGTAATGAAAACATCAGTATTTTCACGAGTGCGAAAATTTTAATGTTTTCATTACACGAGATGAAAATCTTATGGTATTCATTGAAAAAGAGTAAATTTTCTTTTTATTTTATTGTTTACACGCCAATGAGCGTTTCTGACGTCATAACTAACGTCACATATGACTGATACGATTTATATTTTCACTCCTCGCTTTGGACGACTTCGGTTTTCTTCATTGTTTCAGAAGTGGATGCTCCACTTCAGATTTTTAAACACCTCTAACTTCTTTGTTTCTGAGCTAAACTGTCAAGTGTTGTTATGCATTTTCTTAGTTAGAATGAAAGGAACATTTTGGTATCAAGATTATTTTGATTTGCTGAAATGTTTTGTTTATATCTCTCCAGCGCTTCATATGTAAAGCACTGAACGTCGACACCATGACGTTCATGTTTTGTTTTGTGACGTTAGTTATGACGTCAGAAACGCACATTGACGTTTATACATAAAAAAGTTCATCTCGTGTAATGAAAACATTTAAATTTTCACTCATGCTTCGCACTCGTGAAAGTACTGATGTTTTCATTACACTCGATGACAATACGGGTATTTATGGTATTCACAGCAAAAGAGTAAATATCCTTTATATTTTTATACGAGTCCTGCCATGAGAAGATGTGTCTTCGAGCATATGCGGACAGCGTAGGCCCATATCAGCCTGCCCGTCCGCACAGTCCGATCAGGGCCTTCACTGTCCGCTAATAGAATAATTGGGTATTACAGAATGCATGGAGAGCAAATGCCCGGATGATACTTTGTTAATGCGCAAGATCTGAATGTTCGAAGGCATATTTTCGCTAGACGCGACCCCATACCGATTGTTTAATTTTCTGCAAGAACAGACAGGTGCATGTGATTCAAAACACAAACAAATATGAAAGAAAGTGTTTAGACAGATCCAAACTTCATGTTTTTGTTTGTACACAAACAAATATGAAAGAAAGTGTTTAGACAGATCCAAACTTCATGTTTTTGTTTGTACAGTTTTTATTTATCATTATTCCAGACAGACAGTTACAAAGCAAGAAAACTATCGACTCAAAATCTCCACTGTTTCTTTTTGCTTAACCAGAGGACTTGTTAAAGAGGAGTATTCGGTGATAATTCAGGGATAATTTTCTGCAGTTCTCCATGAAAACATGCTTCACCGAGGCGCTTCTAATGAGTACCCAGAACATATGTTTTTTTATGGAGCAATAAGAAAAATTATCACAGAATTATCACCAAATTCTTCTCCTTATATAGCAAGTCTGTGAATACTTGAAGCTTTCGGGAATATATATGCATTAGGTTAGGCAAAAAAAAAAAAATGTGTGTGTTTCAGGTTACATGGAATTTTAAAAACAGGGACGGTAGGTCGGAAAATACTTTTATTTTGTTAAAAGTTTTTATATGGGGTTAATGGGAAAACAATATGGCCGAACGGGGAAATCCCCACAAAATCCTTAAAAAACTTTAGGGTCGGTGGTGAAAAATTAGGCACGGCCGGGTAACCTGAAACACACATTTTTTTTTTATCTTAGGCCTTATTTGCATTTAAGGGGACTTGATACACTTGGTAGATTTCCAGCCATTTTGCAAGGGAGAACTTTTGGGGCTTCCTGTTTGCTTTCCCGCATACAGAGCTCCTTCTGAAAAGAGGCCTACTCTCTAAATAAGACAGTCACAAAAGTTGTCGCAATTGTAATCAAAACACTGACAGCACTAGTGGGTCGATTCTCTCTGAGTGTAGGCTTATTAACACTTAACTCCCTGTAGTTTAAGCAAACAGTGCAGACCCTGATCAGACGCCGCAAACTGCGGCGTCTGATCTGGGTCTGTACTGTTCGCGAATGTCACAAATGTCCAAGCTCAAGTTTTACAGATCACCCTCAATCAACAGCACTCTGATGTCACAGCGACTATAAATAAAGTAAATAATTGAACCCAGGAACTCATAGCTCGAGATAAAGTTTTTTGTTTTTGTTTTTTTTTTTCAACCAAAAAATTGTTGATATTTTTTCTTATTTCTCCATGAAAACATATGTTGTGATACACGTAAGGAACGCCTCGAAAAATATTTTCCTTATACCCCCTATTAGCTGGAGCTGTGGGAACTGATACAATCAGAGCTACATCAAGCCCCTAACACCAAAGGGAAATGCAGACAAATACAATTAAGCAGCCATAAAATGAACAGATGGCAAGCAGAGCTGACAACTCTTTCCCAAAAAGGTGGCAACTCTGTTACCCAAACTTAACTAAATATATCTTAAACTTACATAATTGTTAAGAGAAAATCACAAGAAAGCGAAACACTACATAACAATTAACAAAAAGTATCACAAGAAAGTACCGCCTTGGAACGGTCAGTAATGAATTAATGAGGCGGAGGGGGCGGGGTGGTGCTTAAACTAGCTTTACGGGATCCCAGCTCTCGCCATCAGCTTCCATAGTGGTAAAAACATATTTTTGCTCGGTTCGTGTGGAGGTCTTCTAACTCGCCCATGAATAATTACGAGTAACAAATAAATCTCAGATAAAGTCTATAATGAAGCAAGTATGAGGAATCAACAGAAACATAAGTCATGTGCTACAACCTCTAGATGTTGGCTGTTTTGGTCCATTTAAGAGGATTTTTAATAATATGTCCCATAAGTTCATGCGTGAGAATTGCGGCCAGTCTATCAAGGTACAATATCTGCTCAAATGGTTGTCAAGCGTATGTAAAAGCCCTCTCCCCTGATAATCTGCAATCTAGTTTCAGGAGATCAGGTACATACCCTTTTGACCCAATGCTGCACATCCCTCCTACTTCAAGGAAGCCGAGGTAGTGGAGCAAGAAGAGCCTTGTTGTCCAGCTACCGAGGCTGAGGTTCCCAAGGTAGAGGTCCCTGATGACGTGACTATTGCAGTGGTTCCTGATGAGGAAGAAGCTGTAGAGATGGTAAGTGTGAATGCGAGTGTGAATGAGTCACGAGAATTCTCTAATATGAATTTAGGCACTGCCTAGAAACGGGCATGGCAATTGCTTAATTTTCAGTTAGCCGAAGTTTTGTTGATGCATGACAGGGTCACAATCTGTAACGATGCAGACGTAAACAGATACGCTAGACTGGCTCTATTTTTATTACGATTCCCGCCGAATGTCACCTTGATTAGCTATTCATTTCCAATGAGCGTCTCTTTAACGTTGACCAACATTATTGAAGTAGCCAAGAATAATAGTTATATTTTATAAACGCTTTATGTAGCTTTGGAATTTCTGCACTTGCTTCAATTAATAAAATGGAAGTTAAATGAGTGTAATGAAAATGTGTATGAAAATGATTTACTGTGGTAAAAACAAACTGGTTCTATAGCGTTACGATTCTCAGCAGACGCTTTGAGATCTGATATGCTTCTGACGAACTGAGATGAAAACGCCAGCTGAATCATTCAAAATTAGTCGTCAGTTTTTGTTTTTTTTTTTTTTTTTTTTTTTCATTTTTGCATTTTTATTGAAAATAATGTATTTATGTTTCTTGCTATTTAAAAAAATCTTTAAAGTTTCACGAAAAGAAAAAAATCATTTTACGAAAATAACTGTTTCTCGCCAGTTTTCAATTCGCGAGATTGGTAACTTTGGCACGGATCAGCTTAGAGACAGGGGCAGGATACAGTGGTGAGTTTCATGAGTGTACCTATAGGCGTGCAGGCCAACGTTGCCTGCTGCCGTTGACGCCGGCTTTCGCCGGCCCCTTCGGCAACGTTGGCCATGCCCGTATCAACAAAGAGATAATAATAACTCAAAAGAAGAAGAAAACTAAATGTATACTGTTATGTAATATTTGAAAAAAAAATATGTTTAAACCAAACTAAAAAGAGAAAGTATATGAGTGCAGCTGTCAGTGGTAAGGCCGTGACAGAAGGGAAGACGGTAAGTGCCATAAAAGCACATGGGACAAACAGAAAAAGGCCTGTCAAAGCCACCACAGGTGGTAATTCAAAAGGCAGTATAGGTGGCAGGTCTACAACAACAAAAGAAAGGGTAAGAAAATACAAAAGCCCACGCACACCTCAATATCTGAACCTACTCCCGGTCATTCTGGTCTATGTAAATCCACTGGCAGTGGTTTAAATGTAGATACTGATGAAAGTCAGTCATCAGAGGATGAAATTCCGGAAGACGAAACATGCTGTGTTTGTCTCCCCAGATGAAAAAAGGCACGTTGTCCAGGTACAATGTGATTGTTGTCCTCATTGGGCGCATCTGATTTATTGCACCAAGATTAGGGCCATCAGGCGGGGTAATATAGCTTCTTTTGTCGTCATTGTTCTTCCGAAGAATAGATATATACCTTATTCCTTTATCTACAAAAAAAAAAATCAAATTTTAGGGAGTAAACACAGCTTCAAAGCAGTAATTCATCTTTCCATTCGTGTTGTACTCTCATGACATAAATGTAAAAATAATGTAAACAGTGAAAATGATTTATATGTGTAAAAAGAGCTCTGTGTTGTTTTATTAATGTTTGTCTGTGTTCAAGTTGCTCTAAAAATGTTTTTATTTTTTTTTGTTTTGTTTTTTTGCAGCGTACCTAATATACCACAGTGCGTCGTTTCATACGTTTGTAAACAAAAATGACGGCGGACTGAGTAACGTTATTGTTACCGATAAATCTGCCAGCTAAGTAAAAGAAAGTTTGTATTTCCACTATACAATAATGATACTGGTAATAGTGTATATTCTTCTTCTTAGTTTACTCTGAAGAAAGATTTTGCTCAGATTCAGCTTGCGTCGAAACCCATGAGTCGAGGACACAGGCACCTGACGCATGAACAGTGTTTTTCACTGACTGTTTATGTGTTTGGAGCTATCAAGTTTTTTGAGGGTTTTTTTAATGATTAAATTTCGAAATTTAGTCATTAGTGAGCGGGGCCATTTTATATATTTTGTTTAAAATCGAAGATTTGGGCATAAATCTCTGTAAGAGGTCCATCTTAGGCCCTCTATTATTCCTACTATACATAAATGACATTGTCACTGAAATTCGATCGAACATCCGACTTTTTGCTGACGACACTAGTCTGTATATTATTGTAGACAATCTAGATGCTGCTGCTGAAATCCTTAATACAGATCTTAACAAAATATCAAAATGGGCAAAGTCTTGGTTAGTGAAATTTAACCCAAATAAAAATGAATCTCTTATTATCTCTCGCAAAATAAACAAACCTGATCATCCTCCGGTTTTCATGTCGAATCAAGAAATTAACGAAGTTCAGTTTCATAAACATTTGGGAATTTATATAGCATCAGACTGCTCCTGGCATAAACATATAGAGTATATCAAGAGTAAGACATGGTCCAGAATAAATGTCATGAGGAAATTTAAATATACCTTGGATAGAAAGTCCCTAGAAACAATTTATATTGCTTTTGTTCGCCCTATACTAGAATATGCCGATGTAGTTTGGGATAACTGCACTCAACAAGAGAAACGTGAGATAGAAAAAAATCAATTAGAGACTGCTAGAATAGCCACCGGAACAACTAAACTAGTCTCTGTGCAAAAACTATATGATGAGATCGGATGGGAAACACTAGATGTAAGGAGAAGAAAGCATAAATTAGTCCTATTCTATAAAATATATAATGACATTGCCCCCTCTTATCTCTCTTCACTGGTTCCTCGACCTGACCAGAACGCTTCACGTTACAGTTTGCGTAACGCAAATAATATAAGAACAATACAATCTCGTACTAATCAATATTATAATTCTTCTTCCTGCAGCCATTCGTGATTGGAACGATCTTCCCTGCTCTTACAGGATTGTAGATACATTTGATGATTTTAAGAGACAATTAAGTCAGGGCAGAGTAATTGTTCCAAAATACTGTTATGCAGGCAACAGAAGCATGCAGATACTTCATACCAGACTTCGAACTGGTTGCAGCTCTCTCAACTACGATCTTTACTCGAAAAACATCATAGAATCTCCTCTCTGTAATTGTAGATGTGGTGAAATAGGAAATGCAGACCACTTCTTTTTTAGATGTCATTTATACCAAAATCATAGACAGGTATTAATGGACACTCTATCACAACATGGCAATATCACCCTAAACATAATCCTCAATGGCGATCTTAATTTACCTAATGAAGCTAATATAGCCATTTTTGAAGCAGTACAGAGGTATATCCAAAGAACGAAAAGATTTTAAGAAATTTAATCGGTCACACTCGTATCAGTCTAAATGGACTTTAAATAGTGACAGTGATTCGGAGCATACATCGATGACATCACTCGGATCTCTCCTGCACCGCTCACAGTCCCCAGTAACTTCTTTCTATATTCATAGTCTTCGTAAAATCTGCTCCACAGTTCTTCATTTCTTTCCCTCCCTCTGTTTTTCTTCATTACATCTTGTGTAATTTGTTTCTTTTTTCTCTTCCTATTCTCAATTTATGTTTGCTCATCTCTTCATGTTAAACTTCACAATTATTATTTATTAATAAATTGTTATTACTTGAAGAGGACCACTGGAAACTAACCATTCAGGATTTGCTTGTATACTCATATTTCTGACAATGATCACATCCTAGGAAAGGAACTAAATAAGCTTTTATGCTTTCGTTCTAATCCTATTGTTGTACTTTTGTATGTGTTGTATATGTAAACATTTCGGAAATAAATATGTTTAAACCAATCTCTGTAAGGGCCCTTTTGATAGCCCCAAATACATGAACAGTCCGCCACAAACACATAAACAGTCAGAGAAAAACACTGTCCATGTCAGGTGCCTGTGGTCGAGGATACAAACCATGTTATTTCATGCCTTAATTGTAACAGAAATTTTGATGATTATAATTGTATCGAAACATGTTTAAAATTTATTTATTTATTTTCAACTTTTCTGACAGCTATGGATTTAATATATACTCAAAAAAAAAAATAATTAAATGGTCACCAGTTTCCGTTTCCCTTTGATTAACATTCAAATACGACCCGTCAGTTGTTGAAATATTACTCTATACTGCTATATGCAAGCCCATTTAAATAAGCTCAACATGTTAGCAATATGCTCAGCTACCAAAGTGTCAATGGCGCGAAAATTGTCAGCCTAGAAGATTCGAGAAAAAATGGGAGATTCTGAAAAAAAAAGACTTTTTTCCCCCAAAATGATGTTGTTGTTGTTGTTTTTTTTTGTTTTTTTTTTTTTTTTAGAATATCTGAAATTTTCTATTTTTAGTCAAAACAATGATTTATCCCAAACACAACCTTGCAAATTTCACTTTCTTAGGGGTAAAAGACACACCGATATATGACCAGAAAAAGAGGTCAACCCTTTAAGAGGCTAAAATTGCCTCGATGATTCCCCATAGACCGTGATTAATCTTTAGAGGGTACCTGTAGGAAATTGTGAGTTTCTTGATTGAAATTAAAGCTTTCTCTATGATTTCTTCACAGTTTGAAGTCAAGACATTACTTATCATGTTCAAATGTCAATTTTTCATTTTTTTGGTAAAAAGAAGCATTTTTTACAAATTTTAAAATGAAACTTTTCATTTCAAAGTATGTTGTTGGAAGCACTCCTTTTCGGGTTCCACTTTAAGAAACAATCAACAATATTCAGCATCTTCTGGGATTTTGTCCATAGACTTGGTCAAAGTTTGCATATATGGAAAATTGTACTAAGTGACCCTTAAATTATTTTGTTGAGTATATTTAGAATGATAATAATAACAACTTTTATTACGTGTCTACCGCGCTTCGAAAGAGAACATGTTTATTGTCATGAACTTGGGCTGAACTTATGAATCACATGCATCTACCGCTTTAAAGTTACGTATCGTATCGTATCGTATCGGAGGCGGCGGCAGTTTAGTCGTTCCCTTACAAATATTATGAGGCACCATACTTGTCTCCTACCCGATCACTTCGTTCAAGTGTACTATATGATTGTTCTTGGTAGATCTTCAGCAAACGTTTCTGTAAGTTTTGAGAATGCTGATGGGGACGGTTGCCTGAAATTCTATAGGCCTCAAGAACTGATTGTTATTTACGGTGAAATTAGTCCGATAGCCCCTTTTTGGTGTTTAGTAGGACCGCGACTCAGTTTACACTTTTTACCCAACGCTGTTCATATTTGCCCGTCGATATTGTACTCAATATGATTCTTTCTTCAGAAGTTTGAAATTTTCTTCGATTTTGTTTATTTATTCGCTATTTATAAGCGTGTATAAGAGTGTTTGAATGCAGAATTTAGCGTTTTGCGTGAGCAGAGAACTTTGTTTGGGAGTTACAATTCAGAAAAAAATGATAACACTAACTAGAGTCTCGTATATTAACATCAGCGTCCCATATTGTATTGATGAAAAATTGCGAGACAACAAATAGCTCTTGAAAGAAGTGTCTATTTTTTAGTTGTTATTGGGGAAAGAAAGTGGATATTTTTTTATTTGGGCGTACCCATCTACTTGCATAGATTTACATCATAACATTTGCATAAGATTTGTCGCAGGCGATATGTGAAATAAGAAGCCGCATAACGCATTTCTTCACTGGATTTTCCTAGTAGTTTTGAACTATTTTATTCAAGGCGAATAACTATGTTTGTTTTTTTTTCTTTTGAAATAGTAAGTATTCGTATGTGAAAAACACAGTTCTAGAAGAAATTTGTGACTAGTCTAGGAAGCCATATAACAGCGTATGAATATAGCGTTGAAGCAGAACAGACCTGCGTAATTCATGACGTCATTAATGTTTTCCAATTAAAAATTAAACTAAACAGAGAACTTAGGGAAACATGAAATGACATTATAAATGTAATTGTTAATCATTGATGCGCTTACAAATAACTCATGATGGGTAGCCATAACGGTTCCTGAGTGATCAAATCGCTCATAACGCCTCCTGCGGGATCAAGTACCAGCTCCTGGGCGGATTTTGTGTTTACACACACACACAGTGACTTCTTTTCACCCTCAAAATGAACACGCCTTGAACTGGAAGGTAAACATTTAAATTCGTACGGGACTTTAAAGGAATTATAGTATTTATTTGCAACGTTTATGATGTAGTATGTAAAGAAGTCTTTGCAGGAGATGATGCACAATTGTCGGGTATCCCGATGCAAAACGATCAGACGCACATAAAAAGCGAAATTTATAACGTCTGCGGTCATGCAACCAGGCGCATATTATTCCAAAAGACATACCATGATCACCAAGGACATTTTTTTATGTTTTCCGAATTAAAATTCGAGAAGAAATCCGAGTACTTAAACAAAAATATGTGACAATACGTGTAACGACTCCTGGGTGATTTTGGCACCTACTCCTGTGTGATTCTTCTTGTATGCTGGCACCGAATCCTGGGTGATGGTGTTTATTTCGATGACTTCGACATCGAAACTGGTCGTGGAATAAATGTCACAGAGGAGGAAAAAGCACATGGACCGACTGGGACTCGAACCCATACCATGCGAGCACTCGGGCCAGACGATCGACCTGTGACCTTTCCCCCTGCTAAAATAGATACGTCCCCGAATCTCCTCGGAACTGTGCAGGTACCAACGAGACGAGACTGTCCCTTTGCTGCTCGCAGTCCGAGCACGGACCCACACTGAGCCACTAAATGGCTAGGGGGAGGGGTGTACAAGGCCCGACCGGGATTCGAACCGAGGACCTCTCGCATACCGTGCGAGCACTCCCTTCATTTTATACTAGAATAGCTATTGATATGAATTTTGAAAAAAAAAACTATTCAGCCCGACGAAATCTTGCTTTATCATTCAAGATGTTTGACTTAACTGTTAAAGGTTTGAGACCTATCATCTCTTTGACAAAGAAAGCTTGCAATTACAGCCCTAATTACATTAGGCACAACGTCTCCATAGGCCTCAAACCTTTAACAGTCGATTTTACAAGATGCTATGAATTTATGGAAAATATGGATTCAGATAAAATAATGTCTGCGCTTCGTAATCGAATCCCAAAATACATCTATAATCACCTTTGATTATGATAAAAAGGCATTTTCTTCATCCACTCCAGGTTTTGTAAGTGATGCGCAAAAAGATGCTTTCACTCGACTTGCATGACCATCACGCGTTTCTTTTGCAAAAAGCATGTCGAAGGAAAGAGAGCAGAAATAATATGAATGGACTTTTATACCACAGCGCATGTGCAGCATATTTTCAGGTGAATAAATAGTTTGTCAGAGGAACAATAAATTTGGTGCCTTGATTGTAGAAGCCAAGGTACTCAGCACCCTCGCAGAATGCGACTAAAATTTGTGGACCGATCTTTGTAGGTGTTCTGAAGTTGCGCACGTGTCTATGTTGTAATCCTTAAATTATCCAAGCGGCATGTGTTTCGGAGCATTAAACAAAGAAGTGAAATGGCATTTTGTTCACAATAATGCCAAGTCACACTATCATGTATTTGGGGTTGGGTTTTAATACGTTTCCCTTCACTACGTTTGGACAATATTTTGCCCCATTTTGTAAGAATTTAGGTTTTACTTCGTTTCTAATATGTTTAACTACGATTTACTTCGTAGTACCCGGTTTATCAAACGTCTTAAGGTCATGCTTTCAATAGGGGTGAGTACGTTTTACTAGGTATCTTCTAGCTTTTGATACGTTTTACTATGTGCTTGTTACGTTCGATACTTTTGCCTATGATTCAGTACGTTTTACTATGGAGGTCCTCTGCTTATTAATTGCTAGGTTTTACTAAGTTTTTTTAAACGTAGTCAAAACGGCAATATACTGTCACGTATTGAGGGCTGGGTTTAACTACGTCTTTGAAACGGCTACATACTTGATCCATCCATTTTTTTGTTTGTTTGTTTATTGTTGTTTTGTTTGTTTGTTTTTTTTTAATTTTGTATGTCGCCGTATATAGCCGTATGTAATGTACGCTTTTTTTACTTCGTATATTGCCATTTTGTTAAAAATGTAGTTAAACCTAGTACTCAATACGTGACAGTCTATTGCCGTTTTGCTACGTTGTAAAAACGTAGTAAACCCTAGACCTCAATACGTGACAGCGAGACTGGGGCTTAAGTTTTGAAACTTTCAAAACAAACGTAGCTGGGTCACGTATGTAGCCAAATCTAGCCGTATATAGTCGTATGTAAAACGTTTTCACTACGTTTTACTATGAATATTACCGTTCTGTTAAGTAGTAAAAGCTAGCCCTCAATACATGACAGTGTGACTGTGGCTTAACAAACAGAAAGCGGATGCTATTGCTGTGATTATTGTCAGCCAATGAAAGTGTTGGTGCAGTAGATGGGGACTGACACTAGCGCCCGCGAATTTATACATCGTACACGAGTATGATACGCATCGGATACGCGCGTTTTATGTTCGGGGCGTTCCGGAGTTCAGTATCTGAAGGTTTGGTTGTTTAGGTGTATAGGTGGGTGTTGTTGCAGCTGGTGATGGGTCCTGTGACACCTGTTTATTAAATCTTCTCCTCTTTGGGACATGTAGCCATAAGATACTTTTTCTTTTGCGATTTCTACAGCTGACAGACAGTATCGAAATGGGAATGACTAAATGTATATACCGCATGACACCACACCACACCTTGGATGATAGGGTTGCATAATGCGAACGTTACGGATCGATTTGTAGCGATTCCATATGCAGTGGTACGTTACCAACAAGAGGACCATGATGGTCCTATATCGCTCACCTGGGCAAACAGATTTGCATACTTACTGTTGAAGTTTCAGCTAAGTTCACTGCTCTAAGATTTTTGTATAAATTTTATAGACCTGCCCCCCTCCCCCGCCCCCACGCCCACCTCAGCGGCCATGTTTTTTAATGTATCATGACGACTTGAACTGGATCTTGAAAGAGGGTCACCAAAGGAACATTTCTGCCAAGTTATATTGAAATTGGTCCAGTGGTTTCTGACAAAAAGATTTTTAAAGTGTTTTATATAGCTATAGAGCCTTACCCCCTGACGGTCGTGTTTTTTGACGAATCATGACAGCTTGAACAAACTTGATAGAGAGTCACCAAAGGAACATTCCTGCCAAGATATATTGAAATCTGTTCAGTGGTTTCTGACAAGAAGATTTTAAAAGCTTTCTATTTAGATATATAGGGAAAATAAGCCCCACCCTCTAGCAGCCATGTTTTTTTTAAGAATTATGATTGCTTGAAGAATCTTAGTAGAGGGTCACCAAAGCAACATTCCAGCCAAGCAATATTGAAATATGTGGGGTGAGGGTGGGGGGGGTGGGGGGGGGGGGAGGGCGGTATTTGACAAGAAGAATTTTAAAGTTTTCTATATAGATATATATGGAAAATAAGCCCCGCCCCCTGGGAACCATGTTTTTTGACGCATCATGACAGCTTGAACAATCTTGGTAGAAGGTCATCAAAGCAACAGTCCTGCTAAGTTACATTGAACTCAGTCCAACTGTTTCTTACGAGACGATTTTTTAATTTTTTCTATATAGATATATAGAGAAAATAAGCCCCATCCCCTAGCGGCCATGTTTTTTTGACGAATCATGATGGCTGAAGAATCTTAGTAGAAGGTCACCAAAGAAACATTCTTGCCAAGTTATATAAAAATCGGTCCATTGGTTTCTGACAAGAAGATTTTTTTAAGTTTTCTATATAGATATATAGGGAAATAAGCCCCACCCCCTGGCAGCCATGTTTTTTGATGATTCACGATTACTTGAACAATCTTGGTAGAGGGTCACCAAAGAAACATTTCTGCCAAACTATAATGGAATCGGTCCAGTGGTTTCGGACAAGAAAGTTTTTAAAGTTTTCTATATAGATATATAGGGAAAATAAGGCCCGCCCCCTGGCGGCCATGTGTTTTGATGAATCATGACTGCTTGAACAATCTTGATAGAGGGTTACATAAGAAACATTCCTGCAATGTTATTTTGAAATAGGTCCAGTGGTTTCTGACAAGAAGATCATTAAAGGTTTCTATATAGATATATAGGGAAAATAAGAAGCCCCCCCCCCCCCCTTCCCCACCCTCCCGGCCCCCAGCGGCCATGTTTTTGACAAACCATGACGGCTCGAACAATCTTGGTAAAGGCTCACCAAGGAAACATTTCTGCCAAGTTATATTTAAATCGGTCCAGTGGTTTCCGAAAGAAGACTTTTTCAAGTTTTCTATATAGATATATAGGGAAAATAAGCCCCGCCTCTAGCGGCCATGTTTTTTGACGAATCATGATGGCTTGAACAATCTTGGTAGAGGGTTACCAAGGAAACATTTCTGCCAAGTTATATTGAAATCGGTCCTTTGGTTTCTGACAAGGAGATTTTTAAAGTTTTCTATATAGATTATAAAGGGAAAATAAGCCCCGCCCCCACCCCCCCGACCCCCCCTCCCCCTGGCGGCCATGTCTTTTGACGAATCCAAATGGCTTGAACAATCTTGGTAGAGGATCACCAAAGGAACATTTCTGCAAAATTATATTGAAATCGATCCACCGGTTTCTGACAAGAAGATTTTTAAAGTTTTCTATATAGATTTTTATGGAAAATAAGCACCGCCCCCTGGCGGCCACATTTTTTGACGAATCCAAATGGCTAGAACAATCTTGGTAGAAGATCACCAAAGAAACATTTCTGCGAAATTATATTGAAATCGAACCAGTGGTTTCTAACAAGAAGATTTTTAAAGTTTTCTATAAAGATATATAGGGAAAATAAGCCCCGCCCACTAGCAGCAATTTTTTTTGACGAATCCATATGGCTTGAACAATCTTGGTAGAGGGTCACCAAAGGAACATTTCTGCAAAATTATATTGAAATCGATCCAGTGGTTTCTGACAAGAAGATTTTTAAAGTTTTCTATACAGATATATAGGGAAAATAAGCCCCGCCCCCTAGCGGCCATGTTTTTTGACGAATCCAAATGGCTAGAACAATCTTGGTAGAAGATCACCAAAGGAACATTTCTACAAAAAATATGTTGAAATCGATCCACTGGTTTCTGACAAGAAGATTTTTAAAGTTTTCTATATAGATATATAGAGAAAATAAGCCCCGCCCCATTGGCGGCCATGTTTTTTGACGAATCCAAATGGCTTGAACAATCTTGGTAGAAGATCACCGATAGAACATTTCTGCAAAATTATATTGAAATCGATCCACTGGTTTCTGACAAGAAGATTTTTAAGGTTTTCTATATAGATATATATGGAAAATAAACCCCGCCCCCTGTCGGCCATGTTTTTTGACGAATCCAAATGGTTTGAACAATCTTAGTAAAGGATTACCAAAGGAACATTTCTGCAAAATTATATTGAAATCCGTCCAGCGGTTTCTGACAAGAAGATTTTTTAAGTTTTTAGTTAAAAATCTATTTTAGCTCCTGTGACCTAGATATGCAATGGACCGGAACCATTTGAACAACTTTGAAAGAGGACCAACCAAGGATCATTCCTGTGAAGTTTGGTCAAAATCCAACCAGTGGTTTAGGAGGAGATGTTGTTTAAAGATTTTTGAAGGACGGACGGACCGACGACGAGGACGACGGACGGTGAGTGATCACAATAGCTTACCTTGAGCCTTAGGCTCAGGTGAGCTAAAAAGCGATTCGTAACAGTGTTCAGAGCTCTCGCACAAAGCGCTATCTGAAACAGACATTCGCATATCAGCCAGTCAGTGCCCGTTTCAAGACATTAAATGAAACCTTTTGGGGGAAAATGAAATTGTCCAGCTAAATCATAATTTTATATTTACTCTTTTGTTATTAGATCTATAGCAATATTTTACCAACGAACGAACAACATATTTATGAACAAGTGTTATGATTGTCATGACTTTGCCGCAGATACGATCTTATATGTCCGGCAAGTTTCGGTAAAGTGCAGCAATGCTGTGGAACTGTATTTTACCTTGTGTTTCGGTGCGGTGCATACATGTAGTCATTCTCTATTAAAACTGGTTATAAGAAATGAACTGGTTGTCAAAGTCGACTATGTTACACAAAAACGTACAAACTTTAGTAAAAAGCGCATTACATAATCACATAGGATCTGGTGCCAGATGATCACATTACAGCCCGTGCCACAGAAACGTCTTTTTATCCCTGATCCCGCAGAATCCGTTCCTCTATGAATTCTACAACACGGCGATAAAGTGCATTACGCACGATAATGGTTCGATAAAGGAATAATAGGGTCTTCATTTTTAAGAGAATAAAGAGTAAGGAAGCAGACTGTAAACAGCCGTTGGTCTTGAAATGGTTTAAACAGTAAAATTTCGGTTTTAAAAGCCACGTGTTCTGGTACCAAAATAGCCACACGGCATAAATTCCAAGATCCAGACAGTGATGCGTTTCCACAATAACATTTGCTGCCTGCTCAAACTTATGCCTGTTCCCTGTAAGGTTCCGTGTGATAAATGTTTTGTTTTAACTCACTCTTTTTTCCCAGAAAAATCGACCCGAAACAGAGTAGCAATCTTTTTAGTTCCAAAACAGTCCACCCAGGAGCCGGTACTTGATCCCGCAGGAGGCGTTATGGGCGATTTGATCACTCGGGATCCATTATGGCTACCCACCGTGTAACTGTTTGCCTGAGTTGACATAAAAAAAAAACATGCTCGGAATGGCAAATTATCACGTATCAACATTTAAAATACTTACGAAGCAACACATTGCTACTTTCAATGCCACAACAATACAGTATAAAATTGCAGCTGTAAAAGTTCTACAAGCAAGATTGGTTGTTATCAAAAGGACTTTATCAAGTATATGTATCGTACCTACCTCCCTTAAAACGCAGAGTTTATAGAAAAAATCATTTAAAGTGGAAATACTGTTTCTTTGAATAATTATAGTAACGAATAAGTAAAGTTGACTTATAGTTTACTCAATTTTCTATATTTGAAAGTAATAACACTTTCTGGTGACACCGAATTTTAATTTTGAGAAAACTCAGAGGACATTATATTCTCAATACTTTTTTTTTTTTTTTTTTTTAAATAGTTCTGTACAAGAGCTGTGTTCTCTGGTCGATCATGAGATGGCGCTGCGTCTGTTTGACTCAGTTCCCTGGTGGCGTTAAAAATGTACATACGATCATGAGACTGCTTTCTCCAAGCGGAAAAACTCAATACCCTTTAAAACGGTACCACGTAATATGAAAAAAAAAGTTTAGCCTAAATACGAGCACAGCACAGACCCCTATCTGTAGTCTCTTCAAAAGTCTAAAGAATGAATATCACTATATAAAAAATATAGACAACCTCGGTCATCTGGGTATTTTCCGATATTTACCTTCGTAACAAAATTGGAGGTGAAAGCGGCAACCATTCTGTATCGCCGTCTGTTTGTTTTAAGCAAAGACTGAAAAATTATTTCTGTCATTTCTATTACCAATTACCTAAAACTACTTTTTAAATGGTTGCACAAATATAAAATACACATATTTTAAGAAATGCATGTTATTTTGGGTGAGGGGGGGGGCGTGCCGGGGGGGGGGGTTGAGTAGGTAAACTATCTAGAAAGACCCTGGATGAACTAGCGGACGAACGAGCGTTTGTAAACAACAGCCAATCTCTATTACGCCTATAAAAAAAAGGTAAGAGAAAAGTCCAGGGAGTGCCACAATCACAAGCCGCAGCCCTTCACAGACACCATGAGAGGAAGAGGAAACCGACAAATCCAAACAAGCACAAATCGAACAAATGTACAAGGACAAATCGAACAAAATGATAAAAAGCGCTAAGATTAGCTCTCTCTTCCCCAAGCGAGGTAATCGCAATGCTAAAAGGACTGAAAAACACAAGAACAAAATGACACAGGTAAGACATAAAACAAATCGCCTCGTAGAATAAACCACAAAGCAACAAAGAGTAAGACTAACACCTGGACCACCGCCTTAGAACGGACAGTAGAGTTAACCACCGGGGAGGGGAGGAAGTGGTGGGGTTTACAGCTAGCCAACCAATCTTAATTCCCTGTTCATTATTAGTCCTACAATTACAAGACTTAAAGAAAATACCCTTAGGGTACTCTTTCAGGGTCGGCTTTTAAAATGAACTTTCATCTCGGCCTTTTAATTGGTTGCACATTGTTGACCTAATTCTCACATTTGAATAATGGGCGGTTATGTACGTGGAATGAAAAGAAACTATGAAATGAAAATCCATTAACATCCATCCAACGAAAGCGAAAATTAATTAACACATATTTCAAAAAATATTATAACAACAATTTTGTGAATGCATATAAGGAAAATAAATACGTTTCTCCGTTGAAAATAAGGTCATATGCAGGCCTTGCCGCGGCGACTGACTGACTGACTGATAAAAAAAAATGGCAGAATACATTTTAGTGGAGTTTTGAAATCTTAGTCAGGGGTGAACTTTGACAAAATTGTTTGATAGGAATTATAATTTATGCAAAACTACAATGTAATTGCCGAACTGCTGCCATACTTTTTCACGGGACTTTAGCTACGAGGGTCGTGCAAAAAGTTCTGTCACTAATAGGCTTACTTAGTTTTATCCCAGGTATATTTTAAAATGCTTCACTGCACTTAATGATGTGTTGAATAGCTAACGATACCCGTTTATTTCGTGCAAATTGCTTTCCGACTGACCGAGTTATTTCAAACTGAAAAAGATGCAGTCATATACACTGACCAATTTACTTGTTACATTGGAACATGGACCAGAAGACTGAAATTCGTAGCTATATTAAATGCCGCATTAGGCTTAATATAGATTCAAATTTCTGTTGAAGATGATACTCGTCCTGAAAGGCCTAAAACCTCTGTTACCAAGGCTAACATCGCTGCTGTAAAGATTGTGATCGAACAGGATGCGCGATTATCTGTCAAAGATAGTTATATTGGTATATCGATCAGGAGGCAGTGTGCAAACAATTCTGAAAAAGCTTTTGGACCTGAGAAAGGTTTGCGCTAGGTGGGTACCTCATTTGCTCACTGAGGAGAAAAAGACACAACGCCTTAAATGTGCCCGGGAACTTTTGGAAACATACGAAGGCTGTAATAGTCGGGTTATTTCTAACTTGCTAACAGGTGATGAAACCTGGGTGCACATGTCTGAGCCACAAAGAAGGGCTGATAATAAGCAATGGAAGCGAAAACATCAAAAACGCCCATGCATTGCCAAGAGAAACATAAGTTCGAAAAAGATGTTGTACGCAATTTTCTTTAATTCAAGTGGGACAGTCGTTCAAGTGCCTTGTCCATCTGGTCATACAGTCACTGGCCGATTCTACAAGAATTCTGTACCGAAGAAAGTGAAAGAGTTTTACAATAAGAAACGACCAAGCAAAGGATGGTCAGGAGTCCACCTTTTACATAACAATGCCTCCTCTCATAAGTGTGAGGTTGTTAAGTCTTTTTTGGCTTCTGAAAAGGTGAGAGTTTTAAACCATCCACCTTACCTGACCTGAGTCCCTGTGACTTCCTTTTATTTCCAAGGCTTAAGAAAATGCTTTCTGGAAATAAGTATACGTCTAGAAGTTCTCTTGGCAGCGCTATTTATCAGTGTGTCCAACAGATACCAAAAGAAGACTATTTATCTGCTTTTCGCGACTGGGTAAAAAGGTTACAAAAATATGTTTCAGTAAAGGGGGAATACTTTGAAGGTTTGTAATAAAAATATGTTTGATAAAACGTAGCACTGAAGTAATCCGAACCCAGTGCAGGACCCTCGTATTACATTGTATATTTATATTGGGAGTTAATTTTACTCTCTAGTAATTTACATATGTTTTAATACATCTTAGCGAGACAGAAATTATCAATTATCCTGTATACAAAACTTCCGTTGATATTTCCCTGAAATGATCGACTTTTTTGTGTAGCGTGACACATGAGTAGGTCAGTAGGACAGTTATTTTTGATTCAGACAAAACAAGTCTGTACGAGACTAAATTGAACAACTTTACATACGAAGCGAGTACATTAGCCGACTTTTCAGACCGAGGCGCGTATCGTGCGTATTGCACGTATATCGCCGTAATTATAAACGCGGGCGTGCTCTCCATATGTCTGTAGCGCTAGACATAAACAAACATTTCATACTTACTCACCTCTGTATGAAATGAATCGTAATACACTGTAAGCAAAGCAAGTCATGAATACGTACTCCATCGCTAGTACTTCGGCGTATTGGCGGAAACTAGCTCTCGAGAACTAGCTCGTCTGAACGTGTTCACTGCTTTCAAGGGGTATTCCTTTTAGAATCTATTCAACGCCCGATTGCGAGCACTTGCCTAATGAGAGAACGGGTTGAATGATGATTTTAACACTTAGCACACTGGGCAAACTTTTCAGCAGACGACATTTTGAAATACTTTTCTTTCTTTCTTTTTTTTTTTTTGTCCCCAGGCTTAAGGGAGACAGTTTGCATGAAATGTCAGAGCCTATTTTCTAAAAAAAAAAAAAAAAAAAAAAGAAAGAAAAATGTTTCAAAATGTCTTCTGCTGAAATTTTTACCCAGAGTGCTAAGCGTTAAATTCCTGCTGCAGTAAAACTGTATGCTTACTACAATAAAAGGAAAATGAGTTATTAGAATTTTGCAGCTAAAACAGTTCAAATTAATTTTATGCAACAATAAAGTAGACATTTAACATTATCTTAACATAGGACTACTATGGTCATACTAGTGGTTCTGGATATACTCTTACCTGCCACTGAGTTATCAGTCATAGCTGTTTGATAATTTACTTCTATCTGCCACAAAGTTATCAGTCATAGCTTTATGATAAATTACTTCAGTCTGCTACTGAGTTATCAGTCATGGCTGTTTGATAATTTACTTCAGTCTGCCACCGAGGTATCAGTTATGTCTGTTTGTTAATTTACTTCAGTCTGCCACTGAGTTATCAGTCATAGCTGTTTGTTAATTTACTTTAGTCTGCCACAAAGTTATCAGTCATAGCTGTTTGAAAAATTTACTTCAGTCTGTCACAAAGTTATCAGTCATAGCTGTTTAATATATTACTTCAGCCTGCCACAAAGTTATCAGTTATAGCTGTTTGATATATTTCTTCAGTCTGCCACCGAGTTATCAGTCATGGCTGTTTGATAATTACTTCAGTCTGCCACTGAGTTATCAGTCATAGCTCTTTGATAATTTACTTCAGTCTGCTGCAAAGTTATCAGTCATAGCTGTTTGATAAATGACTTCAGCCTGCCACCGATTTATCAGTCATAGCCGTTTGTTAATTTACTTCAGTCTGTCACAGAGTTATCAGTCATATACGTCAGTCTGCCACTGAGTTATCAGTCATATCTGTTTGATGATCAACTTTATTCTGCCACTGAGGTATCAGTCATGTCTGCTTTATAACATTTCAGTCTGCCATTGAGTTATCAGTCATGGCTCTCTGTTTTTTAACTTTGAAGGATGCCCATATACCGGTTACAAATTATATACTATATCAACATAACCGAGCATACAAAATAAGGTGTGTTGTTAGCAAGTTTACACGTTCCTAAGCAGCACTTTTAACGACACTGTTTGAAAGGAAAATGTTGAAAGTCAGGTGTTGCCAAGCAGCAAACGTTCCTGCCAAGCACCCGTCCACCGTCATGACTCGCAAAAAAACAGCTGCAGGTATCAGGTAGGACGTGCTCTCCTTGAAGAACGTCTCACAGATCCACCACAGCTGCTTACAGTGATCCCTAGCAAATGTATGAAAATGTATGAAAATAAATAAAAAGGTGCAAAGCCAAAATCCACTTAGAATAAATTCTCTAACGAGAAGATCGTCTTAATTTTAGTAATATTTGAGATTTTATAACAGAAATCTGATACCTGACAACCTGATAATGCGTGTAAAACGACCGGGAGAGAGGCAATGTAAACCCTGATCGGACTGAAGTTTGATCTAGGCTTTTGGGTTGTTTACAGTCGTTCTATAGTGTACGAGGGATGTTCGAAATGAATTGCTTATTTTTATCTGGAGACTTCAAATTTCAAGTTAGCCCAAAAGTACTCATTTCATGCCCTCGAAGTACTCCCCGTGGCTAGAAATGCAAAGTTTCAGCCGATGTATCCACTTCTTGAAGGCGTCACGGTACGCTGATTTGGGTACAGTAATAAGGTACTGATGAATGGCAGATCCAAGTGCCTGTCGGGACTGGTATTTCCGCCCAGAAAGGAATGCTTTCAATTTCTGAAACAAAAAGAAATCACATGGGGCAAGGTCTGGGGAATACGGGGGGTGAGGCAAAACAGTTACTTTTTCTTTCTTCAAAAACGCCGTAACTATTGTTAGGTATGAGCTGGGGCATTGTCATGTAGAAGACGGACATGTTTAAAACAAGTGGCAGGGCGTCGTTTCTGATAATCTTTTTTTCAGTTTCTTCAGTACTACGTCTTTGTAGTACTTTCCGGTGATGCTTTTGCCCTTTTTCACTGGCACTTTTATTGCGACTCCTTCACCAGAGAAGAAGATTGCATACAAAACCTTCTTTGTACTCAAAGAACGTTTGGCAATTATTGGGCGTTTGCTGTGTTTAGTGGCCCAGATCTTATTGCTTACCTTTCTGACGGGCTCAAAATAATGGACCCAGGTTTCATCACCTGTGACGACATTGGCAAACTGCTTTTTGTCATATTTTGGAAACATTTGAAGCAGCTTTTTGGCCACTTTAACCCGTTGCCTCTTTTGCTCGTCAGTCAACAGATGTGGCACCCATCTAGCAGAAATCTTTCTGACTTTCAAATGCTTCTTCAAAATAAGGTGAACCGTTGGCAGTGATATGCCTACCTTGCGTGCAATATCACGAACTGTAAATCCGGCATCTTCTTCAATGATTTCCTTTATTTTGGAAACGATTTCTTTACGAGATGCAGATTTTGGCCTACCTGATTTCGGTGCATTTTTGATGGACTCTACACCAGACTCAAATTTCTTTTTCCACCGCCGAACTGTGTCATAAGACACACAAGAAGATCCAAAAGCAGTAGAAATTTCAGTCGTCAGCTTCTTCAAAGAACAACCAAGTTTTGAGCGAGCTTTGATGTAAGCCCGTATTTCATCTTTTTTGTCGACGCTTCTACCAACCATTTTTACTGCAGTGGTCAATGACTGCGTGTATTCAAATGGCAAAATTTATGTCTTACACTTAGTCTAACATGTACATTTATACACCATTGTGTAGATATTGAATAACCCTATACAGGTATGTATTGGTTTTTATCGTGCCCCACGTGGATATCGAGCTAGAGGACAATAAGCAATTCATTTCGAACATCCCTCGTACATTGACATAATGTAATAAAACCGCGCATTAGACGATATTCAGGTAATGTTTATCTACTCGTATAGCTGCACTATTCTTGTCGCCGTGACGTCAGAGTGCTGATGAGGGTTATCTGTACAACCTGGACGGGGGCATTTGGGACATTGACAAACAGCGCAGACCCAGATCAGACGCGCAGAACGCGATCTGATCAGGGTCTGCACTGTTTACTTAAATAAACGACAAGTTAAAGGTTGAATAAAATAGTCTTTTGTCCCCGTTCAGGACCATTTTCCCAGCCTACACTTAGAGACAATCGACCCACCAGTGCTGCCAGTGCTTTAATTACTGTTTGTTCAGGCTACTTAAGAATATTGCACCTATCAATGTTTTCCCCCGGGGATGGGGATCACCATCGGGAATTAGACATTTTTTGGGAAAATTGGCTGTCTAATTTCCTACCATGAGTCATATATTTGTGTCGGAAATCCCCTAGGTGGGTATTAAAATTTGCACATAGTTTCTTCTAGAATTTCGTTTATAGGTGTTTAATACCCCGCCCGTGTGTCAAAATTTTCTGTTTAATTCCCAGGGGTTGGGTATGATTTGGATGTCTAATCACCAGGGTATCCCCGCCGCCCCTGTGGGGGAAAACAGTGATAGGAGCATATATATTGTACGGGGTGTATTTGTGCGCAAAATAAGTAAAGAACACAATCTCTTATTGCAACATTCTATCGTTAAGAGGGAGTGCCGATGTCATGCGTTGAGGGATTTGTGGAAAAATAACTACAAAACACACACGCGCAACACACGAAACATTCAGAAACGAAAAATCGAAAACGAAAAACGCAAACGACAAAATCAGAATGATTTATAATTGTTTAAAAATATGAACTCGATTAAATCGACTGTGGCTGCTTAGAAACGACGTTGTTGTCACGTAGTGTGTTTGTTGAGAAGTGCTGACGATAGTCTATTTATATTATCATGTATATGCACATGCGTGTATTTTCTGTGGCTCAAATGTCTTTCTAAATTTAAATGATTTTTCTTTATTATGTCGATTGATATTCATTGCACAAATACAGAGCACGTCTTCTCAGTTCCAGTATATCCTGTCCCAGTGATATTATAAACAATGCATTTTGATCGACAAAACGCCAAGCGAGAAAAATGTTCAGAATTTTGGAAGACAAATATGTCTACAATAACATTTCTTCGAAACTATCCCCAACAAGGAAGCAATTGTATTTTGAGAACAACGTCATGCTTGGCCTCCGTACTAAAAAACAACATTATGTACTTGAGCATCAACGTTTGAAAACGTACCTTTTGATTTGTGCGCCAAGCGAAGATTCGAGGTCGGATCAGAATCCTCACTGGACGCATTTTGGATAGCCAAGAATGCAAAATTTCTTCGCGTGGACAATGAAGACTCTGACTTTCAGACTGCGCATGTGCGTAGGATGGTTTGAGACTTCATTGGGCGCACTTGTCATAAGTTACGTTTTCTCATGTTGCGTCTCTACCGGTATATCTGTATCATGAATAATATTTCAAGTACCTTATGACATGCACAAAAACAGGGTTTCAAGGAAAATGGTATTCAGACGTTGTTTGACTTTTTTTTTTTTTATCATTTTTACTGAAAAATATACGCTCATTAGACTCACATCAACCATGCATCATCACATGTTCTTTAGATTCTAAAAGGAAATCTGTGTAAGCTCTTAAGGTGCCAAATTTCAGATGACATTTGTTATCTGCTTTTTTTTTCTAAAGAAACTATCGGTTCGAAAGAAATTTATATGTAAAGTCGGAAGAATGAATGTCAAACAGCATAGATTCAGATGAGCTCATTATGAGCCGTCTCATCTGGATCTATGCGGTTTGCAAAAGCCTATTATTATGCCTATTATTATGCCTGTGGCAGTGAAAGAGTTAACAAGATCCATCTTAATCGACAAAAACTACGTATCATCTTATCTGGCAGTCTGACAGACTGCAAATTATGACGCACTTCTTCTTTGCAAGAGAATTAGAAATACCGTCTGAACACAATGGTACCTTTTATTCATTAATATGCTTGCACTTCACAGCAGACGACATCGTAAATTATTTTTCGCATGTTTTCCAGAAAATGGGGATTGATATTTTATGAGAATCATTCGCATGAAATGGCAAGACCTGATTTCTTGGAAAGTAAGAAAATTATTTATCAATTGTCGTCTGTTCAGTACTGAAAGTACCAACCAAAAGTGTAGCTGATGACAGCACCGTTTTTGTTTTAGAGAAGATGAGGTTTAACATTTCATGTGACTCGTCTGCTATCAGACGATACACATCAAATGCCAAGCCTTATTTTCGCTGAAAAATAACAAAGGAAAAGTATATCAAAATGTCGTCTGCTATGCACTGTTGTGACTGCACTATAGTATGTATTGCATTTTGGGTCAAAAGTTTAACATACACAAACAACATAGATCCCTAAGAGCTGCTGAATTCCCTATACTGTGTAGGTGAATAACAAAGACCTTGAACAGACTGCGCGGATGTCAAAAATATCATCAGTCTGGATATTCGCCGGTGGTATATATAGTTTAGGTTCCTTTTAACTGATCTCCTAGTCGTATATAGGTGACCGAATTCAAACGAGACAAGCCGCGCGAAAAGGAAAACATACACGAGGATTACCTGCGCGAACAGTAAAGACCAACCGTGGTATTTGACAGGACGTTCTCTTTTTGGAAGCATTTTCTAAAGGTTGAAGAGTTTCTGTATTTCTTTGAAAGTGCGAAAAGTACGTCTGATCGGACTGCAGAGATGCAGTCTGATATTCTTTGTATATAGGTTAGATTTTTATTTTGTCTTGATATGACGCAAAGTGTGAAGTACATTTTTGCACAAGATAGGAAGCTACCATGGCACAGCTTTGTCAGAGAGGTTTCAATTTGATTGTTTTTCACATATCACAATATGTTGACAACCTAGGTAATCGATTGAGCCGGGGCACATCATTTTCTACATGATTGCATGTGCGCCCAGCGAAGATTCAGATCAGCTTACGCTTTGAATCCTTGGCTACCCACACAGTGCCCAGCGAAGACATTGATCAGAGAGCACGGATACGCGTGCTGGTCTGAAACTTAGCAGGGCGTATATGCAATCTTATTGGAAGTGCTGTGCCCAGGCTCCATTTTCGCTATGTTGACAATCGAAATAATCATGTTAACATCTATCAATCCATGGTTTATTCTCGGGGTGTGGGTGTGTGTATGTGTGTGTGTGGGGGGGGGGGGGGAGGTGGGGCTAGGTGGGTAATTGTGGTACGGGTGTGCGAACCAGTATTTCAAAACCTCCCCCATTCATATAGTCAAACCTCATTATCTCGAACTCGCTTATTTCGAATTACCGCTTATCTCGAAGTGAAAATCTGGCCCCTGTTTTAACATGAAACTGTGACAACAGAACAAAATAATGTGGAAAAGAGGAGAAATTGCATTTCTCCTCTTTTCCACATTATTTTGTATATATATTTCTAACTTCAGGAGTCAAATTACATGTTAATTTGTTAAATGTGGTTGTTCAATTTTCAATGTTTTCCTCACTCTCTCAACCCTAATATGTCGAAGTACGGATATCTCGAAGTGCTTGAGTGAGTCCCTTGGAATTCGAGATAATGAGAGTCGACTGTACCTATATAGCTTTTAAAAAAACGGCCCCATTCATACACTAGATCGTCTGAAATGTTGCCCCATTCATATACTGCTCTTTGATTTTTGTACCCATTTATTGGTGGTAGTTAGACAAATATCGCAGTCAATTCATTGAATACCAAGAGAACAAGCAGCCTCGAAAAATCTCTGAGTGAAAAATATGTGCATATACCGGGATATCAGAAAAGTGGGGCCTTTCATATACCAATCAAGAAAAATCGGGTCAGTCATGTACTTTTTGTTGAAAACAAGAGGGATGGGGGGCTAATCATATACCTGGCAGGGCTGGGGGCCATTCGACACGTACATCCGTACTACAATGTATGCTGTATATAGGAAGTTAGCCCCCGCTTTGTAGGAAATGCAGGGCCATAATAATAGACCCTTGTCGTGACACATTGCGCAGTTGGAAACTACGTCACACCTTATTTGTTTTTATTTTTATTTTATTGTGTGTGTGTGTGTGTGTGTGTGTGTGTGTGTGTGTGTGTGTGTGTGTGTGTGTGTGTGTTTTGCCAAAAAAATGGTTAGAAACAAGTTCGATTCTGATCGACTTTGTCGGTGAATGGCATGTAACAGATGCAGCATAAAACATTGATCTAGCCTGGTATTGTATCCAGTTAAGACAACAAATCATAAACTGGTTTACATAGCTGTATATTCAGTCGAATTATTTTTACAATATTGGTAAAAGAATATCATTGGCTATATCACCGTATTCAACTCAGATTCAGACATTGCATGCTGACAGTAATTATATATGTTACGTTTATGAAGTCATTCTCGCAAAGCAAAACATTGTACCTGACACCAGTAAATCATGAAGCGTTATATTCACCATAGCGACACTTTGCTAACAAAGTCAAATGCTCAGCTTAACTGACATTGCAAAAGCGCGAAAGTACCGAAGTTGCCCTATGTTCATACAGCTTAACGTCTTGCCAAACTAGTCCTATCTTTAACCATTTATGTCGAATAGACTTCTACCTTAACTCTTTGGACAGGTCCATATCCTATATAAGGGGTGTCTGGTTAGTTTTTATTATCATGTTTTGAAGAAACTTCTGGACTTACTGCAAGCATTGTAGACCCTGATCAGACGCCGCATTCTGCGGCGTCTGATCTGGGTCTACAATACTTGCCAATATCCCTTTTATGGGACGCTAGGCTTAAATGGGTTAAAGAACATGCCATTCAGTGGCAAACAATGTATACCGTAACCCTGATCAGGCCGCGTTCAGGAACTACACTGTTTGCCACTCGTGCAGCAATTTTAGACAAATCAGCAAGTAGTCAAGAAATGTTCTAATTTTCGGACAAGTACGGTAAATATTTAAATGTGTTTAGGATAAATACAGTATGCATTTTCGTTCTGCCTTTCTAGAATTCAACCATGTTTATAGCTCCAGATGAGGCGCTTTTTTTCAATTTTCAAATGAGTACCCACAGCGTAGGTTTTGTGGAAAAATAAGAGAATATATTAATCTTATCTTATCTGGCGTTATGAATGATGTTTCCCAGTACAAATCTCAAATTTGAACAGCAGTATCCAACGGCAAAAATGACCGTCATGTCTATGTGGCAAAAAAAAAAAAAAAAAAACAACAAACAAACCGAAAAGTTTTTTTCCTCCAGAACCAAGAAAGCTTTGAGGTTGAGTCTTGATGTAGAGTAAGTTTTAGCCCAGCCACAGAAGACTGGTGATGCTATGTGGAGTCACGCCTCTAGATACTAGACGCCTGCTGCCGTATAGCCTCCACAGTCTACTCATGTTTTTCTGTTTTGTTTTATTTTTTATTCCCAGCGTTTTGGATTCTGTAGGAATGGACCATGCCCATCGTTTCTAGCCCAAGATTGTCACCTCCCTCTGGGATCATTTTCTTCTGGTCCTATTTCACGCCAGAATGAAACCCAAACTTTGGGACCCATTTCGCGCCAAAATAGGACCAGGGGGGGAAAGGAATCCAAAATGACAGACAGTCTCTACTACTGGGAGATCTATTTTTTTTTTTTTTTTTCAAACACAATCTTAGATTCTTAGGTTCACCTTTGACATTTTACGGCAAAGTCAGGTTTGCTTCCCAATACAAATCTATAGAGAAAATGTAAAGTCATTTTCTCAAAATATAGTAAAGACATATGTTCAAAGTAGCAAACCGTATCAGTAACAATGAAAATGCCTATCCCCATCGGTTGTCTGCTCGAGGTTGTCTGGCTCTGCCTCTGGACTATATACATTTATAAAATCGTGAAATTTTAAACGTTTCTTTTCCGAAACTGCCGTGCCAGTTTACACCTAGTTTCATGTGGAGCCTTCTGTCGAAATGGGGTTGATAGTTTCTTTAAACTACAGTGGTCCCGGTATTGCTTTTACTCTGTGTAGCTTTGTGGTTAATTCTGCGAGGAGATTTATATTATGCCTTGTCCTTGTGTGTGTGTTTTTTTTTGTTGTTGTTGTTTTGTTGTTGTTGTTTTTTTTTTCAGCCCTTTTAGCATTACGATCACCTCGCTTGGGGAAGAGAGAGCTGGTCTGTGTGCTTTTCGTGCGTTTATTTGTTTTGCGCGTGTTGGTTTATGTCTCTTTCCTCTTCCTCTTGGTGTCAGGGATTGGCTATGACTTGGGATTGTGGCACTCCCTGGTCGTTTCTTTTTACCTTTTTTTCATTCTAGAACTATTTAAAATGTCTTACTTCTCCAAGATTAAGAAAGGAGGTAGGGTCCATACGGGCTGGGAGGTCTATCAAGTTAACTCAAATGATGATCCTGGGTTGGCTTTTGATTTTTTTACGACAGTCAGTTTTATTCACCAATATATTTCTATGGCGATAATGCTGAAAGTCTTTTCTCAAAATGTATTAAAGACAACCGGTACGGAAGACTTACAGAAGAAACATCATGCGAGCTAAGTAACAAGGCCTTTCAGTCACGATTAGGCGCGCGGTACAGGCACACCATGGGCATCTTTTTCTGACACTGATTTTTACATGTGTAGTCCAGACAAATCGAACTCTCATCAGTACTTCCTCCTCTGAAGCTGTCACCTACAACACTGTCAAAAACATTCTTAAAAAGGACAAAGCGCACATTTTGTGCGGAGAGCATCTGACTTTACCAGACGCGGACACAATATTTGAGACTCAATGTCAGAAATCGTACCTTCGAACATGTACTCCTAACGAATCCTGCGTTCCTACGCAGTCTGGTCAGAATATTCAGTGAGAGCATTTTGGATAGCCAAGGGTGCCATTACGAAAACACGCCTATTCAAAATTTAATATATAGAAAATTTCACCTTCAAAAAACTGAAATTTTTTAGATAAAAAACTTTGTTATTTTTCATATTCCTGCTCAAAATATAGATTGTGGGTACTCGTTAGAACCGCCTCGGCGAGGCGGTTCTCACGAGTGCCCACAATCTATTTTTGAGCAGAAATATGAAATGCCGAGGCGGTTCTAACGATTACCCACAATCTATGTTTTGAGCAGAAATATGAAAAATAATTTATACCCCTGTAAATCCTACTTTTAGTATATATAAACGTGGGATTTAAGGGGGTCAAAATTATATTGGCATGTTTTCGTGATGCAAAGGTTTTTTTACGGTGGACAACGAAGACTGATCAGAATACGCGGATGTACAGGCTGATTAGATTCTTCGTTGGGCGCACATGTCACAAGGTACGGGTTTTCTCACGTTGGTGGCTCAATTCATCTGTAGAGTCCACTGCAAAAAAAAAAAAAAAAAAAAAAAAAAAAAAAAAAATACAAACCTCACATCGCAATCTCCACCAAAAGAGTTATTGCAATGTCACCACGAAAACCTATATAATGTTGACCCCATGAGGTCAATGTCATCCAAATGTCATAATTTGAACAAACTATGATTGGCTCGACTCATCAATGCTACATACCGAGTTTCATGACAATCGGCCTACTGGTTCGGGAGAAGAAGATTTTTGAAGGGTTTTTACCTTATATGGGCATGGCGACCATCTTGGTCATGTGACCTAGACCATGCGAACAAACTTCCGTTCCCCCATCCCATGGATGCTCCACACGAAATTTGATTTCAATCTGCCCAATGGTTTCAGAGGAGAAGATGTTTGAAAATGTTGACAGACTTAAAGACGACAGACTACAGACGACGACAACAGAAGCAGTTGAAATGCCATTGGATGCTGATTCCTATTCCGCCTTGTTGGGGGTTGAAGGTCGTTACAAGGTATACTACCGCTACCTTTCAGACCTTTGAATGGTAATATGAATTTACTATCTTTGCGTCTCTTGTGAAGAGACTCCCACCCTAACTTCAAGAATGCTAGTCATACTCCAAAGTTGTAGTTTCCAGTCACAAACTTATCAGCACGATTCAGAACCTTTCTAATTCTTCCTGGAGTACTATTCCATGTGGATCCCAAACAGGTCTAGCATACTCCAGGACTGGTCGCACCAACCCCTTGTATGCCGTTTCCTTAACATCCTGGGGGCATGACGATAGGTTACGTCTTAAGAATCCAAGAGTTTTGTTTGCTTTTGTACAAACATTGCTTACATGAGTATTCCATTTTAAATCCTTGGAAATTGTCACACCAAGGTATTTAATATTATCCACATTTTCGAGGACTGTTCCTTCTAAGGACTAAACTGCATTGATCATTTTGATCCGCTTCCTAGTAAGCTGCATAATGTATTTCACTGGCTGAAATCTCATACCCCATTTCCTGGCCCATTTGCCTAGTTGATAACTGTCCTTTTGGAGTTTCGATGAGTCGTCAGTGATATCAATCTGACGATAGTAGACACAGTCATCAGCGAATAAACGAATCTCAGATTCTATTCCAACCATAATGTCATTTATATATAAGGAAAACAACAGTGGACCGAGAACAGTACCCTGCGGCACACCAGACAAAACAGGTGCCCATTGAGATTTTGCTCCATTGACTACAACCCTTTGTTGTCTATTGCACAGAAATGAATCAGTCATACTAGGCATACTATAAACTCACCAGTGAGCCTTCAGCTCAGGTGAGCTAACCAGATACGAGTTAACCAAACTAGGTAAGAGTTAACCAAATTCGGGACAAGTTGACCAACTAGGTACGCGTTGACTTGGTGGGTGGGGGGGGGAGAGGGGGGAGGGGGGCGGGTACGAGTTGTTGACCAGACAAGTGGTACGAATTGACAAAAATAGGCACGAATTGACTAAGGTACGAGTTGACAAGTTACCGAGTTACGTACCCTTCTTACCAATTAGAGAAAACAAACAAATATTGAAATAACAACAGGATTTTTTCTTATAATACGAGACTGGTCGTAGTTAACGTATGTGTTGCAGTAACATATTTAGTTTTAGTATATTATACTTATTTTTGATATGAAACAACATTACTATAAACAGAAAAATCAAAAATGTTATGTATTTTCGCGACTATTGCAGCCATGTAGGCTAATTCTGTGCATCGGCTAATCCTGCTCATTCAAAAAGTTTTGAACAAACATCAAAACCATTTCATTTTGGTATATCATTCTGATATACTGGTGGAATGGGAGTATAAAAATCATTTTCAAATGGCAAATTCAAAATATTTGTAAAATGATTACTAAAACACGTAATATTGTTAGACACCTCGATGAGCAGGGTCTCCTGTATGACCTCCAGCGTGGTTTCCATGAGAAATGGTCATGTGAGACCCAGCTCATCATGTTGGCAGAGGACCTCGCCCGGAGTGCAAGTAAGGGAAAGCAGACAGACCTTATCTCATTAGACTTAAAAATTCTTAGGCCCTTGATAAGGTCAGCCACTCTAAACTTATCTGGAAGTTACATAATTACGGAATACAGGCCCTTGATAAGGTCAGCCACTCTAAACTTATCTGGAAGTTACATAATTACTGAATATAGTCTAATGTACTGAATTGGATAGGCGCCTTCCTTGGTGATTTGTCACAGCGAGCCGTTGTTGCCGGTGAGGAGTCTGATTCTGTCCCAGTGACCTCTGGATTTCCCCAGGGGTCTGTCATGGGGCCGATCCTGTTCCTCATCTACATTAATAACCTCCCTGAAAACATTGTGTCAGAGGTACGCTTTTTCGCTGATGATACTGCCTTGTACCTCACCATGGAGGGTGCTGACAACAGGATTTGGATAGACTGTCCGGGTGGGAGACTCCCTGGGACATGGAATTCAACCCCGTAAAATGTTAGGTGGTACAGGTGACTGGTTCCAGGAATCCCATTAGTGCTAGTTTGTATCGAATGCATGGGGAGATCCTCAAAACAGTCAGCTGTGCTAAGTACCTCGGGGTTGACATTACCAACAACCTGTCCTGGGGCTCACACGTGGACAGAATAACCAACTCTTCAAACAAAACCCTCGGCCTCATAAAGAGAAATGTCAGAACAAAAATGTCCATAGTGAGAGAGGCTCCCCTCAATACCCTGGTCCGTCCGCAACTCGAAATGCTGTGGCCATTTGGGACCCCCATACTAAAGTGAAAACTGAACAAATTGAGAAGGTCCAATGGGCGGGCTGCTCGCTGGACCACCTGTAACTTTGACAGAATGGCAAGTGTTTCGGCCATGCTTGAAACTTTGGGTTGGCATACTCTTGAGCAGAGACATGCGGACTCACGCCTCTGATTATTCTACAAGATTGTCAGTAACATGGTCGCAGTACCTCTCCCAGATTACATCAAACCCAACCCCTGTACGTCCCGTCGCGGCCATTCTATGATGTTCCAGCAAATTCACACAGGGAAGGGCTTTTATAAATATTCCTTTTTATCGCACCTGCTTGTAGCAGGGTGCGATATAGGCGTCCGATTTTTCATCCGTCCGTCCGTCAGTCCGCCCGTCCGTCCGTCAGTCCGTCCGTCCGTCTGTCAACATTTATGTCGACGTTCGACATTTATGTCAAAGTTAGTATTCTAATCAACTACAAGACTAAACAACCATCAAACCTTGCATGAAACATCTCCCTGACCTCCTGACTTTGCAACATAGGCGTCCGCTTTTCCGTATGTCTGTCCATTCGTCTGTCCGTCTGTCAACATTTATGTCGAAGTTCGACATTTATGTCAAAGTTAGTATTTTAATCAACTACAAGACTAAACAACCATCAAACCTTGCATGAAACATCTCCCTGACCTCCCGACTTTGCGACACAGGTGCCCACTTTTCCATTCGTCTGTCTGTTCGTCTGTCCGTCTGTCCGTCTCTTAACAGTTCTGTTATGTCGAAGTTCGACATTTATGTCAAAGTTAGTATTCTAATCAACTACAAGACTAAACAACCATCAAACCTTGTATGAAATATCTCCCTGACCTCCTGACTTTGCGACATAGGTGCCCGCTTTTCCATTCGTCTGTCCGTTCGTCCGTCCGTCTGTCTCTTAACAGATCTGTAATGTCGAAGTTCGACATTTACGTCAAAGTTAGTATTCTAATCAACTACAATTCTACAACAACCATCATTCCTTGCATGACACATCTCCCTGACCTCCTGACTTGGCAGATATGTTGACCCAGTGACCTTGACCTATATTTTGCGCTCCATTGACTTTGACACAATTTACGTTGACATTCCAGATCTTCTCAACTATAAGGCATACAACTACCAAACCTTGCATAGTGCTTCTTCTAGATGTACAGACTTGGCAGGTACCTTGACCTGGTGACTTTGACCTATATTTTGCGCTCCAGTGACTTTGACATATTTTGCGTCGACGTTCGATATCTCCTCAACTATAAGGCCTACAACCATCAAACCTTGCAAAGTGCTTCTCCTCAATGTACTGACTTAGCAGATGCCTTGACCTGGTGACCTTGACCTATATTTTGGCTGCAGTGACTTTGACATAATTTACATCAACGTTCCAGATCTCCTCAAGTGTAAGACCTCTAGCCACCAAACCTTGCATAGTGCTTCTTTTATATGTACTGACTTGGCAGGTATCTTGACCTGGTGACCTTGACCTATATTTTGAGCTCCAGTGCCTTTTACACATTTTACGTCAACGTTCAATATCTCCTCAACTATACAACCATCAAACCTTGCATAGTGCTTCTCCTCAATGTACGGACTCTGCAGGTACCTTGACTGGGTGACCTTGACCTATATTTCACGCTCTATTGACTTTTTAGGTCACCCTTCCATATGTCCTCAACTGTAAGGCCTTCAACCACCAAACCTTATATAGCACTTCTTCTCGATGTACTGACTCGACAGGTACCTTGACTTGGTGACCTTGACCTATATTGTGCACTCCAGTGACTTTGACACATTTTATATTGATGTTCGGTATCTCCTCAAATATAAGACCTACAACCACTAAACCTTGCATAGTGCTTCACCTCATTGCCCTGGCTTGGCAGGTACCTTGACCCAGTGACCTTGACTATATTTGACACATTTTACGTTGATGTTTGATAACTCCTCAACTATAAGGCCTACAACCACCATACCTTGCATTGTGCTTCTCCTTGATGTACTGAATTAGCAGGTACTTTGACCCGTGACCTTGACCTATATTTCATGCTCCAGTGACTTTTACACATTTTACGTCAACGTTCCATTATCATTGGGCTGTATGATACGAAAAGTCAGTGCTGAAGATATAGCCATTAGAGGGAATGGGACTGGCCTGGAATATATGTGCCCCACTAGGCACTTTGTCTACATTTTTTTCAACCCAGTTTTCCAAGTAAGCACTGCTAAGAATGAAATAAACTTATTTAATAACCACATTTTGATGGAGCGTCCTGTGACTTTTGCGCCAGCAGGTGCGATGACGCCTTCCGCGGAATTCTTGTTTCCACTGGCAGTCATTCAGTGGAATGCCCTCCCAGAAAGCGCTGTCAGCTCGCCAAGCCTTCACATATTCAAGGTTAAAATTGGCAAGTTGCAGCACGTCAAGCCTTAAGATCCCAAGTATAGATTGTTTTTAACCTGATTTTAGCTATTCTCATCTATTTTAACCTACATGTATCATCTTTCATCCCCTTCACTATCATACTTTGTCACTCACTGACATGCTTTTATCTTTTCTATTAACATACTTGGATTGCTCAACAGCGCAAATGCCTAGAATGTCCTCGCGGGCGTATGGCATTATGACAAGATACATGTAGACAGATAGATAGATAGATAGATAGATAGATAGATAGATAGATAGATAGATAGATAGATAGATAGATTATGTGAAAAATAGCACAGGACTGTGTGAAAATCGCAATTTTCAACAAGACTGTCGCGAGAAAATATGAACTTTATTATTCACATTTCATCAACTGCCCTGGCCTACTCAAATGTGTATTTGAAGAACCAGATCATAGTAGTATTATAAAATAAGGAAGGGATTTACTCCAAGTGCGCAGAATTGGCAGAAAATTTTGATGTCATAAATACACAATGGTAGCGACTTTTGATGGACTACACTGACAACAAATTAAAACCAGAGGTTAAAAAATGATTTCCAAGTGGCTCTCTATTGGCAAGGCTCTGAAGTGTCACTAAAATGCTTTTTATTTATTTGTCTATATTGAAATTATAACCTGCACAGTAGCTTAAGTGCGCAGGATTGGCCAACAGCACTGTAATACGGTGAGTACATAGAACTACCAGAACACACCGAAACACCGGAACACACTGGTATTTACCGGAACACACTTATATTTTTTATTTTCCAATTATCAGTGATTGATTTTATGACTTAATTGTTGTTTGTTTATGTTCAATATATTATTAAGAACAAAATCTGAGTATACATTAGTTGATCTACATTTCAGGGTTTTAGATTAGTGTGTTCCAGTCTTTACACCTGCAAGTGTGTTTTGATACATATTGATGTATAAAACTTCATTTTCTGTGCACATAGGAAAAACAAAACACTTGAAATTAATAAAGCCATAAGCAAACAATGAATGCTTCTTGGACTATTTTAGTCTGACATTCGCAGTATATAGTTATAAATGGCTACCAAAACGCACAGTTCATACCGATATTAAAAAATTGCCCTTTGTTCGCTTCAGTCAAGACATGAAAGCTGTTAAGGTCATATTTCACAATTTGCTGCTATAAATAATTTTTATATTAAAAAAAAAAATGACCATAAGAAAAGCAGTTGTAGGGAAAAGAAATACCAATATGCATGTTAAGTGCGTTCTGGTAAACACAGTGTGTTCCGGTATTTCTGTGTACCGTTATACGGTTGCAGTTTTCAACTGTTACATGACCAGTTCCGTCAGGTGGGTTACAGGGGTGTAGGAACGATTTTACAGTGGAGAGGGGGGCTGAAATGAAAGTCAAAGGTGCGATAGGCAGATTTTTTTTTTTTTTTTTTTTTTTTTTGAAACCTTGCACATGCATTTCTCTTGTGCTCTAGCTAGTTGTGGTTAAGGTTTCTGGTCAACTCATACCTTAGTCATCTCGTACCTTAGTCAACTCGTACATGTACCTACTTAACGTCTTTTGGTCAACTCGTACCTTAGTCAGCTCATACCAACTGTAATTGAATGGAGTCATGTGTTAAGAGTAAGTCAGCAGTATTTTCTCAGATCTCCCTGCACAAAATGCATTCTGCATAGCTCCAGATAAAAAAAATATCCAGATAAATATTTTCCTCATTTCTCCACGAAAACATATGTTGTGGATACGCTGTGGATACTCTTTAGAAGGGCCTCACCTAGGCACTTCTAATGAGTACCCACAATGTAATTATGTTTTTATGGAGACAAATCCTATTTCCTATATATTTAAAGGCTCCATATTCAACATTAATTCAGAGATACGATAAAAAATCATTTCATTTCAAGAACGAGAGACCCCGCGAGAGACGAACTGAAATTTTACAGACTGTCAGGTGCCACATTTTATGATTGTATTAATACCATATGTCAATTTATTAAACCTTTCTTGGATAATAAAATGTCTATTTTTCAGGGATATGGAGCCTTTAAGTGTCAAATCCTATTATCTGGGGAAAATGACAAAAATATTTAAAAACGTCATCTGCTAAAATTTTTACCTTGCATGCAAAGTGTTAAAATACAGGAAACATTTCCTTTGAGACTTGCAAAATTCAGCCCATTGTAGACTGGATAAATTCCCTCACATTATATATTGAAGATTCTGATTTCGATTTAGGTAAGTCCAGCTATGTGATTTAGATCCCAATAAGCATTCTACATAAATCTATAGTGGCCATTACCAACCCTTCAGGGTAGCTGACTTTCCGATAATGGCCCACTATATATTTATAAAGAATGCTAGCTGGGATATTCCCTAAAGAAAAATGGTTGAACTATTTGCAAATATTATAGACCATGATCAGACACAGCGTTCTGCATGTGATCTGGGTCTGCTTTGTTTGCCAGTTACCCTTTTAGGGGTCTCCAGACTAAATGGGTTAAACAAACCTTTGCATTTTCATTTATTTGTTTATGGGATTTGCAACTCTCTTTGGAAGTGCTTCCTGTATTTTCCTGAATGCAGCTTCTGATCAGGGTATACATTGTTTACCACTCATCTGGCAGTGTCTTATTCATTTTATCTATCTATCTGTCTATCTGTCTATCTATCTATCTGTCCGTTGTCACTATTTTTACAAGGTACGAGTTAACCAACACGGTACAACTTGATTTGGGTGGTACGAGTTGACCAGACACCGGGTACAAGTAAACCAAAAATAGGTATGAGATGACTAAGGTATGAGCTGACTAGGCTACGAGTTGATCAGTTACTGTTGTTAACAGGTTAAAGGGTGTTAAATTCAAAATTGTTACTTCCAGGCCTTCATCCTGCTACCTGAATCAGCGTAGAATGTCCGCGATTTGTGTATGGCAGTATATAGATAAAGAAAAGAAAGAAAGTAAATCCATTTCAGATGGCTGATCAGAATGGTCATACAGTGGCCAGGGATATTCCCGAAATAGTCATATGGTCATGAAAAACTGAAAATAGCTACATGTAGCCTGTTTGCTTTCAGTATTGCATTCTCACTATTGCATCTTCTCTTAGACGACTGGGCAGATTTTTTTGAAACTTGCCAGAAATGTTCCTATTGAGGGCCTTGTTGTGACTAAACAAAAGTGGTTCCAGTTTATCATCTAATATGGCCAGTTGGGCCTGTCTTTAATTTTTCTCGTTATCACATCTCCTCCCAAGCTACTGGAGGAGTTTATCAAAACCTTACAGACTCATGTCTAAATGAAATTTATTTCAGTCAGCTGACCAGAACTGCCAAACATCTGAAGAAACCTTTCAAAATTGTGTCTTATTATGCCCCCGCCTATTCGAAGACTAGCGGAAGGGCATTAAGTGTTACCCCTGTCCATCCCCTACTTACGTCCGTCTGTTCCAATTCATGTCGGGGCCATAACTCCTAAACCATATGGAATAGATTTATGATACTTTACAGGTGCATGCATGACATTGAGACGATGTGTCATAAACAAGGAAGACAACTCTTGCTTGTTTGGTTTTTGAATTATCTGCCCTTGACTTAGTTCCATATAGTAAATCGTGTCCGGGCCATAACTCCTAAACTGTATGGAATATATTTATGAAACTTCACAGGTGCATGCATGACATTGAGACGATGTGTCTTGAACAAGGAAGGCAACTCTTGCTTTTTTGGTTTTTGAATTATCTGCCTTTGACTTAGTTTCATACAGTAAACTGTGTGTGGGCCCTAACTCCTAAACCCTATCGAATATATTTATGAAACTTTACAGGTGCATGCATGACATTGAGACGATGTGTCGTGAAAAAGGAAGACAACTCTTGCTTGTTTGGTTTTTGAATTATCTGCCCTTGACTTAGTTCCGTATAGTAAACCGTGTGTGGGCCATAACTCCTAAACCATATGGAATATATTTATGAAAATTTACAGATGCATGCATGACATTGAGGCTATATGTAATGAACATGGAAGACAACTCTTGCTTATTTGGTTTATGAATTATCTGCCCTTGACTAAGTTCCATATAGTTAACCGTGTGTGGGCCATATCAACCTTAATAATAGCTTCATGCTGTACCTGTCACAATTACACAATTATGTATCCTTTTTCTGAATGGCATTTTGGCAGGGGCATCCGTGTCCTATGGACACTTTTTCTAGTTTGGTATCAATTTATATGTTTTGAAGAGAATTTTGATAATAGATTATCTTTGACGTCCATAATGTTAAATTTACCATCAACATGAATGACCACAAAGTACATTTTCTTGATGTCACCATTCTAAAAGATGGCAGAGGACGAGTCACAACTTACCTGACTGATGTTCACCTCTACTTACACTACGGTTCCTATCACCCGAAACATCAGAAACAAAGCATCCCTTATAGTCAGACTATCAGACTACATGTATGTCAAATTTTTAGCACTCTTGAACTCTACAACACAGCCATGAAAACCTTATTTTGTGACCTTTGGCAAGAGGATACCTGAAATCATTCATTCATTTCTCAATCCAGAAGGCTGCAAAAATTGACCGACAGAAACTCAACACCCTCACAACAGAAACACAATATCAGAATAAAATGAAGAACATTCCCTTTGTGGTACATGTAACGTACATCCCGCCAGTTTCAAGAATTTTAGATACAACACATCCTAAGAACTGCTAATGACCTTGAGATCTTCATTCAATCAAAGTTTACTGTAAAAAAAAAAAAAATGTTTACTGTAGCATACAGAAGACCACAAAACATTTGCAACATTTTAGTAAGGCAGAGGTATTGTTAAGGAGGCGTATCTGTTGATAATTATTTGGTGATAATTATGAGAACATCATGCTGAACAGAGTTGGGCTAGTACACAGTCTTGCTTGACACCATTTGTCAGAGGGAATGGATCAGAAAACACACCATCATTTTGGACCCGTGCCAGAATACCATCATGGAACTGCCTCACCATTGCTATGAACTTGGTCGGACAGCCAAACTTCGCCATTATTTTCCAAAAACCCTCACGACTGACTGTATTAAATGCTTTGGTAAGGTCAACAGAGGTCATGTAGAGGTCCATGTTCTGTTCCTGGCATCTCTGTTGAAGATGTCTTGCTGTGAAGATCATGTCAATTATTCCTCTGTCCTTTCTGAATCCACACTGACTTTCTGGTAGAAGCCCTGACTGTTCAAGGTGTTCATTCAGTCGGTTAAGTAGAAAAAAGAGATGCCATGATGATTATCACACAACTGAGGATTCCCTTTCCGTTTGAATAGGTGGATATTTGATTTAAGGGATGGCTTCTTTTCTCCACATAATGTTAAATAACTCTTGTCATCTTCTCTGCAACTGAAGTTCCTCCTGCTTTGTAGATCTCAGCAGGTATTTCATCTGATCCTGGAGCCTTGCCCGATGACAGAAGTTTTATTGCTTACACTGTTTCAGTAATGGTTGGGAACTTGTCAAGCAGCAGATTACATTCCAGTTGTGGTAGTCTGTTGATAGCGTCATCATTAATAGATGATGGCTGATTAAGACACTATCAAAGTGTGCAGTCCATCTTTTCAAGATAGCTTTTTTGTCAGTCAGAAGACTAGTTCCATCTGCACTGAGAAGAGGGGTGGTTCCTGAGCTCTGGGGACCATAAACTGTCTTTAGTGCATCAAAGAACTTCTTTATATCCTTTCTATCTGCAAAGGACTTGATTTGCCCCAATATGACCAAAGCAAACACAATAGTATCCTTCAATACAAAGGAACAGATTCATATTAAGGACACATACAACTTTTTCAAGTCTTATGATATACTAGGGCTGGCACAATTAATCGGATAATCGATTAATTGATCGATAAGTACCAAAAAAATGATTATCATTACAGAGTTGCTAATAATCGATCATTTTATTTCTGTGTCTGTTCTTTTACCGTATTTACCCATAGTATTCAGACACCTCAACTCCTAACCATACTTTATCCAAAATTTGAACAAGTACAATTTACTACCAACTTTAGTGTCTTAGATAGCTGGATGAGTGGTAAACAGTGTAGACCCTGATGAGACGCCACATTTGCGGCATCTCATCTGGGTCTACACTGTTTGCTCATGTCTGTCTGACCAAATGCATTTAGTAAAGTATAAGATATGGTAACAGTCATGCTCAATCAGATAGGTAAAATATTACCAAATCTTTACTGATTACTAATCGATTATCAATCACAATGGCAGCACTGATAATCGATTATTTTTCAGCTCCAATTAGCCAGTCTTATGATATAAGTGATCTCTTGTAAACAGTGTGGTCTACGGTATGTGGGCCAAACAGGCAATACACTCAGTAAACGCATAATGGGGACATTTAAGCAACATAAAGTCTAGAAACTGTCAAACCTGTCTTCCACCAGATCATACGTAAAATGACGTCAACATCATTGTCATCGACCAGACAACCAAGCAACATCAACATCCAATTAAGAACAGATGAAGCCTGGATTGTTAAGCTGGGCTCTCGACACCCACTAGGTCATCTTCATCCAATAAATTACTATGGAAAGCTCCAGGAAGACATATATATATATACACTGTATATTCTGAGTGGGGTCTCCACCTAGCTAATCTGTTGAGACATGAGCAAACACTACAGTACATAAATGGAAAGTGAAATGCTACAGATGCATGATTTGTGGCAACCTGTGTTCCAGAAGGGATGTGCTGAGAAGACATATCAGATTCATCACACGGAAATGACAGTAGAGGACTGCAGAATAGTGAGAGGCATTAATTTATCTATCCCCAAACATAGCTACAGAGGTATCCACATAATATTTTTCTTATTTCTCCTCAAAAACATATGTTGTGGGTACTCATTAGAAGTGCCTTGATGAGGCGCTTCTAATGAGTACCCACAACATATGTTTTCATGGAGAAATAAGAAAGATATCAGCATTTTTCGGATGAAAAAAGCACCTTATCAGTTGCTATACCCAAACCCGATAAACCAGCAAAACGGATATCACCACCAGAAGATAGACTTAGACAGATCCACTGTTCATCCCTATTATGCTACAACTAGCCATTGATTTCTGCACAAAACAAAAGAAAGACCCAAATTCAAAAATGTAGTCTGAACACAGCCATCAACTGGATTCGGAAACCCACCACAGAAGAACTACTCCAAGACCTCTACATTACGCCATAAGCATCAACATCATCTTCCACAAGCACCATCTGTATGAATGAAAGAGACCCACAAGAAGAAATTGAAGAACTGAACATTTCTGTGTATAATTGTTTTAATTTATTAACTTTCTTAGATAAATGGTTCATGTTGATATGTTATACTCTTTAGTCTAAATAAACGCTCTCCGGTAACAATTTAACTGGTGTCGTATCTTTACCATTCCTACGCAGCAAAGTCAGTTAACAGAACAGAACAATGATATGTGACATAATCAGACCGCTACTACAGTGATGATATAATACAGAATCTAGTCTTGGAAAAGGTCATTCTGACCAAAACGTATCGACCATGAATAAAATGCCTCACTGATCAGCTCTTAGTTGTTTATTCCAGTTTTGCCTATTTATTGTGATCTTTGATAATAGATGACTTAAATGGATTTCACTTCCAGCCCCACCCCTGGCCTACATCCCCACCCCTCCCCTAAAGGGGTTAGTATCCAGACATATGTTTGGCGTCAGATCAAAACTGTTGATGAGCACAAAATCAGTAGGGAACTTCAGTTGGGTCTTACCCATACACGGTGCTGACCCCTGCCACAAAAGGGGTCATAAGGGATCAGACTCTGAACATAGCCAGGTTTGGTATCAAGTCAAAGCTTGTTGATGGAAACATTAAAAGTAGAGACAAATTGACTCAAATGGTTCTGATCCACATAGCTCCAGATTTATAAGGCATTATTTTTCCAACCAAAACTAGTTCATGTTTTCTTATTTCTACATGAAAGCATATGCTGTGGGTACTCATTGAAAGTACCTCACACTAAGGTGCTTCTAATGAGTACCTACAACATATGTGTTCTTGTGAAAAAATAAGAATTTTTTTTTCAGATACCCCCTCTTACCTGGAGCTATGCATCCACATACAACCCTGACTCCATATGCAGCCCCAATGTACCCCAGCCAAGACTCCACCCCAGAATGGGGATTAGCCTCCAAATCTAACCCTGTTTGGTGTCAAATGGAAGATGTTGAAAGCTTTCACAACAGTAGACTTAAATGGGCATCATCTCTCGCACTCATAGCCCCAACTGGGGTCAGAACCAGAATCAGAATTTTTATTGGTGATACGTCTAATGACATTCATTCACCAGGACCTGTGATATGGGAAGCTAGTCCCTAGCTCTCACCAGAGAGGTAAACCTAGCTACTCCACACTCTGCACATTCAACAGAGGTAATGATAGAATCTGGAAGGGCATTTCAATCTCTGATTGTTTGAGGGAAGAATGAGCCCTTGTAAATGTCAGTTCTTGCAGTGGGGGTCTGAAAAGTCAGTGAGTGATGATTTCTACTGTGCCTAATTGCGGGGATAAGATCATCTGTTGGAATGCTGGCAGCCTTCTTTAGACCTTTGTACAAAGAATCAGTCTACTGTCTCTCCTCCTTTTCTTGAGAGATTCCCATTTTAGTTTTTCAATATTCAAGTCAATCTCCCAGTTTCAAAACAGTAATTGCTAGTAACCAAACCTAGCAGCCCTATTCTGAACTTTTTTGATTTCTTGTTGAAGAACCACGCCTTTGGGATCCCAAACACAGCTGCCATATTCCAAAATGGGGCGAACAAGTCCCCAATATGCTGCTTCTTTTACATCCTGAGGACATTGATAAAGATTTCGTCTCAGGAAACCAAGAGTTCTATTTGCCTTAGTAATCATGTTGCTGATATGTGTATTCCATCTCAAGTCATATATGTGTGATTGTTACTCCGTTATTTAATGGAATCCACATTTTTGAGGACCGTACCCTCTAAAATGTAAGAAGCCTCAAACTTATTTGTTCTTTTCCTAGTTATCTGCATTATATTGCATTTGACTGGCTGAAATCTTATACCTCATTTTCTGGACCAACATTCTAATCTATCTATATCCTTCTGAAGTTTCAATGAGCCGTCTGTGTCTCTGATTTCACTATAGCAAACACAATCATCTGCAAAAAGTCTTTTGTCTGAGTCCTTTAGAAATATCATTTATGTACAGAGGGAACAATAATGGACCAAGAATGGTCCCTTGTGGGACACCTGACAAAACTGGAGTCCACTCCGAAGTTTTACCATTTTCAACAGCTCCTTGTGTTCTATAGCAAAGAAAGGAATCTATCCACCTGAGTGTCTTTCTGCCAATGTCATAACCAAATAATTTGCTTTTAAGAAGTTCATGAGGAGGGGTGTCAAAAGTTCTCTTGAAATCCAGAATAAATGTGTCAACCTGTCCTTCTTTGTCCAAGAGTTTTACCCAAACATTTATAACAGTGGTCAGCTGAGTTTCACAACTGTGCCTTTTCCTAAATGCATGTTGCCTGTCGGACATGAGTGATATTCATCCAAGTGAGCCATGATATTTGAGCATACTGTATGTTCAAGCAACTTACATGGCATACATGTGAAGGACACAGGGTGATAATTACATGCAAGAGCCCTATCCCTATATCTTTCTTAAAGAGAGGGCAAATGTTTGCAAGAAGCCATTCCTTCGGGGTTGGAAAAAAATGTGCAAATACTGGACCTAGTTCATTTGCTAGCTCCTTTAGAACTCTAGGATGAAGCTCATTAGGTCCTAAGGCTTTTGAGGGATTCAAGCCTTTGAGTAACTCAATCATTCCTTCTGTAGATACCACAATACTGTCCATGAAAGGGGCTGATCTTCTGGTTAACGGAACCTCATTGTACTCAGTTTTATTGAACACATCATTGAATTGCTCAGTTAGTTCTTCTGCCCTTTCAGAGTCAAATTCTGCAATTCCTCCCCTCTTTTTAAGGGGTGGAATACCTTGCCCATCTTTTTTTTTTTGACTATTTATGTAATCTGTAAGGTCATTAGGTGTCAGCCTCAAACATAGCCATGAAAGTATGTTTCATTATCTTCTGACAGTTCTTGTGTTGCTCATAAAGAGGCTAAAACAAAATATATGGGGAAATTTACATGGAATCTTACAAAGTAAAAATTGATAGGTTACTGCATACTGAGAGAAGTATCCAGGGCCCAGTTGTTCAAAACTAATGATGTCATTAGTTAACATATCGTATACTTTAATCATTAAATATGGTATATATTATGCTAATATTTTTGCTGAAAAAAATGTGAGTAGCTTTTGCATTTGCAAAAGCTACTCACATTTTTTTTCAGCCAAAATACCTGTGAAATAGATATTGTACTTACTAGAACAGTTAAAATTTTGTCCACTAACGAGCTAGTTAAGCTAATGATGCTTTGAACAACTGGGCCCAGGTGACTGAGCTGTTAGCACTCCAGGCTTCGGATCATGAGGTCCTGTGTTTGAATCAGCTAATGACTGTTGGAATTCTGCTTATGATTGTATGGCACATCATTGCACTGAGCCTTAATTTATTACCCTTCCATCATATTGGTATGACTTCAGTAATGTTGAAAGGGACATAACTTGAACACCAAACCATCATCATCAAACCTCATAGAGAGAGAAGTTTAAGATCTTAGGATGAGATCATATATTCTCAGATGTTGTTTTATTCTACCTTCTTTGTAACAGGGGTTTCTTTATGTAGATTTACTGTAGGTTTCTCTTGTATTGTTTGTATAAAATCTAAATAAGAGGCACACCATGATTTATCTTCCATTTTATTTTCTCCATCTTCATCAATCTATATTTTTGTTTACAACAGACATAAATGTACATGTAGCATGACAGGGGGCAGAGCCCTTGCTAAATGTTGATATGTTGTATTCTCATATTATGTGTTTTTCTACACAGTCAAACAAAGTTCACCCTTTAAGACTAACCTAAAACTGATTTTGTTGATCAGACTATTTTTTTTATTATTTTCCTAAAGGTTTAATTAGTCTATCAAATTTTAGTGTTGTTTATAAATTGTCCAATCAACTTGACTTTAAATCTAATTTTCAGTTTGTTTTGTTGTTATCTAAATATTGACAGCAATTGCAATGTCTGGAGGAAGTAAATTTAACAAAATATACATCAGGGCCCAGTTGTTCAAAGCATCGTTAGCTTAACGAGCTCGTTAAGGGTAGTTTCGTTAACTGTTTTAGCGGATTCAATGCACAATTTTCTGATATTTTTTGCTGAAAAAATGTGAGTAGCTTTTGCAAAGCTACTCACATTTTTTTCAGCAAAAATTTCAGCAGATTTGCGTATCACTCGATGTAAATTTAACGAATCGTTAACTAACGATGTCGTTAATTTTTAACAACTCGGCCCAGTGTTATAAAATGAACATTAAACTGTTGAGAAAATGCATTGGATTCTAAACTAGGTAGTACCTTGAGAAAACTTTAGGCTATCGAACACATTAACACAATGAAATTGCCAAATACTGATAAAGATATGAAATACATGTAATTAGAATTAAATTGTCTGTTCAACAAAACTCTAAAAGATCTTAAAATTTCCTATTGCATCCTTTTGATTTTATTATTTTACTTGAATTTGTTAAAGTGAATATGAAATTGGACAGACTAACACCAGTGTGCCAGCCATTGCATACCTTTGAACAAGTTCTTGCCTGGCAGCCAGGCTGTGATGACCTCTGTGTTTCCAAGACAACAAGGTCAACCAGGAAACCCTTTGATGGTCCAAAGACACTTATCTGCCATGATATGAGGGGAGGCTACTTGGAGGACAGGTAAAACTATTCAGGATTTTAGATACTGTCTTTACCCTAAGTATTGGGACACCTCAATTCCATACCATGTTTGTCCTAAAATTTGGAAAAGTAAATTTTCTTACCTGTTGATGTGTCCAAAATATTGCTGCATGAGTAGCAAACAGTGTAGGCCCTGATCAGATGCCACATTGTGGCATCTGATCTGGGTCTACACTATTTGCTCAGGCCTGTCTGTCCCAATACTTATTGTCACTGGGTATAGGTATATAACACACTTGTACTGCCTTGCAGGACAAGCCGGCTTTTATAGCAACGCGGTAGAGTGTAGGACTTTGAGTCCAGCGGACCGGGTTCGATCCCCAGCTGGGGAAAAATGTTATTTCGATTTTTTCAACTGTTACATTTGGCGCCCACCGTAAATAACCCACATGTGTGCATAAAACTCCTTGAGTCTCATTTCACGTGATTCTAGGACTCCTAGAAATTTGGGGAAGAATTTCAACTTGGAGGGGGAGAATGTCACCGGGTATAGGTATATAACACACTTGTACTGCCTTGCGGTACAAGCAGGCTTTTATAGCAACGCGGTAGAGTGTAGGACTTTGAGTCCAGCGGACCGGGTTCGATCCCCGGCTGGGGAAAAATATTATTTCCATTTTTTCACCTGTTACATTATTATGGTAACACTTTTTCCTGATGATATGCACCCCAAGAAGAGACCCTTTATATCATTTACATTATATGCAAGCCACGACACCCTGAGCAGCCTTTGTATCTGCACAGTTTGAGTAGGGCCTTCTCCGTCAATATATCAAAAGATTCTGTAAGCAAGCAATGAATGCAGGGCTCTAGATAAGGTTTTGGTACAAAGAGTATTTTACCCCCTGCTTTAAAGCTTAATGCTTTAAATGCCCATTTGCAATGCCAGGGCCTGACAAATTCAAGTTTCAACCACTTGCCCAGCAGTCCACAGCATCTTGAAAATAGCTTGGAATTAATAATATTCTTTATATATTCTATACATTTTTCTGGGCTAGTAAAATAAAGAAAATCACTTGCCCAGCCAAGATTTGGACTTTTCGTGGGCAGCTGGGCAATGGGTTTGTCAGGCCCTGGCAATGCTTAACTCTTAAAGTGCCAAGCTTAAGTGTAGCATAGAAAATTCTAACTTTTTCTGAGAAAATAAGGCTTGGAATTTCATGTGAATTGTCTGCTAAGCAGACAATTCACATGAAATGCCAAGCTTTATTTTATCTGAAAAAAAAAGAGAAGAAAAAAACAAACACCTAGTAATGCATTTGTCCTTGATGCTTAAGGGTTCTAACATTTGATTTCAGTGCCGAAATCCAAACTTTTGAGAATTTTTACCCCCTCAGCTTCAGTTTCAATGCTGATTTTCAAAAATTCAATGCTGAAATACCCATTACTCCCTCTTATCTAGATCTCTGTGAATGTCTTGATCAGATAACATTAATGTATAGGAAAAACTTGCCTCCATTACTCAAATATGTACTAAGGGCCATCTTAGGAAACAGTTTGCATGAAATATCACAGCCTGTTTTCTTTGAAAAAATGAACCGGGACACAGAATTTCCTAAAAGGTTACATGTGCACCCAGCAAAGACTCAGATCAGCCTGTGCATACCCACAGTCTGATTAGAGTCTTTGCAGGGCACTTTATGGGTAGCCTTTAGGATCCAAAGCATCTTCCGATAGATACTGACAGTCAAGACTGATCAGGCTGTGTAGGCTGATCTGAGTCTTTGCTTGGCACACATGCAGTATTGTAGGAAATGCCATACCCTGGCTCAAATAAGTAAAACATCAGGGCCCAGTTGTTCAAAACAAACGATGTCGTTAGTTAACATATCGTTAAATATTTGATCATTTATTATGGCGCATACGCTAATATTTTTGCTAAAAAAACTGTGAGTAGCTTTTGCAAATGCAAAAGCTACTCACATTTTTTCTGCAAAAATACCTGTGAATTTGGTATTGTACTTACTAGAACAGTTAACATTTTGACCACTAACGAGCTTGTTAAGCTAACAACGCTTTGAACAACTGGGCCCAGTTTGTTGTCTGCTGAATTTGCTCGGACAATGATAAAAGTTTATTTCCAGACTGGTTCAAGGATGTCCGAAGTCAGACTGCTACCATTTCTATCACTGGCAGTATGTTGATACCTTTGTATACTTCAGCCATCATTTCGTCACCATACCACCACCTACTTGGACAGTGCCTGCTCATAGACATGGTGTTAAAGTACTAGGTATATGTGAGCCACAACATGAGAAAGTGTACCGTGTGGCATTCTTACTCAGCATAGCTCCAGATAACAAAGATTATCCAGCACCCAGTTGTTCAAAGCATCGTTAGCTTAACAAGCTTGTTAGTAGTCTGGGCCCAGTTGTTCAAAACTAATGATATTGTTAGTTAATATATCGTTAAAATTTTGATAATTGAATATGGCATATATGCTAATTTTTTGCTGAAAAAAATATTATTTGCAAAAGCAAAAATACGGCCTCGGTGGCTCAGTTGGATGCGCCGTCCGACTGGAGACTAATAGGTCGCGGGTTCAACCCCCGCCGAGATCGGCAACATTCTTTCGTGGAGATTGATCATGAAATATTTTCTACGGTTATTCTCTCCCTTCCGCTGATTCAAGAAGGGCAGTTGTCAGTTTCTGGCGAAAGAATGTGCACAATACTGGTTAACCGCTTAGAGGACTGACCCTGCCCAGTAAACGTGTGGTTAGGTAAACTGACCGCGCTCGACATGACCCCCATTGGGTTGACTTGGCCGTAAAACCTCAACACAAACAAAACCTGTAAATTTAATATTTTCGTTACTAGAACAGTTAACATTTTGACTACTAACAAGCTCATTAAGCTAACAATGCTTTGAACAACAGGGCCTAGAATGTTAACTCTTCTAATTCACAGGTATTTATGCTGAAAAAGGAAACAGGCTTTTGCAAATGCAAAAGCTACTCACATTTTTCAGCAAAAATATTAGAGTATATGCCATATTTAATAATCAAAGTTTTAACGATACATTAATTAATAGCATTATAGGTTTTGAACAACTGAGCCCAGAAATTTTTCTTATTTTTCCTCAAAAACATACTTTGTGTGTACTCATTAGAAGCACCTCTGCAAGGTGCTTCAAATGAGTACACAACATATGTTTTCGTGGGGAAATAAAAAAAACCCAATACTTTTCCGTTCAAAAAAGTACCTTAGCTGGAGCTGTGACTCAGCAAAGACTGAGATTGGCCTCATTAACTATCTTCCATAATTTGCTATCCTCAGATTGTCCAGTGCAGACTCAGGTCAGACTACATTTATGTGCAGACTGATCTGTCTTCACTTGGCATACAGTTGGTACATTTTCTCACATTACAACTCATGTACTTAACTTGTGTATATCATTTCTTCTGATCTGGGCCCAGCTGTTCAAAACTAATGATGTCACTAGTTAACTTATTAAAACTTTGATCATTAAATATAGCGTATTTGCTAAAACTTTTGCTGAAAAAAAGTGAATAGCTTTTGCATTTGCAAAAGTTACTCACATTTTTTTCAGCAAAACTACCTGTGAATTTGATTTGTACCTACTAGAGCAGCTAACATTTTGACCACTAATGAGCTCGTTAAGCTAACGATGCTTTGAACAATTGGGCCCTAATTGATATGTTTGGTGCATATTGCAAGAAAATGGCCTTATGACTACAGCAGAGGCCCAGATCAGCTTGCACATCCACACAGTCTGATAAGAGCCTCTTCATTAATATATTATAGGGCATCCAGTGATTCTTATATAGACATTGAAGCCCTGACCAGAATGTGACTCATACATGCCATAAGCTGTGGACTGAAATCTGTGAGATAAGGCAAAATTTTAAGGTAGATTAAACAAAATTCTAAGAGATTTTCTTAAACATCACTTTGGAGCTCCCCCAATATACTCTGAAGTCTTTTTTTTTTTTTCATGTCAGAAGCTTGTGAAAACCACAACAGTGTGTGATTTATGTTTATTTCTTCATAAAACCTGTTGTGAAATGGTTTGAAAATTCCATGAGATCTGATTTTTTTAAAGGAATTGCCTTCCACATGGACTAAATTCTGTGAGATTTTATCTCACAGTGTGAGATATGGTATATATGGTGACTGCCCAAGCTGGTTTGGCCTTCATTGTCCACAAATGGGACAAGGGCTCCTTTCTTACCGTATATTGCATGCATATCATTTTAGCTTGCCTGTAGGAAGTACTAGGAGAGCTATTTTAGTCACCCTGGTCATCCGCATTTGCATGCCTTTCCCTGTCACACTGTGTTAAAGTTTTTCAAATGCTTATATCTTAAAATGTCACTTATCACAGAGCATTCATATTTGGAACTTGGGAGGGTCTTCTGAGATTCCAGAAGAACACACCCCTGGAACTGTTCATGCCTGGGAGTGGGGCAAGGTGTCAAAATCTAGGACACCTTTTTAATGTTATATGCATATGTGTTAAAGTTTTTCAGATGCTTATATCTCGACAGTCACTTTCACAAAGCATTCATATTTAAAACTTGGTTACCTGGGAAGGTCTTCTGAAATTCTTAAAGAACACACTCCAGGGTTCATTTCTGGGGGTGGGGCTTGGGGTCAAAATCTAGGACACCTTTGTAATATATTACATGCATCTCCATTATGCTAACAAGTTGTAGACACCATGGGTTATACATCAACTTACTATGTGAAAGAGTGACGGTCATGGTAACCTACATTTCACGGTCCAAAGATTTTACCTTATATCTTGACTATTTGTTAGAGAAATGTCATACCTGGGGTATTAGTTTCATGTGACCCAATAATTGACTTCAAAATATATCTAGGTCACTTCGACCCATATTTCATGGTCCAGTGATTTTGCCTTATATCTTGAAAAGTATTCCATGGAGAAACATCATACCTGGATTATAAGTTCCATCTGACCCAATGATTGACCCCAAAATATATCAAAGTCATTGTGACCTATATTTCATGGTTTTGTGATTATGCCTTATATCTTGAATACTATTTGATGGAGAAAAATTCATACCTGGATTATAAGTTCCATCTGACTCAGTTATGGATAAAAATATATCTAGGTCAGTGTGATCTACATTTCATGGTTCTGTGATTTTTGCCCTATAACTGGACAACAATGGATGAAGACTATGAATGGAGAAATGACATACCCTGAATATAAGTTCCATCTGACCCGATGATTGACTTCAAAATATATCTAGCTGTATAAACTATATTTCATGGTTCATTAAATAATCTATTAAGCAAAATCATTAGACCATGAAATATACGTCATACTGATTTATATTTACTTTAAGGTGGAAGTTTGGGTTACACTGTGTCGTTATATCACGCCTGGTAAACTATCACAAGTACCTCCACGGAGGTACCGATTAAATGGTTGTGACAGATATCCGGAGCTACCTGTGATGGTCAAAAACTAGACATAAAAAGATAGGCGTTCGTCTTTTTTGATAAAATACACAATAACCAGAGAGTTTACTGAAAATCAGACAGTGCTATTCGACCCTTATAGGCATAATGTTTTGTCACACGTCATATCCCCCAGAACTTTCCATATTTACCAAAGATACGACCTTCAAAGTGGCTTCGAAGTCAGCCCGAAGTACTCGAAACAGAAAAAGACCGATCATTGTTGGTTCTAAAAGCGGATATCTTGCATACAAATCTGTTTATCTTGGTACACCTATGTAAAGTAAACCTGTTTGCCTGAATACAGATATGGATAAACTCCAAATAAGGCTGGATTCTTCAAAAAACAGCTGGAGGTGCCTGTGACGTCGTGGAGGTGCCTGTGTTGTAAAGAAATATAGTGAAAATTCTGAAGAGTTATTGCATCTGCAAATATTGATATAATTCTTCTCTAGATCACTGCCTGGAACGAATCATTCATTCAGCGTCGCAATAAGCTATCATAATGTGTATGTCATGAATTTCCATGTTAAAATTATAAAACATAATCTCAAAGAATTATTGGTGCTTTTGAGTTAGATTGTCATAGAATGCTCACTGAAGTAAGACTTTTTTTTCTTGAATGGTTGTGACTGTAATCGGGAGGTGCTGCCTGTTCGTCATTCCAACTTGTAGAAAATTGTCTTTGCTAAATATATCACACGCCACGCCAGCTACACATATGGTGTACCAAAGTATAAAAAATGCCGATGAATGACTGATTCTTTCCAGGCAGGAATCTAGAGAAGAATTATATCAATATTTGCAGCGGCAATAACTCTTCAGATTTTCACTATATTCTTTACATCACAGGCACCTCGACGACGTCACAGGCACCTCCAGCTGTTTTTTGAAGATTCCAGCCTTATTTGGAGTTTATCCATATCTGTATTCAGGCAAACAGGTTTACTTTACATCAATGTACCAAGATAAACAGATTTGTATGCAAGATATCCGCATTTAGAACAAAAAACAATCGGTCTTTTTCTGTTTTGAGTACTTCGGGCTGACTTCGAAGCCACTTCGAAGGTCATATCTTTGGTAAATATGGAAAGTTCTGGGGGATATGACGTGGACAAAACATTATGCCTATAAGGGTCGAATAGCACTGTTTGATTTTCAGTAAACTCTCTAGTTATTGTGTATTTTATCAAAAAAGACGAACACCTATCTTTTTATGTCTAGTTTTTGACCATCACAGGTAGCTCCGGATATCTGTCACAACCATTTAATCGGTACCTCCGCGGAGGTACTTGTGATAGTTTACCAGGTGTGTATATGTAAATATGACATTTAGGTATCAAATAATGGGTGATAAGACAAAATCACGGCTATGAAATAAAGGTCACAATATCCCAAAATATGATAGAAATACATCAAATTGTCTTCAGGATGTAACATAAAATCAATGGACTATGAAATATAGGTCACAGTGACCTACATTTACTGTTGGATCATATTAATTCATAATCACAAATAATGATATTCATAATTCAATTAACATTCAAGATATGCAGCAAAATTACTGGACCATGAAATATAGGTCAAGGTGATCTACATTTTTTATGCTGTTAATTGTGGTGTCACACAGAACTAATATTCCAAGTATCACATTAATCCATGAAATAGTCTTCAAGATATTAGGCAAAATCGCTGGAGACTGAAAATATGATCACATTGACCTTGACCTTATTACACTTATAACTCTGCAGCCACAGCTTTATTGCTTTTAGATTATTTAATGGATTAACATCATAGTTGGTATAAAGCATCAGTGTGACCATCAGATTAATTTCTCAAGTATATGTAGGTCAGTGACCTTTATTTTATGGCCCATCAAATTTGCTTCATGTCTTGAAGACTTTACTCCAGGAAAGTTGTACTTGGGATGATAGATCAGTGTCACCCAGAGACTGACATTGTAAACTATATCTTGCCTTATATCATTATCATTAACTTTATAATATTTTATAATTAAGAAATGGCGCCTGCCAGGGGTATTCGTGACTCTCTGGGCACTTGCGAAAATGTATGTACAACATACATGTATGTTTACATACAGAAATTAGAAAATATATTATCTGGATACCCCCTCTTATCTGGAGCTATGTATCTATTCTGGAGCTACAATTTGGGCTGTTATTTTGTGTGAACATGTAAGTATTCATGTACATGTATTTCCAGGGACTCTGATCACAGAATGGGATGATGGGAAGAAAAGATGTGATGCTGTTCTTACTGGTGAAGAAACATTCAAGGCTTTTGCTGATCAGCTTGTCAAGATATCAAACTATTATGGCTTTGATGGCTGGTTAGTTAATATAGAGAATCCAGTTGAGGTTAGTGAGCTTACAGACCAACATTTGCATAATCTGAGGAAGATCTTTGCTGTTTGCTTTGTTGCAGTCTATTACGAAAATATGCCTACCTGGGTATTCAAATATATAAAAAAAAATTTCACCACCAAAAACTGAAAATTTTCAGATAAAAAGCTCTATTTTTAGCTCGCCTGTACGAAGTACAAGGAGAGCTATTGTAGTCACCCCGGTCGTCCACGTTTGCGTTTGCGTTTGCGTTTTCGTTTGCGTTTGCGTTTGCGTTTGCGTTTGCGTTCCCGTTCCCGTCACACTGTGTTAAAGTTTTTCAAATGCTTATATCTCAACAGTCACTCCTCACAGAGGCATCAAATTTGGAACTTAGGTACCTTGGAGGGTCTTCTGAGATTCCAAGAGAATAAACCCCTGGGTTCATGCCCCTGGGTGGGGCTAGGGGTCAGAATCTAGGACACCTTTGTAATACTGTGTTAAAGTTTTTCAAATTCTTATATCTTGACTTTCACTCCTCATAGAGCATTCATATTTAGAATTTGGGTACCTGGACGAGTCTTCTGAGATTCCAAAAGAACATACCCCTGGGTTCATACCTCAGGGTGGGCCTTGGGGTGGGGCTAGGGGTCAAAATCTAGGACACATTTGTAAAATCTTATATGCCTACAGGTTATAGACACAACTGGTTATACATCAGCTAACTATATGACATCAGTTTAAGTGTAAGAGAGTGAAGGTCATGGTGACCTACATTTTACGGTCAAGGTCACCTAGATTTCACGGTCCAGTGATTTTGCCTTATATCTTGAATACTATTTGTTGGATAAATGTCACACCTGGGATATTACTTCCATGTGACCCAATGAATGACCACTTACTATATCTAGGTCATTGTGACCTATATTTCATGGTTCAGTGATTTTGCCTTATATCTTGAATACTTTTTGTTGGTTAAATGTCACACCTGGGATATTACTTCCATGTGACCCAATGAATGACCACTTACTATATCTAGGTCATTGTGACCTATATTTCATGGTTCAGTGATTTTGCCTTATATCTTGAATACTATTTGTTGGATAAATGTCACACCTGAGATATTAGTTCCATGTGACCCAATGAATGACCACTTACTATATCTAGGTCATTGTGACCTATATTTCATGGTTCAGTGATTTTGCCTTACATCTTGAATACTATTTGTTGGATAAATGTCACACCTGGGATATTAGTTCCATGTGACCCAATGAATGACCACTTACTATATCTAGGTCATTGTGACCTATATTTCATGGTTCAGTGATTTTGCCTTATATCTTGAATACTATTTGTTGGATAAATGTCACACGTGGGATATTAGTTCCATGTGACCCAATGAATGACCACTTACTATATCTAGGTCATTGTGACCTATATTTCATGGTTCAGTGATTTTGCCTTATATCTTGAATACTATTTGTTGGATAAATGTCACACCTGGGATATTAGTTCCATGAGACCCAATGAATGACCACTTACTATATCTAGGTCATTGTGACCTATATTTCATGGTTCAGTGATTTTGCCTTATAGCTTGAATACTATTTGTTGGATAAATGTCACACCTGGGATATTACTTCCATGTGACCCAATGAATGACCACTTACTATATCTAGGTCATTGTGACCTATATTTCATGGTTCAGTGATTTTGCCTTATATCTTGAATACTATTTGTTGGATAAATGTCACACCTGGGATATTAGTTCCTTGTGACCCGATTATTGACGTCAAAATATATCTCTGTTGGTGTGACCTATATTTCATGGTTCAGTGATTTTGCCTTATATCTTGAATACTATTTGTTGGATAAATGTCACACCTGGGATATTAGTTCCTTGTAACCCAATGAATGACCACTTACTATATCTAGGTCATTGTGACCTATATTTCATGGTTCAGTGATTTTGCCTTATATCTTGAATACTATTTGTTGGATAAATGTCACACCTGGGATATTAGTTCTTTGTGACCCGATTATTGACGTCAAAATATATCTCTGTTGGTGTGACCTATATTTCATGGTTCAGTGATTTTGCCTTTTATCTTGAATATTTGTTGGATAAATGTCACACCTGGGATATTAGTTCCATGTGACCCAATGAATGACCACTTACTATATCTAGGTCATTGTGACCTATATTTCATGCTTCAGTGATTTTGCCTTTTATTTTTATTACTATTTCATGGAGAATTGTCATACCTGGATTATTATATCTAAGTGACAAAATGATTTACATACAAATACATCTAGGTCAGTGTGACCTATATTATATGGCTTAATGATAAAAATGTTACAATATAAAATGTACCCAGCAGGCGAGCTCGCTGTCCTCCGACAGCTCTTGTTCATATTTCTGCTCAAAACATAGATTGTGGGTACTTGTTAGAACCGCCTCGGTGAGGCGGTTCTAACAAGTACCCACAATCTATATTTTTGAGCAGAAATAAGAAAAATAATGTATACCCCCTGTAAACCCCAGTTTTACTATATAAAGGTGGGGTTTAAGGGGGCCAAAATTATATAGGTATGTTTTCGTGATGCTGATCAGATTTTTACTGTTCTGCATGGCTGAGTGATTAGTTTTCCCAACTTCAGATCACAAGATTTGGGGTTTGTATACTGCTGCTGGAAGCTTCCGGAAGGCTGAGTGGATAGCGCTCCCTACTTCAGATCAAGAGGTCCCGGGTTTGAATCCTGCTGGAGGCAGAAATTCAGCTCATTACTGTACGGTGCTTTATTGCACAGAGCCTTTCATTATCAACCTTCCATCATCTCACTATGACTTAAATAATGTTGAAGGAGATGTAAAATACCAGGGCTCAGTTGTTCAAAGCTAACGATGTCGTTAGTTAACGATTCGTTAAAATTTACATCGAGTCATAATCAAATATGTTGAAGGAGATGTAAAATACCAGGGCTCAGTTGTTCAAAGCTAACGATGTCGTTAGTTAACGATTCGTTAAAATTTACATCGCGTCATAATCAAATATGCTGAAATTTTTTGCTGAAAAAATGTGAGTAGCTTTTGCAGTGCAAAAGCTACTAACATTTTTTCAGCAAAAAATATCAGAATATTGTGTATTGAATCCGCTAAAATAGTTAACGAAATGACCCTTAACGAGCTCGTTAAGCTAACCACGCTTTGAACAACTGAGCCCTGATCATCATCCTCAAATCCTGCTAGAGGTGAAATTTGTCTCATGATCCTATTGTACTTCATTGCACAGAGCTTTTCATTCATCTTGAACCCTCCATATCTCATATAGCCAACGCTTAAGATAGGAGAGTAGCCTGAAAATTATTCATTCTTATTTCTTTCACAAAAACGTGTGTACTCATTAGAAGTACCTCAGTGATGGGACCTCTGAAGAGTACCCGCAACATATGTTTTGTGGAGAAATAAGAAAAATATCCATCCTTTGAATTGAAAAAAAAAAAGCATTTTGTGAGGAGCCATGTATAACTGAAATATTGAAAATGTAAAAATGATGTATTGCACAAAATCATTATCCTCACCATCGTCCTCCACACTGTTAATTCACGTTTTTCAACCAAACATTATTTGTATTTTGCTTATTTCTTTGAGGCTGATTGGAGCCTTCCCTGATTGCATACAGTGTACATGTATTTGATTTTGACAGAACTAAACTTATTAACAGCATGGTTTCTGACTAAACTGTTGATGTCCAGACACATAGCTGTAAATGATTTATTTTTTCTAACCAAAAAGTGCTAATATTTTTTCTATTGTTCACAAAAAAATGAGTGTTGCACTCATTAAAAGTCACTACAATGTATGTTTCCGTGGAGAAACAAGAAAAATGTCTAGATGCTTATCACATGGTGGCCAAAATTCCCAACACTCAGCATTTAATGTTTCACAATTTGGTTTGTCTGAATGCATGAAAATGTGATAAATCTATTATACTATCATGTATTGCAATAATGCCCTCACGCATGCTGGTGCATTATCACATTGTATGAATCATGGTATAACTAGACTTATCACATAGTATCCAAAATTCTCAATATTCAGCGATGTGGTTGGTCTGCATGCATAAAAATGTGATAAATCAATTATACCATGGTTCTGCTCATGCTTGTGCATTATCACATTGTACATACCCATGAACCGTGGTATAATTATGACACGAATGAAACCCTTTTGATCTAGAGGTGGGGATCACTTTATACGCAGAATATGATATGATCACTGGGAGAAGTAGCATTTCCTGTATTAGATCAGTGAAAATCAACTCCAGTCTGTGCGTGCATTCAAGTTATATAGAAACTTTGGTTGTATGTTGTATAATAATGCTGAATTGTGTAAGTTGCCAGGGCCCAGTTGTTCAAAGCGTCGTTAGCTTAACGAGCTCGAAAAGGGTTATTTTGTTAACTGTTTTAATGGATTCAATACACAATATTCTGATATTTTTTTGCTGAAAAAATGTGAGTAGCTTTTGCAATGCAAAAGCTACTCACATTTTTTCAGCAAAAAATTTCAGCATATTTGCGTATCACTCGATGTAAATTTTAACAAATCGTTAACAAATGACATCATTAGTTTTGAACAGCTGGGCCAGACTGTCTGTTGGTCTTCTGTGTGTAAGGGACTTTTTCTCATAATGCAACAGATATTATGTTTCAAAACAGTTACTGTATTTCATATCGATTGCATATCTAACATAGATTAAATATATTTATTTTTCTGTTTTATCATGATTATACCTAGAGAATGTAGACCTCCAAATGAGATATAGGTATGCAGGGCAGCCCCTTATAAGACTGAGGGGATCAGTGGAATGGCAATGTTGTAAATGAATAGCATTTAATAAGACTAAAATTCCCATAGCTTTTCAACCAAAAAGTAGACTTTTCTTATTTTGTCCTTGAACAAAGATGTTAAAGGTACTCATTAGGAGCATCTCTCTGAGACATTTTTATTGAGTATCAAAACATATTTTCATGGAGAAATAAGAAGAGTGCTTGTCTCATTTTGACAGTTTTGATGAGGTCACACAGAACATGTTTTCATGTTGTCTGAGGAGCAATTAGAATAATATTCAATGAGATACATATTAGAGTGATATACTGACTAAAAAAAAAAAAAAAAAAAAAAAAAACAATATTACTAACTGGCAAAAAAAAATGACCATTAATACTGTATTATTTTAAGTCTGATCATATGTAAAATGTGCCTGTAAATCAACAATTGAGGGTATACTTCAGCTATTTATTCTTTAACCCTTGTCATGCTGAATAAATTAAGATGCCACACCCACTTCCAATTTTCAGCCAATCAGATTACTTGATCCAGGATGTTTATATCAATTCACATACTGAATGACAAACAGTGCAGATCCAGATCATTTGGCTTCTTCAGAAGCCAACTGATCTGGATCTACACTGTTTGCAAAGGCAGGGTATATCCGGGTTCAGCACGACAAGGGTTAATATAAAGTATACATGCAAGATATTGGGGACCAACATGTATACTGTTAGATAATTTTTTATTGTAACAGAAAATATAAGGTATCAAGATTTTCTTTGCAGTTCAGAAGAGTTTCATTGCTTCTTTTGGTCAGTATATGTTCCCATTTTATGTGGAACACTGATTAATGATCTCAGAACAAATTTGAGACCATCATACAATATTACTTTAAATCTTATTTTTCTTTGCAGTTCAGAAGAGTTGCATTGCTTTTTTTTTGGTCAGTATACGTACCCATTTTATTTGGAACACTGATTAATGATATCAGAAAAATTTGAGACTACCATACAATATTATTTAGCATGATAAATGATTTTTGTCGTAGTTTTTATTTTGTGGCGATGAAACCTGTAACCTTTCTTCCAATATCAGGTGTCCTATGTAACTCTTGCACTTATTTTAGCCTCATCACTGATCAAGGGACCTTAGTTCATATGCAAAGAACAAAGACCAAGATCAGATGGTGTGTCAAAATCATCTGACCAAGGCCTTTATTGTTTGCCTAGAGGAAACTAGGATACTGTGGAATTTACTGGTAGTAGTGTATGATTAGATTACTGTCCTTTTGACATCACTTTGAAAGACGTTTTTTGCCTGGCGTTTTATTTTAAATGAAAATATTTTGTTCTGATTGACCCTGTTTTATCAGAAACCATATGTCTTTTCTATTTCTGTGTTTTGTTCTCAAATATTTACCCTAAAATTAAATTTATGGCCAAAAATTGATCTGTCCAATGCAATTTCTATAGTAAATAGATTTTTTTTTTCAATTTTTGTCTAAGAAAATATTTTGTATTTTTCTTTGCTGAATTTGAATTATTGACATTTCACAACAATATTGTGAAAATTTCAGGACGATTGATCAAGTGGAAATTGTTGAAAATCTGCCTCTAAGTTACCTACCCTACAGATTTCTGCATAATTTGCATCCATTTTTACTATGTGAAAAAGCGAAAATACTTGATTTTTTAAAAACCAATGTCTTGAATAAAACTTTTTGTGCCTATGTAGTTACAACAACTGCTTTTGCATTAAATCATGACAAAAGTTTGCAAATTTACTTCTTCTGTGTAAAGCACCAAGCAAAAAACAACTTTCTGAAAGATGTTGAAAGCACAGTAGACTGTACTCGTAGCTCTAGGTAAGAGGAATTCCCAAATGTGTATGTGGCTCCAGGCGAGGGGGTGTCATGTAAATATTTTTTTTTTTATTTTTCTGTGCATACCCACACCTTATGTTTTAGTGAAAAATAAGAAAAATATCAGTTTATGGTTGAAATAAATATCTTATCTGGAGCTGTGTGAAAAGCTTTTTTATTTCTCCATGAAAAGATATGAGTACTCAGAAGCCCGTCAGCAAGATGCTTCTAATGAGTACCTACAACATAAGTTTTTGTAGTGAACTAAAAAACATATCAGTATTTTGTGATTTACCCTTGTCCTGCTGAATAAATTAAGATGCCACACCCACTTCAGTTTTCAACCAATCTGATTACTTGATCCGGATTGTTGCTTTAAAATCACATACTTAAGGGCAAAACAGTGCAGATCCAGATTACTTGATCCGTATTGTTGCTTTAAAATCACATACTTAAGGGCAAAACAGTGCAGATCCAGATCATGTATGAAATGACTTGAGTAAGTACTTTAATGTACTTAATGGTGATTAAAAAAAAAAACAACAACAACAAAAATACCACACCCTGCAGTATGACTTGCAGTCTATAGGTATGTGTCAGTCAAGAGTTTTTTGTAAGTCTTTTCTATGAGCTGAATCAGTTATTTGAGCTTAAGCATTAGAAAACAGTTTCCTTGTAGCATATACAGAAGGCACAGATGCAGATCTGCCTGTTCATCCACACAGTCTGATCATGGCCTTCACTTTCCACTTTTAAAATTGGTAGATATTGTAGAATATATTAACAAACAGCAAAGTTCCTGATCAGACCAGTGCACGTGTGTGCTGGTCTGGGCTGTTCTTGTTCAGTTAAGAGGACTGGATACACCTGGAGTTTTTCCACCATTTTTTTACAAGGGAGATAACTTTTGTGACTTCCTGATTGCTTTCCTACAGATCAAGACCCTTCAGAAAAGGGGTCTACTCCCAGAGGCAGCAAACTCTTTCCTATTAGAGTTGACATCTTTTCAGAAGGGAGGTAAAATAATTTTGACAGGGATACCTCCCCTGAAATTGTATATATTTCCTTTCATCATTTGAGACACTTGTCCATTATAGCGCAGGTCATTTATATCATCTATCAAATGGCTGAGACATAAACAAGATAGTTCAGATACTGTAGCTACAGTTCATATATTTTGTTTCTTATCTTTCCATGAAAATATATGTTGTAAGTACTCATCAGTGAGCTGAGGCACTTCTAATGAATACCCATAACATATGGTTTTGTGGAGATGTAAGATTTTTTTTCATAGTGTAATTAGAAAAATGTTAAATGGATATCCCCTCTTATCTGGAGCTATGTAGACAGATAGGCTGATCTGGGTCTTATTCATTTCCTTGTGAAATCATGTTGGTTTTCTCCCTGAAGAGCCTCACACATATTTTTAATATTATATTTCATAGGAAGAAGGTCAAGTGATGAAATTACGTGAGTTTGTGAAATATCTCACAGAACAGCAACATCAGCGGGATCCAACATCAGAAGTGATATGGTATGATAGTATCATTGAAACGGGAAAATTAGACTGGCAAAATGAGTTAAATGAGAAAAATAGGTCAGTATGACATTTACATTTTGGCCATTCTCAGTGGTCCAGATAAGGGAGGGATTTAGATAAACAATGGACTTACCATAATAATTCTAAGTATTGGAACAGTTAGGCCTTTGCAAACAGTGTAGACCCAGATCAGATGCTTCAGCAGTGTGTGCCCAGATCAGATGCTTCAGCACTGTGTGCCATACATACAGCAATATTTTAGACACATCAACAGGCATTAGAATGGACTGTTTCAAATTTAAGGAGAAGTATGGTATAAGTACTTAGGGTAAATACCGGTAGTTCAGAAGGGCCCTTATGTTGTGTGCACAGCATTGATATCCATTGATTCTGTATGCAAAGAAAGCTCTAATCAGACTTTGGCAAATATGCAGGCTGATTTTAGTCTTGGTGTACATCATAAGGGCCCTTTTTTGCATTGCTGCAGCAGTGCAAAAAGGGCCTTTATGATGTACACAGATAACAATGTCCTTGCACATCACGTTTGCCTTATTTTTGAAAAAAAAAATGTTTATTGTCAGTAGAATTGCCACTGACACATTTATTTTGAGTATACATCTTTAACAAATATTTTTGAGGAGAAATATAAAAATAACAAAGATGTTTTGGTTTAAAAAAACAGGCATCTTCTTTGGAGACATGATAATATCTAATCTCTTAAGTTTTACATTTTATCTTTAAGATTCATTGTTAAATGCATTTTTTATGTAATTATTTTGGTTGTAGGTGAGACATGTAATGATAAAAGGGATCTTTATGCATTGCAAGCAGTGAAGGTACAGATCAGCCTAGCCATTCTTCCATCCTGTCCCCAAGGCTGTAAAACTGTTTTCAAGCTCAATTCATCTGAGCTCTGAGCATGAAATTTTCTCTGCTAATAAATATGAAAATGCCAACAATAGCTGGCACTTTCATATTTATTAACAGAGAAATTTTCATGCTGAGCTATGTGTAGCAAGAGAGAATTTGGCATTGTTAGTAACTTGAGATTTATTAGTATGAAAAATTTCTTGCTCAGCTGAGTTGAGTATGAAAAATACTGTAGTTTGGTCAGGGTCTATACAGTTTGCTCAGGTCAAATATTTAGGACAGATATGATATATAGATTACAAAGAAAATTGAACATACTCCTTCAAGGGAAATACTTTCCTTCCTTGTCTGTTTGGGCTGGTTTTAAAGGAAAGAATATGCCTAATTTTGAAAGGGTTAAGGAGACAACTTCCTGTCTGCAAAATTATCAGATAGATAACTGAAAAAAGTTGTTTCCCTTTGTTAAGTAGCAGCAAAACCTTTCAGGTGAACCCATTCACCTTAAGGACAAGAGAGACAACCTTTTAGATGCCATGTATGTTTTCCATCAGACCCCTCATGATATAGGAGCTACTCTAAAAGGAAAGAATTTGCTCCCAAGGGGAGCAAATTCTTTCCTTTTAGAGTAGATTCCTTTTCAGAAGGGAGACAGAAACTTTTTTGACAGTTACCCCCAACCCATCCTCCTCTCCCCTGAAAATGCATCAATACTTAATTGTTAGCATATGGGATAATATTATTTTTTCTTATTGGAATAAGTCTATACAATATTCATCATTGTTGAAATTTGATTTCAAGCACAATGATACTAATCATGTTTAGTGTTTACATGATCCATAACTTGGTCAACTCTGAGTTCTCTAGTGCAAAAGCCCTGCTTACAGATTTAGGTTTTGAGTCCATTTTCCTGTAATATGGTGACAAGATATTTAGCCTAGCATGGCAGACGTGTTTGAGATTTTATTTGTTCATCTGAGTCAGCCTCACACTGTTTGTTTCCATCTACCATATTTTTCTAAGTATAGGAATACCTCACCTCATTACCATACTTGTCCGAAACTTTGAACAAGTTCATTTAGCTATCTGTTGATATGTGTAAAAATAGCTGGATGAGTGACATATAGTGCAGAACAGATGCCACATTCTATGGGGTCCGATCTGGGTTTACACTGTTTGCTCAGGCATGTCTGTCTTAATACTTAGGGTAGTTATGGTAATACTTTGTAAAAGGTTGTACCAAATCTCTCCAAACTTTAGATGGGCCCTTTAAACAGAATGATCTTCTTTGACTTTGGGACACTAGCTCATAATTGAAGATCACTGTTACTGCATACTATATCACTTCATTACTTTTGATTCAATGACTTCAATATATCTGTATCTACTCTCTTCAGATTGTGTAATTGAATGGTGTACAATGAGGGAATGGCATTACACTTTTGGCTTCTACTCAGTAACTTGTAAAAGAGTGTACCCAGCAGACACATGATGTCTATACAACGTCGTCTCAACGTCGATGCAACATCATGACGTTGCATCGATGTTGAGACGACGTTGTATAAACGTCATGTGCCCGCTGGGTAGCTTCCTTCTTCAAACTTCTTTCATTTCTTCTCAACAACTTGTGTAAGATAGCTCCTACTCTTTTCAGTCCTATTTAAGGAATGTCACCTATTATTTTGAGCCACTAACTCAATGGTTAATGTTTCTGTGATCTGATACATGCTGCATTACACTTGTACATGCTGTCTTCAAACTTTTTTTTATCAGATGGTGCTTGGTGGAGATTGGGGTGGAGCAAGGGGGAGGCAGGAGGATGAACACAATATAATGAACAAAATATTTATATAGGTGTAAAAGAAAATCAGTTTTTACATAATTGCATCAAGGAAAAAAATGCATAAAAAAATTAGAAAAATTAACCCTTACATCTCCCAAGATCAGAAAAAAGGTTTTGCAGACAGTGTAGATCCAGATGAAATGGCTTGTAAAAGCCATCTCATCAGGATCTACAATGTTAGCATTTTTCTGTTTTGTCACATTCTGCCATTTGTTTTCCATTTTTGTCAATGCAACATCCCTTATTCAGATAACAGACTCATCCAATTTCATAGATGAGAGAGTCTACTTCAGAAACACAGGGGTGAAAGGATTAAGGAACTAGTAAGTGCTATAATTTCATTAGTGGCTGAGGTTGATTATTCTACCTTATTTTTGGAAACTGTTCTCAGTCTTGATTGAACATATTGTGGAAGTACAGTTTTCCCCATAGTGCACTTCACGTAATGTTAATTGTCCTAAGATTTCTGACACTAATTCAGACAAACAGTGCAGACCCAGATCAGACTGCTCTTCTGAGCAGTCTGATCTTGGTCCACACTGTTTGCCATTCCACCATGTATTTTGTGAAACAAATGCATAGAAAAATAGAAATCAGAACAAAAGTATGGAATAAAGTGGTCAGAACTTTAGGACATTTACTGTATTTTAATAACAGGATGTTCTTTGATGTCTGTGATGGCATCTTTCTGAACTATTGCTGGAAGGATGAAAACCTGAAGGCATCAAAGTCTTTGGCTGTGGAAGTGAACAGACCATACGATGTATATATTGGTATTGACGTATTTGGAAGAGGCTGTCTTGGTGATGGAGGCTTTAACACTTGTGAAGTATGTAAAATTATGGTTTAGACCCATTTTAAATATGAGTATACTGTTTTAAGAGAAAAAGATACAATTGAAAATTTTGTTACCATTTTTCAAAGGGAGACAACTTTTTGCGGGTGAAAATTCATTTCCTATATATGAGTCCTTTAAAAAATAAGGGCTAATCTAGAAGGAAAGAATTTGCTCTTGGAGGGAGCAAATTCTTTCTTTCAAGAAAGGAAGGTAAATATTATCATGTCAGTTATTTCCCCTGAAGGGTTAATCTTTCTACCTAAACAGTACAACTCAATAGACCCAAGCATAAATCATTGTATATATAGTACAGCTCAAACCAGGTGGCTTACAAAAAAATAGTTCAGTATGGATTATCCCATCAGGATCTGCTCTATTTGCTGTTTGTTTCTTAATGTTACTCTTGACCTCTTTTTTTAAAAAACAAAACTGGATGTTGTTTTAGGGCAAATGGGTTTAAACTGTCTGAAATTATGTGTCTATTACATTTCTATCATAGTTTACTCTGATACAAAAATCAGATTCATTTTACAAGTACAGTATAATTCTGCTATTAAGTGTTGGGGTTTAACGACACGTCTACCCTTGTGGGTCATTTTTTGTCATCTACTATTAAGACCACTTAAAAATAAGACCACTCTGCTATCAAGACCAACTTTTGCCAGTTCCAAATGGGTTTTTCTTGTTATTTTACAGAGCTCCAGATAAGATGGGTATCCCCATAATATTTTTCTTATTTCTCCACAAAAAATATGTTGTGGGTACTCATTAGAAGTGCCTTGTTGAGCACCACAAAGAATTAACAAATGTTTTTGTGGAGAAATAAGAAAAATGTCAGTACTTTTTTGTTGGAAAAAGCACCTTATCTGGAGCTATGTTCTACATTCAATATTAAGACCACTTTTAGGCAGTACCAAAGGTGGTCTTAACCCTTGTCCTGCTGAACCCGGATGTACCCTGCCTTTGCAAACAGTGTAGATCCAGATCAGTTGGCTTCTGAATAAGCCAACTGATCTGGATCTGCACTGTTTGCCATTCAGTTTTTGAATTTATATCAACAACCTGGATCAAGTAATTTGATTGGCTTAAAATTAGAAGTGGGTGTGGCATCCTAATTGATTCAGCATGACAAGGGTTAATAGTGGAATTTTACTATACCTGTAATATGGGGCTTTATATATTGTTTGACAGAAACTAATTCATTAAGTTCTGTTCTTCCCTGTATTATTTGGTAATTTTCTACACATTTCTGTTGTTACTCAAAATCAGCATTCTATACAATGGTGATTGTTTCTTATTTCTGCATAAAAATATGTGTCGTGCATCTCAAAATAAAGGTCTCCCTGAAAGGATTCTTTTTATATGCCACCACATATTTTCCTGGACTAAGTTAACAAAAAAAAAAAATAATAATAATAACTGGTTGCCCTTCTTCTTTTGAATATTACTGATCGAATAATGTTATATATACTTAATGTATTCAGAAAGACATCCTTTAGCAAACAATGTAGACCTTGATAAACTGCTCTATTATGTCTGGATGTACACTGTTTCCCTAATAGATATTCAAAATTCAGGATAAGTACTATACAGGGTTAAAATGGCCAAACAAAAAGGTAGATATGGCACATGCACAGTCTCATCTGTGCATTTGCTCTTTGTTGAAACATTCTTAGTATCCATTGATTGTGTTTGTGGACAGCAAAGATCATGAGTAGATGGCACCAATGCACAGGCTGATCTGGGTCTTTACAGTCCGCATGAGCCCAAAGATGTGCTATGCATGACGAGGCCCAAGTAAGAAAAATATACACTTTTTAGTTGAAAATAGTCTTATCTGGAGTTAAGGTTATGAGATAATTACCTATGGCATATACGGATAAATTAGGCCCATCCTGTGCATCTGTTTAGACTATTCTGGGTCTTTGCTGTTAGCTTATTCTAAATGACACCTTTCTCATTTTCTCTCAAATTATTTTATACCATAACTTCAGATAAATAAATATTTTCAACCAAAACATTATTAATATTTTTCTTATTTCTCCAGGAAAATGTGGTACTCTTAGACACTTCTGGTGAATAAACCTAAAACATACATTTTTTTTGGAGAAATAAGAAAAATATTTATCTGAATACTCCTCCTATGTGGAACTAGTTATCTGAAGCTATGGTGAAGGCATTTTGAAAACATGCCTATTCAAATATATTGAAAATTTCACCACCAAAAAATGAAAATTTTCAAATAGAAAATTCTTAGCTTTTTCATATTTCTGCTCAAAACATAGATTGTGGGTACTCATTAGAACCACCTTACTGAGGCAGTTCTAATGAGTACCCACAATCTATGTTTTTGAGCAGAAATAAGAAAAATAATGTATACCCTGTAAACCCCAGTTTTACTATATAAAAGTGGGGTTTAAGGGGGTCAAAATTATATAGATATGTTTTAGTGATGGTAAGCATATTAATTTAGGCTGCAATGTTAGAAAGTGTTCCTTCTGACATGTGCGCCGAATGAAGACTCAGTCTTCATTTTCCTCATTTAGAAACTTTGCATCCTTGACTATTCAGAATGTGCCCAGTGATGATTCTGATCAGACTGTAAAGGCACTTGCTGATATGAATTTTCACTGGGGGCACATGTTAGAAGATACATTTTCTGACTGGAAGCTCATTTGTTTCTGTATTTACAGGCTCTGGCAGCTGCTCACAACCTCGATCTTTCTGCAGCTTTGTTTGCTAATGGCTGGGTGTATGAAAAACTTGGTAAAGAATGCTTTGTACAAAATGAAAACAAGTGAGTGGTATTTTCTCACAGTATTCTTCTGAGATTTCTGTGGTTGTATCTCCCAATATAAGCGGTGGGTGTTGGAAATAGGAAGATTTATGGGTTGGAGTGTAGTCAGTGTTATTCCTGGCAAAAGCGACAAGTATAGGAGGTAAATTATATTCATCAGAGTTTATTTCTTTAAGTTACCACTGTAAGTGCCTAGACTGGTTGGTTTAGGAGCTAATTTTCAATGAGATTCTATTATTAGCATTTTTTTCTTCAGTGACTTCTCAGGAACTACTGGACCTGGGACTTTGATACTTGGTACAAACATTGGGTATGACTTGTATTGTGTAAGAGAGAATGTGGCGTTGATGGATAGACACTTGCTGGGGGTAAATGTGACCCACTGGTTACTTTGTCTAGTGGAAGAAGCACATAAACCCAATTCATTAGAATGCTCATCCCTTTGTTCATCCATATGTAGGTTAACATTTGTATTATTTTTTTGTGTGCTAAGTTTTTTATCTTTTCTTGTATTTCTGAAAGTATTCATGAAGTCATTATGTGGTCAGTATTGCTATCCTGTCAGCTGGCCAAGCATTAAGGTGACTGGTTTAGAAACTGTGCCTACGCGCTAGTGTCAGTTTGTGTACATGTGAGCCCTGATTACTTATTCAAATTTCTGTGCTTCCTGTCTTGGTTTGATCTCAGCCTCAATTTCAGTTGGGTTGACACTTGTACATTGGACAGTGTTTATAAACACTGGAAAGAACTTATTAAAGAGATCATTCTTTCTTTCATAAACCTTCTTGGCTTGTCTATATGAAAGTACAGGATTGGCATAGGTAGTGACAGCAATGTTAACATCCACAAATGTTAAAGTTTGAAGTTAAAGTTTTCAGCTCTTCTGGATGTCTACATGGATTTACATAGCTCTTGATAAGGTGCTTAATCAGCCAAAAAGTATTGATATTTTTCTTATTTCTCCATGAAAACATACGTTGTGGGTACTCATTAGAAGCACCTCACTGAGGCCTCAAAGGAAAACCTTGTTAACACTCCAGAGGTCACAGTTTTGAAGTGATCATCATGAGTATTGTTGAAAATATTTGTCGACGATTTCTATGTCAAGTTTGAAACTGGGTCACTTGGGATCAAAAACTAAGTCACCAGCCAAATGAAAGGGAAACTTTATGAACACTCTAGAGGTCACATTATTTAAGTAATCATCATGAATCTTGCTCAAAATGTTTGTCTGGATGATTTCTTGATCAAGTACAAAACTGGGTCACAGGGTCACTTGACCTGTATTTCATGGCCCATTAGGCATGTTGTATTATCTTACTTGTTAATATAATTATCATGAATCTTGGTCAGAATGTTTGCCAGGTTCTCTAAGTGCTCTGGCCCTCTTATTTCTGTGTAAATCAGATCTGAATTTCCTTATAATCTAGGTCATTGTATTTTCTTTTCTGACAGGTTCTGGAGCTGTTTAAATGATTACTGTTCTCCAAGAAACATTACCTCCTTGCCATTAGTAACAACATTTTGTCATGGTCAAGGTCAGAAGTACTGGTCAGAAGGAAAGGTACATATAAGCCCTAAAACAGAAAGAAAAGCAACCTGCCATTGAGTACATGGTTAAGAACAGGGCCCTTATGCCATATGCAAACAGTAAAGGCTGACCAGCCTCTACATGTACATAGCATGATCAGGAGCTTCTCTGTTTGTCTGTGTTCTCTATTCACTGTTTTATAAGTGATCATTGAAGGGCCTGATCAGACTGTAGAGATCCCTAGGCTGATGTAAGCCTTGTCTACATATGGCATAAGAGCCCTTTCTTGCATTGTTCATTACATTTATGCGAACATCAAATTCTAAAATGATCCTCATTCCATACAGTTTAGTCGGGGTTATTGCTGATCTAGATTTAGCGACTTAACCCTTTCAACCTGGCAGACCAAGACCAAAACCTGTACAAACAGTGTAGATACAGATGATATGGCTCAATACCTGTGCAAACAGTGTAGATCCAGATGAGACAGCTCATAATGAGCCATCTCATCAGGATCTACACTGTTTGCCATTCTGTGTTTGATTTTAGACTGAAACCCCGATTTGCATCTGTGGATAATATGACCAAATTCAAGAATGGAAGAGTCCACCTCAGAAACTCAGGGATGAAAGGGTTAATGGTCATTAGGTGTGTGACACAGAAAGTTCTATGGAACTGTTCACATAGCCCCATAGAAGAGGGATATCTAGATAAATGTTTTTCTTTTTTGTGAACTAAAGCATATTTGTGGGTACTCATTAGAAGAACCTTACCCTTAAACTGCCAATCACAGCAATTTTCATCCGCTTTGTCATCTGCTTGTGAATTATTAAGTCATTTTCTAGGAGCAGTCTGATCAGGGTCCACACTGTTTGCCTGTATACAAAAATAGGTTTGCAAAGTTTGCAAGAATTATCAGCAGACGACATAAACAGACGACATTTTCAGATGCAGGTTTTCCTGGCATTTTAAGGGTTAAACGAGTACCCATCACATATATTTTCACAAAGAAATAAGAAAATTATCTAACAGTAGTTTTTATGATGTCGCACCTGTTCGTTTGTTTGTCCATGTATTTACATCCATCCTAGTGTCCTCCCTAGCATCCATCCACCCTAGCATCCATCCGAAATGAAGTTTGCGAACTGTAAAACTTTACCTTTAGTTTCACTTCACTGATTGTTTTATCTTACTGAGCTAAACAAGGATGACAACTCTCACTCTTCTGGTGCTTGTTTTTACATTTTAGTGCACAGGTGCAACAAACTTCAGTTGAAAAAAGTGTTTAATTAGAGCTATAACCTGGCTTGGCAAACAGCAAATGCTATTTGTCTGCAGCACTAGTGTTCTGAGCCATTACTACCCAGCAGGCACATGACGTAAATACAACGTCGCCTCAACGTCGATGCAACGTCATGACGTTGCATCGACGTTGAGGCGACGTTGTATTTACGTCATGTGCCCGCTGGGTATCAACTCAATTTATTGCTTGACTTAAGTTAAAGATTTCACCAGACTGTTTTGATTTTTTTCTCATTTTCCCGGCAAATAGGTTTGATGTTTCATGCAAATGGTTTCCTATGAAGAAAATTTACATGAAACATCACATCATCTTTTCTGGGGAAAACATAACAAGTACATCATTTGTCCAGAAGCTCATCTGACCCAGGATGTGCTATAGGTTGTTGCATTTGTTTCTTGTTTTCGGCCTATTTATTGTTGTTATCTTTTTTTCAATAATTACTGGAACAATCCCTTCATAAACACCTAGACCCCATCTCTGTACATATCAGATTCTTAAGAAAATTTAAAGAAACGTCTTTGCAGACAGACATCCAGTGATATGTCATAATTTGTTATTCACTATAGAATTTTGTGTCATAGTATGCCCTTTTTATTCTGCTGTAGCAGCAGGCTACATATATATTTTTTCTTATTTTTCTCCTTGAGACAATTTGCATGAAATGTCAAACCCTATTTACTGTGAAAAATCAGAAAAGTATTATAGGTTTGTCATTTGCAAAGTATGTACAAGGAATACTATAAAAGGTTGCAATTGAATTTGTACAGAATTTACCCTTTATTGTCCCCCGCCTTTTTGAAGAAAAGCGAGGGGACATGGTATTCGGCTTTCCGTGGTGAGTGAAGAGTGATGCGTGGTGTGTGGTTCTGAGTTTGTAGTAGGTACCTTGTGGGCGCAACTCCTCCTACAGTTTTGGACAGATCCTTTTGAAACTTTACAGGTGTTTTAATCATGGTCTGAACATTTGCATGTGCTTTTTACAGAATCCTTAATTTAATTTTTTTCACTTTTTTCACATTTTTAACTTTGACTTTTTTTGCATGGTTCTGAGTTTGTAGTGAGAACCTTGTGAACGCAACTCCTCCTACATTTTTATACCAATCCTTCTGAAACTTCACAGGTATCATGGTCTGAAGATATGCATGTCTTTTTACAGAATCTTGAATTAATGTTTTTCAAATTTTTCACATTTTTAACTTAGACTCTTTTTCATGCTTCAATACTATGGAAGTATATGTAGTAGGTACCTTGTGAGCGCAACTCCTCCTACAGTTTTATACCATTCCCACTGAAACTATACATATGTTTTAACCATAGTCTGAAGATATGCATATGCTTTTATTTTTACTTTTTTCACATTTTTAACTTTTTTAACATTGACTTTTTTCATGTTCAGCCCAAGCCACCAGTGTCTACAGCGCTTTCATTGCAATAATAAGCTTGTCCGTAGCATATCTCTTAAAGTATTTACTCTTAAACCACTCTTAACCCTCCCACTACTGCGCATCTTCAGAGAGCATTCTTCGGTTTCACCGATGCTCTTGTTTGGAAGATTTTTCATAGGAGGGGGACATAAATTCTCTGAATTTGGTTGTTGAAGTATTTGGACAGACTGGCCTGAGCAAATAGGGTAGACCCAGATCAGACACTGCAGAATGCAGCATCTGATCAGAGTCTACACTGTTTGCCATTCATCCAGCAGTTTTTTTAGACATATACAGGTGGTCAGATAGACTTGTTCAGATTTTAGGACAAGTCAGCAAATACAACAATACCATGACAGTTTTAATGAGAGAGCAGAATATTTTTAGCTCACCTGTACGAAAGTACAGGTAGAGCTGTAGCAGTCACCATAGCGTCTGTTGACATCGGCGTTGGTTTTTGGTTCAAGTTGGAATGGATGGAAGTAGTTCATACTTGATACTGGTCTGAAGTTTTATGCTGTACTATCCCAACCCACATGTGTGACCTTGAGGTGATGATCATGGACTTAGAAAAAAATATGTTCAAGTTTTTGGTTAATGTTTTTAGAAGCATTCAAGCAAGCTATGCTGTCCTACGACAGCCCTAATTTCATGTGGATTTGAAGAACTCTGGTCTGTTTACATGGTAGGTTCTGAATGATGCCTGGTACAATCAGTCAGTGCAGCAGCTGCAGCCATCATTCACAGGAGCTCAGTTTGACAGTGAAGAATTCTCTCCCTTCATGCCAATCATGGAATGTTACACTGAGGATGCATTTACTGGAGGCAACAGTCTGAAACTTAGTGGGAAATTAGCTAAAGGACAGAGTGTTGAGTTCAAGTAAGTAAAAATAGTGATCACTTGTCAGTATCTTCACTTTTACCACTCTCCAGGCTAATTCAGGAGATGACAAATTGGTGATGTTTTTCTTATTTTTCCCAGAAAACAGGATTTGACATTTCATGCAAAATTGGAGACAATTTGCAAATGTCAAATCCTGTTTCCTTTGAAAAATAAGAAATATATTTCAGTATGTCGTCTGCTGAAAATTGTACCCAGAGTGCTTAATGTTAAGCCACCAAAAGTTATTTTTGTAATTTAACCCTTTCAGCCCAGTAGACCAAGACATATACTTTTGTAAACAGTGTAGATCCTGATGAGACAGCTCCTAACAAGCAGTCTCATCTGGATCTACACTATTTGCCATTCTATTCTTAATTTAGGAATGACATTCCTATTTGCATCTATGGATATGTCCAAACTCAAAGATGGAAGAGTCCACTTCGGATCAGGGGTAAAATGGTTATGGGTAGGACAGATATTACAACATCATGCATTGTAACACAAAAAGTGTTCAGAAAAATTTGATGCTAGCAGGAGAACTCACAAATCAATACTGTAAGTATATTTCCCATGTTGCATATCAGTTGAAGTGTCTCCATATCAGAGCTCTAAATAAAGCATTTTTTCAACAAAAATGTTTAGATTGCTCTTTGTCATTGAAAACATATGTTGTCAGTACTCATTAGAAGCACTCATTGAAGCTGTGTCTAATGTACCCATTGGTACTCATTATTATAGCCCCGCTTTGAAAAAAGTGGGGCTATACTGGATTTGCCATGTCCTTCTGTGATTCCTTAATTTCGTGACTGCAAAATTTGCTTAATAACCTTTTATGTTTATGGTTCTACTTCAATGAAACTTATACTACACTTGATATTTGAGGTAAGTAAGGTGTTATCGCAGAATAATGGCCAAGGGCCCATAACTCCTGGAATTATGTCCCTTGGTACTTTTTCAAAATTTAAAATGCATTTTGCTTAATAACTTTTATGTTTGTGGTCCTACTTCAATGAAACTAATACAACACTTGGTCTCTGACACAAGGAATGTGTAGTGACAGAGTGGTGGCTAAGGGCCCATAACTCTTGGAGTTATGTCCCTTGGTAGATTCTCAAAATTTAAAATGCATTTTGCTTAATAAATTTTATGTTTGTGGTCCTACATCAGTGTAACTAATACCACACTTGCTCTCTGAGGTAAGGAAGGCATAGTGGCAGGATGGTGGCCAAGGGCCCATAACTCTTGCAGTTATATCCCTTCATAGGTTTTCAAATTTTGCTATTCTTAAAAACTTTTGTAACAGATTTCTCAGGAATTATGAAAGCTGGAAAGCTGAAAGTTGGTATCAACATGGACAGTGACTGGATGTATAGTGTATACTGGAATAGGGGTCAAGGGTCCATAACTCTTGGAGTTATGTCCCTTGGTAGAATTTCAAAAAATTAAAATGCATTTTGCTCAATAACTTTTGTGTTTGTGGTCCTACTTCAGTGAAACTTATACCACACTTGGTCTCTATGGTAAGTGAGGTGTAGAGGCAGAATTGTGGCCAAGGGCCCATAACTATTGGAATTATGTCCCTTCATAGGTTTTCAAATTTTGCCTTGAAAATTTTCGTAATTTTCCTATGAAAGCTAGAAAGCTGAAAGCTGACATCAACATGGACAATGACTGGATGTATTGTGTATACCGGAATAGGAGCCAAGGGTCCATAACTCTTGGAATCATGTCCCTTGGTAGATTTTCAAAAAATTAAAATGCATTTTGCTCAATAATGTTTATGTTTGTGGTCCTACTTCAGTGGAACTTGTACCACACTTGGAGGCTTTGAAAAGGTGATACATGCATGGACAGTGGGTTGATATATCATGTATTCAGGAATTAGGGCCAAGGGCCCATAACTCATGGGTTAAAACCCCTTGAAGCAGGCCTCGGTGGCTCAGTTTCTGGCGAAAGAATGTGCACAATACTGGTTAACCGCTTGGAGGACTAGGCCTGCCCAGTAAACGTGTGGTTAGGTAAACTTACCGTGCTCAACATGACCCCATTGGGTTGACTGGGCCATAAAACCTCAACACAAACAAATAAAGAAAATCCCTTGATAGGTTTTAGGATGCTGTGTTACCATGTCTTACAGTGGCGTTACTGGTAAGGATGAATTCAAAATATGTCAACACTATATGTATTTTTCCTCCGATAGAGCTGCAGCAGGGCTATAGTCAGATTCTCTGACAGCTCTAGTTAGAAGCACTCATCAAGGCACTTGTAAAAAATGTGTACCCATAACATATGTTTTCATGGAGAAATGAGAAAATATTTATCTAATACCACTTTTATCTGAGCCTCTGTTTGAATCTAATGAGATGCCAAAACATATGTTTCTCCTTTTTGTTTTACTGTTGATTTTTAATAATAGAGGAAAGAGAACAGTTTGATAATCAAAACATAATATAGCATCTTACTTAACACTGATGGATATTGAGAATTTTACCCTACTGAGTTACTATGCACTTCCAGGAAAGTAAAAAAACAGATGATAACTGGGTGTATATGATTTACATATTATTATAAACCCAAGCTCCAGATAAATAGGCTATTCCAATATATATTTTTCTCATTTCTCCAGAAAGCATTATGATGTGGGAACTCATTAGAAACACCTTGGGAAGGTGCTTCTAATGAGTACCCACAATATATGTTTACATGGAGAACTGAGAAAGTATCCACACGTTTTTGTTGAAAATTTTGCCCTATTTTGAGCTCTGTAAATTTCTACAGTGTAGTCCACGTATTGGTCATTTTTACAGGCTATTTTCCCTGGATATTCATGGTATCCAGTACTTTGAGGAGCCAAAACAAGAGATCACTGGGCTGTATGTGAGCATCACATATAAACCAGTACAGAACATGGACAGTGAATTGTGTATTTGCCTAGACGTAAACAAATACAAAGAGTCAAATCTTGTTTCTAAAGTGGTTTTAATTTTACCAACAAGTTCGAGAGATTCTGTTCCTTGTAAAAAGCTGGCTGGAGCAGACAATACAAGTGTCGTTACACAGATAATTGTGCCTGTACAGTTGTTGGAAGTACCTGCACAAGTCAGGAGTCAAGAACCAGATGCAGATACCAATGGTTGGAAGACTATGTAAGTTGAAACTTTCACTTCATTTACCCAACAATAACAGATTTGCTGGCATTTAATGCTTTCAGTCTTTTCCAATCTGAGATGATGAACCATTTTGTGGCAATAGTAGGGTGAAAAAATGTCGTTTTGGGAATCATTACATAGCTCTAGGTAAGAGGCCAATAGATTGTTTCATGACAGATAAACTATGTTGTGGGTAAGAAGCACCTCTGTTGAAATTTTACCCAGTATGCAAAGTGGTAAATTTGAGGAGCAGCAAGAAATCAATTCCCCAGATCACATGTATGAACATTTAGATCCTGGGTAGCTGAGACATTTTGAACTCATATCTGCTGCAGAAATAACCCTATGTGAAAGTTTCTGGATTTACAGGACAATGTATATGAAATAAGTACACACAAGAATTATCTAACCAAGGCAACTTTAATCCTTTCATCTCTGAGTTTCTGAGGTTGACACTTCCATCCTTGAGTTTGGACACGTCCATGATGCAAAAAGGGATTTCAATCAAAAACAAAAAACTTAATGGCAGTCAGTGTAGATCCTGATGAGATGGCCCATTACAAGTGTCTCATCTGGATCTACACTGTTTGCACAGGTATCTGTTTTGGTCTGCCAGGCTGAAAGGGTTAATTACTGTCCAAAGCATAATTTGATGCAGAAGTGATGTAAGTTACCACAAAAAAAGCATTATCTGTCATTCACATATTATCAGATGTACATGCATTGGATTCAAAATTTTGGTAAAATACATGTAAAGAAAAGACACAAAAAGAAAATGAACACAAAACCTGATGCAAAATGCATCTTTTTGCTTATATACCTTAAAAACAAATTTGTATTATGCAAATATAATCTGTGAGATTTCCAGTAGCTTTTACATGCAAATATAACCTGTGAGATTTCCAGTAGCTAAGTGCACTTAAGTACAAAGTTTTGTATGCAATCTTCTTCTCTGGTGAAGGTGTTGCAATACAGGTGCCAGTAAAAAAAGACAAAAGCATTAATGAAAAATACTACAAAGATGTAGTATTGAAGACATTGAAAAAATACTATCGGAAACGTGCCCAGTCATGGGTTTCATACATGTCCAACCTACATGATAATGCCGCAGCCCATATCTTCCATTTTTATAACCCCGACATAAGAAGTATGTGGGGTACCCCCGACATACGAAGTATGTGGGGGTATATAGTTTTCGCTTTTCCGTTCATCCGTTTGTTCGTACGTACATTCGTTTGTTCGTTCGTTCGTACATTCGTTCATTCGTCTTTCCGTCACAGGGTCAAAGTTTTTGCGTTAAAGTTTATAAGACCTCATATTTTGAAGACCCTTTGATGGATTTCATTCATATTTGGCATGATGGTAGATATAGGTCTAAAGTTTTTATCAGCACCATCCCCACTCCAGGGATGACCTTGCGGTCAAGGTCACGGACTTAGAATTTTCATAAAAAAGTCAGGGTCAAAGTTTTTGCGTTAAAGTTTATAAGACCTCATATTTTGAAGACCCTTTGATGGATTTCATTCATATTTGGCATGATGGTAGATATAGGTCTAAAGTTTTTATCAGCACCATCCCCACCCCGGGGGTGACCTTTGGGTCACAGTCACGGACTTAGAATTTTCATAAAAAAAGTCAAAGTTTTCTGTGTTTAAGTTTATATAGCTATATCATCAAGACCCTTTAGGAATTTCATTTATATTTGACATGTTGCTAGATATTGGCCTAGAGTCTTACTCGGCATGATCCCCACTCAGGGTGTGACCGAGGTCAAGGTCACAAACTTAGAATTTTCATATAAAAGTAAAAAATTTTTGCGTTTAAGTTTATATAGCCATATCATCAAGACCTTTTGTTAAATTTCAGTATTCCCTAATTGAAAGGTCCAGCGGATAAGTAAGGAATCTGTTGGTCTGTCCGTCCATCCGTTGAAGCATTATTCGTTCATACTTTATTTTTGTCTTAGGGTCAAACATTTTAGCTTAAAATTTATAAGACCTCATATTTTGAAGACCCTTTGATGGATTTCATTCATATTTGGCATGATGGTAGATATAGCTCTAAAGTTTTTATTGGCATCATCCCCACCCCGGGGGTGACCTTTGGTCAAGGTCACGGACTTGCAATTTTCATAAAAATGTCAAAATTTTTGTGTTGAAGTTTATATAGCTGTATCATAAAGACCCTTGTGGAATTTCATTTATATTTGACATGTTGCTATATATCAGCCTAGAGTCTTACTCCGCATGATCCCCACCCCAGGTGTGACCGAGGTCAAGGTCACATACTTAGAAGTTTCATTTAAAAGTAAAAGTTTTTGCTTTTAAGTTTATATAGCCATATCATCAAGACCTTTCGTTAAATTTTATTATCCCCTAATTAAATGGTTGAGCAGATATAGCTATCAGCAAGGAATCTGTTTGTCTGTCCATCCATCCATTGAAGCATTATTCGTTCATACTTTATTTTTGTCTTAGGGTCAAAGTTTTTACGTTAAAGTTTATAAGACCTTATATTATGAAGAGCCTTTGAGGAATTTAATTCATGTTTGGCCTGATGGTAGATATAGGGCTTAAGTTTTTATCAGCACCAACCCTATCCCAGGGAATAACGTTGGGGTCAAGGTCACAGGCTTAGAATTTTCATAAATAAGTCAAAATTTTTGTGTTTATGTTTATATAGCTATACCATCAAGACCCTTTGAGGAATTTCATTTATATTTTACATGTTGGTAGATATAGGTCTAGAGTTTTACTCAGCATCATCCTTATCTTGGGGTATGACCTTGAGGTCAAGGTCACAGACTTAGAAATTTCATATAAAAGTAAAAAAAAAAAATGCATCTAAGTTTATATAGCTATATTATGAAGACCCTTTTGTTGGTTTCATTAATATTAAGCCTGATGGTATATATAGGTCTGAAGTTTTTCTCGGCACCATCCCCAAGCTGGGGCATGGCTTTTAAGTCAAGGTCACAGACGTTTCATACAAATGTCTTTTTTGCTTATATTATAAAGACTGATTTCACTGGTATATGGTGATAGTTATAGGGCTAAAGTTTTAGTTAGCTCAATCCCTGCACCTGTGCTGACCTTTGAGGTCAAGGGCTTCATATTATGTGTGATTGAATTTTTTCAATGTTATAACATATAGCATACAACTGCCATCTCCAGAGTCAAAGCTACATACTTCGTGCTCTTTTTAAAAAGTGGCAATAGTGCTGGTCGGGGGTATATGTGCCCCACTGGGCACTTTGTCTAGTATACAATTTTTTTGCAAAAAGAGAAGGTAACAGTTTTACCACACCCTCCTTATTGACCAGACCTTGCCCCTTGTGACTTCTTCCTTTTTCCAAAATTTAAAAACCTTCCTCACTGGACGGAGATATCGGTCCAGGCAGGTGCTTGGATCTGACATATACTGTACCTTACCAGTATACCTAAATCATTGCACCATGATATATTCTTGAAAATGATTCATTGACTGAAATAATGCATTTCTAGTCATGGAGACTATTTTGAAGGCAAGAATTAAAGAAAAATTTATGATTACTTACATTTTGAGTCAAAATAAGCAATTTGTTTTGAATATCCCTCTTATGGGAGGCCATTTTACCTACTATGAGGCTCTGGTTTTAAACTTAATGGGAAAAACAGCCTACAGTCATCAAATAGTTCAATTTCTAGTTAACTGTATGACTTAAGGCATCAAACCTGACATGCGCTAACTGAATTTCTGATTAAATCATATGAATCACAACCATCAAATCTGACGTAAACTAGCTGAATTTCTGATTAATTATATGACTTACAGTCATCAAACCTGACATACACAGAAGTAGCTCAATTTCTTCTGATTAATCAGTTGAATCACAGTCATCAAACTTGGCATACACAAGCTCAATTTCTGATAAATCATTTGACTTACAGTCATCAAGCCTGACATGCATTAGCTCAATTTCTGATTAATCATATGAATCCCTGTCATCAAACCTGGTATACACAAGCGCAGTTTCTGATAAATCATTTGACCCACAATCACCAAACCTGATATGCACCAGTTCAATTTCTGATTAATCATATGACTCACTGTCATCAAACCTGGCATGCACTAGCACAATTTCTGATAAATCATTTGACCTACAGTCATCAGACCTGACATGCACCAGTTATGTTGATATTGATAAGATGGTGCTGTCAGGGAAAATGAAGGGCCTAAGGGTTAATTTCTTTATAGTTATTTCTCTTTCTTATTTTTGAATCTGATTCTTATCTTGCTAATTAATTTAAGGATGATATTTTCTTATCTTGCATAAATGTTGATATTGATGAGATGTTCTTGTAAGAGAAAAAATAAGAGCCTATGGGTTAATTTCTTTAGAGTTATTTCCCTTTGTTATTCTTGAAAAGGCATTTTGGTTTCTGCTTCTTATCTTGATTGAAGGAATCTTTTCATATTTTGCACAAATGCTGATACTGATGAGATATTGCTGTAGAAAAAAATAAGGGATTAGGGGTTCATTCCTTGATGGTTATTTCCCTTTAATCTTCTTGAAAAGTTGCTTTGGCATGACAGTATAGCATGCACAATGAAATCAACTCATTTCAAAGTATTTGTTGAAGCAATCTGATAGTTTGCAGACTCATTACAGACATACTGAACATGTGCAGGGAGAAGTATGATGCTGAAAAAATTATTTTCGTTTAAACAACAGCTTTTTTTCAAAGCCAAATTTTTGGTAATTCTTGACTACTGGGTTTTGTATGCAGCTGAGATAGTGCATGCATGGTGAAATCAACTTGACTCAAAGAATTTGTGGTCAAATTTTGATACTTTGCACATTAAAGACACATTGAACATGTGCATGAAGAGGTTTGCTAATGGAAAAAAATCATTTTTTACAAAATGACTGCTACTTTAACCACCATTTATGTCTATCCATGTCTGTCTGTCTATCTGTCTGTATTTGTTTTCCCAACCTGAAGCAAATATGCATCTTAATACATTGCTTTTCAATACCCACAAGGCAGTGATTTCCTTGCGGGTCATATCTAGTAAGCACTGCTTATTGACACTTCTTGCTACATTTGCAATCCTTTTGACAAAGCATCTGACAGATTTGGTTATCCATAATCGGTTACTAATTTTTTGGTGCAGTTCAAATAAGTGTATCCAAGATTCATCACCTGTCACTACATTCATAATTTTTTAATTATCGTATCTTGAAACATTTTCAGTTGTTTGCGCACCATCTTAGCATGTGTGCATTTTTGCTCCTCCGTAAGCAAATGTGGGACCCACCTAGTAATTTTTTCTTCAGTTTCAAAATATTTCGCAGAATGCGCAATACAAATGCTTTTGAAATTCCAGTGGTGTCCGCAATCTGCTGAGAAGTATATCTTGCATCAGATTTTACTATTTCTTTGTTTTTTTTCAACAATTAATGGACTACTTGCAGACTTGGGTCAACCAAATTTAGGTGCATTTTTAACAGACTCCATGCTTGCACTAACTTCCCTAACCCATCTGCAAACTATGGAAAAGGACATTTCATTACTACCATAAACGGCACATTTGTCAGCATAAATGTCCTTTGAACCTCTTCTGAGTAAAGCGTGAGTCTTTATTAGCTTACCTGAGCACGAAGTGCTCATGGTGAGCTATTGTGGTCAGTTAGTGTCCATCGTCTGTTGTCCGTCGTCCGTCGTGCGGCGTCAACAATTGATTTAAAAGCCTACTCCTCCTACACCCCTGGACCAAATGACTTGATACTTGGTAGGAATCATCGGGGTGATTTGTAGATCAAAAATAGCTAAAATCGTTCTGATCGGAAATTCAAGATGGCCATGATGGCCGCCATCTTGAAAATCTATTTTTCGCTTCTCCTGAACCGAAAGGCCAATTGACTCCAAACTTGATAGGAAGTATTGTTGTGACTGGTACATCAAAAATAGCTAAAATCATGCCGATCGGAAATCCAAGATGGCAGCCATGGAAGCCATCTTGAAAATCTATTTTTCGCTTCTTCTCCTGAACCGAAAGGCCAGTTGACTCCAAACTTGCTAGGAAGCATCGGGGTAACTTGTAGATAAAAAAAAAGCTAAAAACGTGCCGATCGGAAATCCAAGATGGCCGCCATCTTGAAAATCTATTTTTCGCTTCTTCTCCTGAACCGAAAGGCCAATTGACTCCTCCGTCAGAAGGCTGTAACCACGCCCATGCGTAAATCCTTAGACAAACAATATCGTGATACCTGTATTTGTCAATGAAAACTGTATTCATACCTGTATTTATCAATGAAAAAGTACAAAGGTAATATTGTTTGTCTAAGCAATAACATTAACCGTTAACTGGTAAGCTAGTTTGGTTGGTCAGATTTTGGTGTCATTTACTGGTCAGGTGATTTCACGGAGGACTCAATTGATTCCAAACTTGCTAGGAAGCATCGGGGTGACTTGTAGATCAAAAATAGCTAAAATCGTGCGGATCGTAAATCCAAGATGGCGGCCATCTTGAAAATCTGTTTTTCACTTCTTCTCCTAACCCCAAATGCCAATTGACTCGAAACTTGGTAGGAAGCATCGGGGTGACTTATAGATCAAAAGTCGCTAAAATCATTCCAATCGGAAATCCAAGATGGCCGCTATGGCCGCCATCTTGAAAATCTATTTTTCGCTTCTTCTCCTGAGCCGAAAGGCCAATTGACTCCAAACTTGGTAGGAAGCATCAGGGTGACTTGTAGATAAAATATAGCTAAAACCATGCTGATCGGAAATCCAAGGTGGCCGCCCTGGTGGCCATCTTGAAAATCTTTTTTTCGCTTCTTCTCCTAAACCCAAAAGCCAATTGACTTGAAACTTGGTAGGAAGCATTGGGGTGACTTATAGATTAAAAATGGCTAAAATCGTTCCAATTGGAAATCTAAGATGGCCACCATGGTGGCCATTTTGAAAATCTATTTTTCACTTCTTCTCCTGAACTGAAAGGCTTATTGTCTTCAAACTAGATAGGAAGCATCAGGGTGACCTGTAGATCAAAAATAGATAAAATCATCCCTATCAGAAATCCAAGATGGCCACCATGACAGCCATCTTTAAAATCTATTTTTCGCTTCTTTTCCTGAACTGAAAGGCCATTTGACTTGAAACTTGGTAGGAAGCATTCGGGTGACTTGTAGATCTAAAATAGCTTAAATTGTTTGGATTGGAAATCCAAGATGTCTGTCATGGCGGCCATCTTGAAACTCATTTTTTCACTTATTTTCCTGAACCAAAGGGCCAATTGATTTGAAAATTGGTAGGAAGCATCAGGATGACTTGTTGATATAAAAATAGCTAAAATCATTCCAATCGGAAATCCAAGATGGTCGCCATCTTGAAAATCTATTTTTCTTTTCTTCTTCTGAACTGAAAGGCCAATTGACTCGAAACTTGGTAGGAAGCATCAGGGCGACTTGTAGATCAAAAATAGCTCAAATCGTTGCGATAGGAAATCTCAAATTGCGGCTATGGTGGCCATCTTGGAAATCTGTTTTGAACTTTTTCTCCTGAACCGAAAGGGCAATTGACTCATTCATTGGAAGTATTGAGGTGACTTGCAGATCAACAGTAGCTAAAATCATTCTGATTGGAAATCCAAGATAGCTTCTGTCTTATTTATGTTAATTATATTTCCCTGCCACTGTGCTGTTTACATGTATAAAATCATGATTCTTCAGAAATCACTTAGGCAATTGCAACCAAATTTCACATTGATCCTACTGTTGAAATGTGATTGAGAGTTTGTTCAAATGATCACGCTCCATTGACTGTCATGCCATATATAATATTCTTCTTCAAAATAAGAACTGCTAAAGGATGATCTTTTCATTAGTTGTGATGACAGGATTGGAAAAATGTTACATAACATCTGCATATCTGCACTCGCTATGCCACTCAGGTGAGCGACCCATGGCCCATGGGCCTCTTGTGTAAGCCCTGATTTTGTTCACATTTTTGCAACTTTTCCCAACCATTTTGCCTAACCACCTACGAGTAGGGTTTGTGCAAGTGTAAATTTTGAGCAAGATATTGTGTCTACATGCATAGTTTATACATCAGTTGAAAGTTATGACAATGGGGAACACGTGCAAGGCATGAATTTTGTACTCAGTTAACAATAGTGGTGAACAATAGCCAGTGACATTATTTTGATCCCACCCTTGTATTATTTCAGTGTTTACAAACTTGATGAGAATCTGGAGAATGCAAGACTAGGTACAGTTACAGCTGTGATGATCTCAAATGGTCCAGAGTCTCAGATCACTACTGTGTTACTTGGGGAGCTAAAGGTATTTGTGGCACATTTTAGACAGACTGTAAAGATTGCATCTTTACATATTAAAATTAATATGAAAGACTTAGACTTACTTATATCCAAGGTCTATTCTACCAGAGACCATCACTGGAGTTTGTCATGAACATATACATAGCTATTTCAACCAAACAGTGTTCATTATGAAAACATGCCTATTCAAATATACTGAAAATTTTACCACCAAAAAATGAAAAAAAAAATCAGATAAAAAATTCTGATTTTTTTCATGTTTCTGCTCAAAACATAGATTGTGGGTACATGTTAGAACTGCCTCATTGTTAGAACTGCCTCAATGAGGAAGTTCTAACTAGTACCCACAATCTATGTTTTGAGCAGAAATAAGAAAAATAATATATACCCCTGTAAACCCCAGTTTTACTATATAAAAGTGGGGTTTAAGGGGGTCAAAATTATATAGGCATGTTTTTGTGATTAATAGTTTTGCTTATTTCTTCATAAAAACATAATATAGTACCCAAGGCATATTTCTGAGGAAAAATAAGAAATAATTTTCTTGATATGTCCCTTATCTAGAGCTGTGGTACACATTCTACAAGACATTACGAAAACACGCCTGTTCAAATGTATTGAAAATTTCACTACCAAAAAATGAAAATTTTCAGATAGAAAATTCTTAGCTTTTTCATATTTCTGCTCAAAACATAGATTGTGGGTACTCGTTAGAACAACCTCAATATTAGTACCCACAATGTATGTTTTTGAATAGAAACAAGAAAATAATGTATACTCCTGTAAACCCGTTTTACTATATAAAAAGAGGGTTAAAGGGGGTCAAAATTATATAGGTGTGTTTTCATGATGTTATTATATTATGTCAGGGCTCTGGAAATTCTGAAATCTGAATCGGTCCAACTGATGATGATGATGTCATCAATGAGCCCATTCCAAAAAAAAAAAATATAATATCACCTGTCACGAAAACTAATGACAATTGGCAATCCTATAACTCCTTTTAAATAATACACCTCAACTCTGTTATATGACGGAAGTCCGGGTATAACGAGCATGATCAAAGCTGGCGTCATCAATAAATACAATCAGGTATGTAAAAAGAAAAAAAGAAAGAAAAAAAAAGACGATTTTGTTGTTATTTCCACCTCCGCAGTGTTTTCCTAGATAACTATTTATAAACAACTGATTCCCATCTTGTGTAAGCGCAAAGACGGCGGAAAACAGGAGAGACAGAACAAAACGACTTTCATGGACCTAATTAGGTCTAATAAAAAAAGGCCTGCGCCATGAGCGGTTTTGCAGTTTTCAATGTTTCAAGATTTGACCAGACTGCTTAAAATTTAAGCACTGACCAATCTTGTCTAGCGCAAGTGGTGCATTACTTATTTTACAGTGAAATCTACCTTGATTTATACTCGCGTGTTACAGCCATCTACAAAAAAAAAAAGAAAAAGCAAACAATAAGACCCAGATCAGACGCCGTTGTATGTGACATCTGATCAGGACGTACACGGTTTGGGAATTAATTTATCAAATCTGGGACCGACAAACTGTGTTGATTAAAACAAAAAAGAAGAGGAAGACGTTCTCACAAACGGATTAATTATCAGACTACTGTTACTGATGATTCGTGTTAATTGCTTGTTTACCGCACAAAGGACAGTGAAGTGTTGATTTTTTTACAATGTTTGGATAATGACGTAAATGTGCTGCGGTAGGTTGCCATTATTCCTCTGTCTCTCCAATATACATGTCAAATGACCGTTTAGAGCCTTTTAACTACAGTCAGGGATCAAAAATAATTCCACAGTATCAAAAATCCCATAGAGTACAATGCATTTTCATGTTTACAAAAAAATATTAATAATAAAAATGATTGTTCATATCTTTATAGCGTTCACATCATTCGAAAGCCGGACGATTTATGTAATATACATTTTGATTCTCATTGGATTTTCTCAGTGCAAACTTGAGAGACTAAGAATTAAATTTTGTGTAAGACATTTTGGGTAGTTTTTGAGCGACGTCAACATTGACGTCAATGGAAATCTGCCATTTTTAAAACTTCCTCTTAATTTAAATTGTTGTATCTGAGAAAATAGACGTCTGATATTTATCAAAGTCATATATTTTGGACATGCATCATTTACCTTTCCAATTATTCCAGAACAACAGTATTTTCTTTACGATGTTACACAATATTTAGTGTCTTGTAAACATTAAAATGCATTAAAGTCTATGAGAAAATATTTTTGTGAAATTATTTTTGGCCTCTGACTGTACCATCTCATTTAAAAGGTGCGCGGACGTTGTCAATTTGGGAAGACTTGACCGTTTGTGATTTTTTAGACATATTGATTCGTGAAAATTGGTTGGTTGGGGAAAAAATGGGGTTGAAGGCACAAACCTGTTGGACCGAATTATTAGCATTTTGGGGTGTTTGAAACCAGTCCAGAATTCTTAATTTCGGTCCAGACCGGCTATTTTTCCGGTTTTCCGGAGCCCTGATATTATATAGATACATAACAAAAATCCTAAGCAGATTGCAGGGATCTGGAAAATGTAGGAGTTATCAGTAGTGAAAAATATAAGTGAAGATACCCAGGAAATGCCACAATCACGAAGCATAGCACTCACAAGGCACCAGAAGGAGGAGGAAGCACAGCGGATAAAAGAATCTCCACAATTTAGACCACAGATGCATAAGAAGCTTAGCCTGGGGCTAATGCTGGTTAGATGACAAATATTATAGACAGTTCAGACTGCCCCGCTAGGGCTAATGCATGGTAAATGGCAGACAGTGTAGACTCTTACCTTGTCGGCTACACTGTGTGCCATTTGAAGTTGTTAAATTATCTAAAGTGCCAGGCAAATTTGTAGCAGACAACATTCTGTTTTTTTTTTTTTTTAGAGAAAATAAGTTGACATTTCATGTGAATCATTGCTTGGCAGATGAGTCACAAGAAATATCAAGACTTATTTTCATTGAAAAATTAAAACAAAAAAAAAAATGTCATCTGCTGCAGTATTGTTGCAATTTGCGCTTTCAGGGTTAATATAAAATAAACACTTGAAGAATCAGCAGATGACAAATTGATGATATTTTTTTCTTATTTTTCCTAGAAAATAGGATCTGACACTTCATGCAAATTGTCTCCTAAGGAGACAATTTGCATGAAGTGTCAAATCCTATTTTCTAGGAAAAATAAGGAAATCGTCTGCTAAAATTTTTACCCAGCATGCAAAGTGTTAAATAACAATCATGTCCGACTGAATATTTGTTACTATGGTATTTATGAAGTCTTCTTGTTTGTAGATAATACCAATTGAGTGTATATCAGACAATTTTCCTGAAATAATATTTGGAGAGACTGTATATCATGATGATCAACCAACAGGACATTATTTAGAAGCTGAAAACAATAAATGTGATTCTGGAGTAGGAACAGAAGGTAAGCATTATCTGAGAAGACAATTTGATTGAAATGCTAGGCATGAGTGTGATGGAAGAATATAAGGTAGCTGATTTTGGGCTGAAAGTCAGAGGATTCATATAAAATAGGGATATAGTGTATTATGCACAATGCAAGAATATATATGTAGCTTGCTTTGTTTAACACATAACAATGGTCTAGACCAGTTTGCATAGCATACTCCTGCAGGATGAACAAGGCCTACTAGGGGGTGGTTGGGTGTGGCAAAGGTGTTGTATATCTTAGGTCACCGGGGTGTCCAACTGATATTGGCTTACAATTGGGCAAGGTCTGCTATCCTTGTAGCAGGTAAGGGTAGAGGGGGAATGTTATTATTTCTTGTGTTTCTTCACTTTTATTCCTGTCCCTCTTTCTTCCCTATCCCTCTCTTTCATCTCCTCTACTATCTCTTCTATCTCTTTTCGCCCTTTCTCTGGGAGATGATACATAATGACCCCCAAGTGTTGACATGTCGTTAAACTCCAACACAATAAAAAAAACAAACAGGGCCTACTATGTTCATTGATACATGGTACAGTATCCAGGAATTCTGTAAAAGGACAACATAGGCCTGATCAGACTGCACAAATATGCTCGTTGAGCTGGAGCCTAGTTGCTAGCATATGACATAAGGGTCATTTTGTTTAGTTTTGCATTATTAGAATATGTTGCATTCATTTTTGCTAGAGCATCAGCTCTTTCAATACAATAAATGTCCTAAAATTTCGTACACCAAAGTGTCTGACAAAATTGCATATGCAAACAGTGTAGACCCAGATCAGACTGCTCCTGAAGGAGCAGTCTGATCAGGGTCTACACTGTTTGCCATTCCACAAACTATTTTCAGAAACAACTGCGCAAAATGCAAAAATTAGGCCAAAACAGGTTAGAATAAAGTGTTTGGAATTTTAGGACATTTACCATAAATAATTAAATAAATCAGCTGTGTCTGGACAAAAGGGGCTTTCTTGCAATGCACATAATAAATGCCTACACATTTGTAAAATGCATTGGATGCTGTAGCCTGATAAGGCCCTGAGCAGACTGCAAGAATACACAGGGGATCTTGGTTTTGTTGTTTTTGCATATGACTTAATGATAATGAGCATGTTCGTATGTTGCCACTTAAATAAATAAGTTATTTATTAAAATGAAACTTCAAAAAACAAACATTCTAACATGATGTTAACATTTTCCTATTGAGTCTAATGGAAACGTCACTGTGATCAAACAACAATAATTTATGTTTTCAACATACTGCGTGCAAAAGGGTGCATTTGATGACATATTTATTTCTCGCGGTGTCCACTGCAAAAGAATTCTTTGGAAAACATTGCAGTAATGATGATTTTCCTCTCTGTATCATGTTAGAATCAAAATGATTTTTCTCTACTGTGAATTGTCGTCGGACAGATGCAAATATTAATTCACTTCTTCTTAGCCATTGTGAATTAATACTTTGCAATCTGCCCTCCAACACCATGTGTTATTCGAGATAATTCACAGTAGAGAAAATCTATTTCTTGAAATAATAATAATAAAAATGAAAGAAAAATAAAAAATAAGAATTTGAAACGTTCGAGGGTAGTTTTTCTCAGTCCTAATTACATGTGTCTTTGAGCATTTTCTGTTTGTAACAAAGTCCATCCAAATCTCATTATCACTAATTTAAAGGACTAATTTCTCTGGACTATATCAAGTGAAAATATTTGTCCGCCTCGGTCAATATTGGTATTCTTTGGTCGACGTCACATCATGTCCAGTGACTCAGCAGTCAATAATTGTATAAATGTTATTCTGGGCCCAGTTGTTCAAAGCGTCGTTAACGAGCTCATTAGTGGTCAAAATATTAACTGTTCTAGTAACTACAATATCTAATTCACAGGTATTTTTGCTGAAAAAATGTGAGTAGCTTTTGCAAATGCAAAAGGTACTCCCATTTTTTCAGCAAAAATATCAGCATATATGCCATATTTAACGATCAAAGTTTTAACGATATGTTAACTAACGACATCGTTAGTTTTGAACAACTGGGCCCTGGTGTCCCATTACAGACAAACAAGAGGAATCAACAGAAGATGTAAGTGCTCAGGAGGATAGTGACCTCACTCAGAAAACCAGTCTACCAAATGAGGAATCAACAGAAGATGTAAGTGCTCAGGAGGATAGTGACCTCATTCAGAAAACTAATCTACCAAAAGAGGAATCAACAGAAGATGTAAGTGCTCAGGAGAATAGTGACCTCAGTCAGAAAACCAGTCTACCAAAAGAGGAATCAACAGAAGATGTAAGTGCTCAGGAGGATAGTGACCTCAGTCAGAAAACCAGTCTACCAAGTGACAGTGACACAGTCAAGTGTAGTGATACAGCCAAGTGTTCAAAAAGTTTCACTCTTCAATGGAGGGTGTCTAACCCAGCTCTAGTGCAATACTACAGGTTGTTTCAAATTATAGAACCTTTTGGCAATCTAAAACTTCTTGGTATGACTGTACTGCCTCATTTTAAGGTTACTGGGTTTGAATTGATGGAGTCAATCAGGAACACATCTGGAACTGTAAATTCAATGGGCGATAACTCAATGGTGACTAGGAACAGTTCATTATCAGAAGCAACATTCAGATGTATAGTCCAACCAGTAATGATGACTGGAAAGCCTGTGCCTTTGAACATTTGTAACAGTAATATAAAATGTGAAGTCTTTAGACTAGACAGTTAAATATTACTGTGGTCATTGCTCTAAATAATGTGTTATTTTAGAGATAATATTGATATATAATTGTTATTTGCTCTGTTTTAATTATTCTTGAATGTTTCACAGATGAGGTGCCAGCCTCGGTGGCTCAGTTGGATGCGCCGTCCGACTGGAAACCAGGAGATCGCGGGTTCAACCCCCGCCGAGGTCGGCAACATTCTTTTGTGGAGATTGATCATGAAATATTTTCTACGGTCATTCTCTCCCTTCCGCTAATTCAAGAAGGGCAGTTGTCAGTTTCTGGCGAAAGAATGTGCACAATACTGGTTAACCGTTTAGAGGACTAAGCCTGTCCAGTAAACGTGTGGTTAGGTAAACTGACCGCGCTCGACATGACCCCATTGGGTTGACTGGGCCGTAAAACCTCAACACAAACAAATTCACAGATGAGGTAGAGGACCCCTATGCCGGCCAAACGTATATATGTAATTGGTGCTGCATCAGAATTAAGTGTGAGGTTTTGCGTGATAAAACTGGTTTAAGCCTCCCAGTATTTTTTTTCTACTGACCCATAGCTGCAGATAAGAGGGGGTATCCACATAATATTTTTCTTATTTCTCAACGAAAACATATGTTGTGGTACTCATTAGAAGTGCCTCGCCGAGGCGCTTCTAATGAGTACCTACAACATATGTTTGCGTCTAGAAATAAGTAAGATATCAGCATTTTTCGGATGAAAAAAGCGCCTTATCTGTTGCTATGCTGACCATTCCAAGGCAGTTCCTCCATTGTGGTTCTTCTTTATTTGTGCATCTGTAGTTTCATATGTGCCGTTGGTTTTGTCCTTATTTGTTCCTTTTTTCCTTATCTGTCCTTCTTTTGTTGTCTCTGGAGGGCTGTGCTTCTGGATTGTGGATATCTTCATTTATACTTTTAAAAACATATTCAGATTTCATTGAAAGCCTACCTTAATGGGGTAATTCTTGTGAAATCCAGAGTATGTTTTTATGGAGAAATAAAGAAATACACATTTCCCTCTTTATAACACGGTTCTTTATAACACGGTTTTGGATATAACATGGTTCAAAGAAGGATCCCAAAAATGTATACATTATATTGAAAAATGACCATAAATGGTCATTTTTCGATATAACACGGTTCAAAGATGGATCCCAAAAATGTATACATTATATTGAAAATGGTCATTTTTCAATATAATCTATACATTTTTGTTTGGATATAACACGGTTGTTTAACTAACACAGATTATGCTATGGACCCCAACAATAGTGTTATAAAGAGGTTGTGGTGTATTGGATCCAGATAAAATCTATAAAGGCACTGCTCATCGTATTTACCCTAAATACATGTATTTAGACAGACCTCACTGAAGCACTCTTTGGTTGCTATGACAACCAAAATATGCATCCTTCCAACAAATCAAAATACATGGGCTTGCTTTATAGCTATCTGTTTAATTTAAGTTCTTAAGTAAGAATCAGTAGCATTGTTAAGATTGATTTTTTGTGTATACATGCATATTTAATAAAAAACTAAATATAATATTTAAAAAACAAACAAAAAAAAAAAAAACAGAAAGAAATGTTTATTGCATGCATTTTAACAATATAAAAATCTAAATGGTTGTCTTTGGAAACTAAGAACTCATTACAGATAGAAAATGGGAGTCTTGGTTTTAATGAGACCCTTCATAAGCAGGAATGAAGTTTTCTACACTGCTTATGCTCTCTTGCCTAAACATGAGCAGAACTTCATTTTCAAAGATACCACAATGGGCCCAATGATCCCAAAGGAAATAAAAATCTTAAATATTTATTGGCTGAGGTTTTTGACTGATGATCAGGAGGTAGCAGGTTCGACCCCTCCGAGTGCGGCAACATTCTTTTGCGAAGATTGATCATGAAATATTTTCTACGGTCAGTCTCTTCCTTCCGCTGATTCAAGAGGGGCAGTTGTCAGTTTCTGGAGAAAGAATGTGCACAAGTTCCGGTTAACCGCTTAGAGGACTAAGCCTGCCCAGGAAAAAAGTGTGGTAAGGTAAACTGACCATGCTCAACATGACCCTAATGGGATGACTGGGCCATAAAACCTAAACACAAGCAAACACAGGAGATAACCTTACAAGTACGTTTCTTATTTCGTCATAAAACATGGTGGGTACTCACAGGTATATTTTTGTGGATAAATAAGAAAAAAATCAATACATTATGGGTGAAAAAGTGTCTTATCTAGAGCAATGGCTTAACCCTTGACCTGCTGAATAAATTAAGATGCCATCCCCCTTCTAATTTTCAGCCAATCGGATTACTTGATCTGGATTGTTACTATAAATTCAAATACTTAATGGCAAACAGTGCAAGTCCAGATCAGTTGGCTTCTTCAGAAGCCAACTGATCTGGATCTACACTGTTTGCAAAGACAGGGTATATCCGTGTTCAGCAGGACAAGGGTTAAAAATTTATATTTGACAAAATCATGTTAACAAAGTTTCAGCTTTCCAAAGCTGTCTGTACCAGGGCTTTTGTCTAATACTGGACACCATACAATATTGTATCATTATTTTTCCTGAGTATTTACCCAAAATATTTGGATAAGTTATAGATGAACCATGATTATTGTCGAGGTTTTGGGTAATGTAAATTATACCATAGTTTGGTGACCTTTCACTGTCTGACCCCAAACGAGGCAATAACATGGTTTATCTGTTTTAACCAATGTATGGGACTGTATTTTTTTTTCTTACAAAAATTATACTTTTATTTATTTAGTATATCTTTTTCTACTTTTTCTAATTTTATTTTTTTATATTTTTATGGTAAAGTGGTAACACCTGGTCATGCAATGCTGGACCTATTGACCTTGTGTACTTAAAATGATGTAACACCCCACCTTTTTTGAATTAAACTGACTGAGGCACAACTGCTAAAATCTGATTGGTTGGAGACATGTCAATCAAAAGAAATTACATCAGCATCTTAATTTGGTCAAATTTTGGTGCAATCTGGTTGGTCAGCTGTAGCTTTGGTCATTATAATATACTCCAGACAGAGACTGTCTGGTTTTATGTGTTTTATTCAACAAAAAATTGAATGTGTCATTTTTAAATAGAAAGTTGCTCAGTGCAGAAGTAAATTTGAAATGCTTCTAACCTTTACCACTCTCTGGGCAATTTCAGCAGACAGTATATTTGATGGTACTTTTCTTATTTTTTTCTAGCCAACAGAATTTGACATTTCATGCAAACTGTCTCAATCTGAGACAATTTTCATGAAATGTCAAATCCAGTTTCCTAGGAAAATAAGAAAACTATTTCAAAATGTTATCTGCTGAAAACTGATGTTTAGCACTCTCTGGGCAATTTCAGCAGACAACATACTGATGATATGTTTATTTTTTCCAGAAAACAATTTGACATTTAGAGACAATTTGCATGAAATGTCAGATCCTGTTTCCTTGGAAAATAAGAAAATATTTCAAAATGTCTGCTGAAAATAGATGCTTAGCACTCTGGGTACAAAATTCAGCATACAGCATTTTGAAATGTTTTTCTTATTTTTCCCAGAAAACAAACTTTTTTTTGAGAAAAATATCATCAATTTGTCATCTGCGGAATAAGCCCAGAGAGTGATAAAGGTCAGGTGCACTGAGGGGTTGACAGTCATTCTAAAGTACACCTGTGAGATCTATAAATAAACCATGGGATAACTTTCAAAACTGAAAGTTATCCCATGGTCCAGCTATGGTATAATTTTCGGTTATTGAAAATTAACTTAAGTTTTATTCTCCCCCGCCTTTTTGAAGAAAAGCGGAGGGACGCTGTTTTCGGCTTTCCGTGGCACGTGGTGAGTGGTTCCAAATTTTTAGTAGGTAGCTTGTCCCCTTAACTCTTCCCACACAGTTTTGTCCGATCCTTTTGAAACTTAACAGGGGCTTTTAAGATGGTCTGAAGATATGCATGTGGTTTTTTCAGAATCCTGAAATTATTTTTTATCACTTTTTCCACATTTTGAACTTAGACATTTTTTGAGTTCTAATATTACAGAAGTCTATAGGGAGCAGGTACCTTGTCCCCTTAATTCCTCCCACAGTTTTTGGCCGATCCTTTTGAAACGTTGCATGGGCTTTTAGGATGGCCTGAAGATATGCATGTGGATTTTTCAGAATCCTGAAATATTTTTTTATCACTTTTTCTGCATTTTTAACTTAGACATTTTTGAGTTCTGATATTACAGAAGTGTATAGGGAATAGGTACCTTGTCCCCTTAACTCCTCCCACAGTTTTTGGCCGATCCTTTTGAAACTTTACATGGGCTTTTAGGATGGCCTGAAGATATGCATGTGGTTTTTTCAGAATCCTGAAATAATTTTTTATCACTTTTTCCGCATTTTTAACTTAGACATTTTTTCTAATCTATAGAAGCGTATAGGGAGTAGGTACCTTGTCCCCTTAACTCCTCCCACAGTTTTTGGCCGATCCTTTCGAAACTTTACATGGGCTTTTAGGATGGCCTGAAGATATGCATGTGTTTTTTTTCAGAATCCTGAATTAATTTTTTATCACTTTTTCCGCATTTTTAACTTAGACATTTTTTTAGTTCTAATACTACAGAAGCGTATAGGAAGTAGGTACCTTGTCCTCGTAACTCCTACCACAGTTTTAAGCCGATCTTTTTGAAACTTTACATGGGCTTTAAGGATGGTCTGAAGATATGCATGTGTTTTTTTTCAGAATACTGAAATTATTTTTTATCACTGGCTTCCTGCTTCAATACTTAGGTAAGTGATACAGGACCAATGGTCCTCTGGTTAACTTACCCATTTTTAACAGCTCAAATAAAAATAAGGTGGGGGACATAAATTCCCTATGGAATTTGCTTGTTTACATAGAGACAATGGAACATCCATTGGTTAAGTCTTAGTTATACCATGGTTCGTGCGCATGTACGATGTGATAATGCACGAGCTTAAGCATTATCGCACGTACATGCGCAGAACCATGGTATAACTGATTTATCTCATTTGCATGCATGTAGACCATCTACGTCGCAAGATATTTCATGCTAAATGTTAGGAATTTAAGCCACTATGTGATAACTTTTTACTATACTTGTCCTAAAATTTTAACACATTTTACCACCAGTTGATGCATTTTAAAACATGATAAGTGGCAAACCGTGTTGACCCTGATTAGATGCTGCATTCTGAGGTGTCTGATTTGGGTCTACACTGTTGTTCCATTACTTTGGATTATTATGGTAATTGTCATGTAAACAAAACTGCCCATGTGAATAAAGGTCTTTAAAGTTAATTGGAAAATATTTATTGTTATTTATGAACCCTTACTGTACATTGAAACATCTCAATGATACAGTTTTCATGCAGAATAAAAAATCCTGTACAGACAGGCCAGAGCAAACAGTGTAGATATAGATCAGATGCCACAGAATGTCTCTCAGGTACAACAACAGGTTGCCAAATGGACTTGTTGGACAGGGAAAATGAGGCCAATATTTTCATTCAACATTATGTTAACAAATTTTCACACCCCAGTATGTTTTCAAGTATTGATATTTTTTTGAAGTATAAGTTTTTTAACCCATTGAAGACTGGAGACCCCTAAACTGGTAACTGGCAAACAGTGCAGACCCAGAATGCAGCATCTGATCAGGATCTCCACTGTTTACAAACAGTTCAACCATTTTCTTTAAGAATATCTACATCATATAGCCTGACATACCTAAAATCAAAAATGGACTCTTCCAATATATACATAGTATGAGAAAGTTTATTTAGTCTTTAATGGGTTAGTTTTCGTATTTCTGTATTTTATATTCTAAAACTGACATCTGTTTGAAGAAGCGATCCAAGAGTGTGCAGGCAAAGAGGACGGAACAAATTGATAAATAAGTCCTGCCATGTGAAAATGCAGACACAGTGGCCAAGATCAGCCTGCATATCCACGCAGCTATTAGCCATTGTCATGATGCAGCTTTGCTGGCTAATGCTGATCTTAATTATTCTCACATACCCCAAAGATATCTTTACCTGTGGTGCAGCTCAAATGTAACAGTCTGCGGGAAGGCACAAAGTACAGCAGAACTTGAACACTGAAGGCTAATGGCTCAAAGCCCAGATTGTCTGGATGATCTGTCCTGTCTCCATTAACCCATTGTAAACTGAATGAACTCTCCCACCCTATATATTGGAAGATTCTAATTTTTTTTATTTTAGGTATGTCCAAGAGATCAGTGTAGACACGGCAGCAGGGCCTACTCTGTTTACCATTTAACCCATATCTTTGTCATATTGTCTAACTGATTGGTACATGTAATAACTATATTGTTTTCAATAGATATGCTATTAAGTAATGAAGGTTCTGAATAGGTGTTAGATATATAAGATAGACATATCATTACTATATAACAACGTTAGTATAAACACAAATCAAGTTTACAAGTTTATTCAAGTTCTAAGGTTTACAAAAACATGCAAACAAAAAGAGAGTCTTAAATACATGAGCAGTCATTCAAGGCAGTAGTATTCTGTTACAAATTTACAGAAAATCCTGAAACTACTTGAAGCATTAGCATGCAGTCAATCAAATCATGTTGGTGAACCCCATATCAAGGTGTAAAATATGCAGCTCTTGAACTGTCAGTACATGCGTACGTACAGACACACCATTTATAAGCATGCACTTGGGCGCATGCATGTATTATCTGTATACAATAAATTTTAACTAGTTTTTCCTTATAAGCGCTTAAATAAATCTTTGTCTGCATCCAGAAAAGAAAATATGCATATGCATACAGTATGCATTTAACTTTTCATAAGTGCTTAAGTGTAATTTGGAAATGTGGAAATACAGTAAGATCTTCACTATGTACTAAGAGTGACAAACGCGAGGTAAAACAGGATCCTTCCCACGTACATACGTACTCACCTGAGCTCACTCATGTGTACGCATGTACATTATTTGAATAAACAAATTATTTACTAGAGAAACAAGCAATATAATGGTATATACAAGCCAAACTGGTCATAATAATAGGCGATTACTTGATCATCCAACTGCTTACAGACAGTGTGACCACTTGCATACATGCCTACTCTGTGGTCACCTAATGGTTGTTTAATGCCCCGTGACAAAAGTTTTGCCGTAATGTAAGAATAAATATTATTATTACATAAGATAATGTAAGTCATTACAGCGTCCGACATCAGCAGTTATTTGGCCAGTGTCCTACTGCCTGCCAAAACACATACAATCCCTAAATGACAATCTGGATGGGCTTTATTGATTAATAATAAAAAAATGACATTTCGATTATGATTAAAGAAAAAAAAATACCAGTAGAAAAATAAAGAAAACTGATTAAATACAAATATAAATAAAAAAGCCCTAAAACATACAAAACCTTTAGTTCTTTCAATCTTGGAAACAATATTGGTCAAGCATTTAAAGAAGTAGTAAAAATTAGCCTTTATACAGATAAGAGAAACCCAGACCCCACCCACCCACAATCCGGATCCTCCTAAATATTTATTTAGCATAATAAGACCATGTTGATGTTTCTACAAACAATGTAGTAAATACAGTGTAAATATATCAGACCCCGATTTCTGATATTGTAGTGTAAATACAAGTTTGCGAGGTATAGAGTCAGCCTGAATCTTACACTGTGGATACTGAACCTGACCTGAATCATTCAGGTCAGGTTCAGTATCCACAGTGTAAGGTTTTCTAAGGGGATGACGAAGACTATGGTCAGCATACATGGATGCGCAGGATCCTCACATGCCCTGCTTGAATACCTAATGATAGCCTCAATTATCCTTGCATCCTCCTTATTTTGTCAGAAAATTAACTCAAACTGATCCAGGATACTAGAGGCTGAAGCTCAAGGATATAGGAGAGGACTGAGGGGGCGCACCCCCAAATACAGGTCCACCAAAACTCATGCTGGGCTGATTGGGTGGGGACGGGCCTGGATGCTACTGCTTTCTTTTCTTTTAATGTCTCAAATAGTTTATCATAGTACCATTGGAAGGTGCAGCTAGATTTATTAAAAAAAAAAAGAAAAATCTCGACAAAAAACTGACTGGATCCTATTATTATTATTATTATTACTATTATTATTAGCTCACCTGAGCCTTTAGGCTCATAGGTGAGCTTATAGTATAAGCAGGCTCCGCCATCCAACTGTCTGTCATCTACACTCTTCAAACATCTTCTCCTCAGAAACCACTGGGCCAATCAAAACCAAATTTCATATGGAGCTTCAGTGGATAAGGGGAACGGAAGTTTGTTCGCATCATTTGGGTCACATGACCAAGATGGCTGCCACGCCCATGTATGGTAAAAACCCTTCTTGTCTGAAACTAGAAGGCCCAGGCCTTTGATATTTAGTGTGTAGCTTTATCTTGTGGACCTCTACCAAGATTGTTCAGATTATAGCCCTGGGGTCAAAAATGGCTTGGCCCAAGGAGTCACTTGTTTTTCAAAGGCTCGTATAGGGAAAACACTTTGAACGTCTTCTCCTCAGAAACCACTGGGCCAATCAAGGCCAAATTTCATATGGAGCCTTAATGAGTAGGGGGAAATAAAGTTTGCTGCGTCTGGGTCACATGACCAAGATGGTGGCCACACCCATATATGGAAAAAACCCTTTAAAATCTTCCTCCGAACCAAAGGGCCTATGGCCCTAGGGCTTGGTATGCAGCATAGGGGACATGAGCCCAATAAAGTTTGAAAAACTTATAACCTTCGGTTGACCTTGACCTTATTTACAGAATGGTCAAATGTGTTTACAGACTCCTATAAGCAAAACTTTAAATATCTTCTTGTTGGAAAGTAGAAGGCCCAGGCCTTTGATATTCGGTATGTAGCTTTATCTTGTGGACCTCTACCAAGATTGTTAAAATTATAGCCCAGAGTCAAAAATGGCCCAGCCTCAGGGCTCACTTGTTTTTCAAAGACTCACATAGGGAAAACACTTCAGATGTCTTCTCCTCAGAAACCACTGGGCCGATCAAAGCCAAATTCACATGGAGCCGCAACAGTTTGGGAGAACGAAAGTTTGTTCGCCGCATCTGGATCACATGACCAAGAAAGCCATCATGCCCAATTATGGTAAAAACCCTTTAAAAGTCTTCTTGTCTGGAACCAATTGGCCTAAGGCTTGATATGCAGCATTGGGGACATGGGCCAATAAAGTTTGAAAAAAAATGAGAACCTTGGGTTGACTTTGGCCTTTTTTTACGGAAAGGTCAATTTTTATGCCCCGCCATTTTCAGTGGGGGGAGGGGCTTATAGTATCACCGCTGTCCGTACATACGTACGTCCGTCCCGTACATAACATAAATGGTTTGCATGCGATATCTTTTGAAACGATTGGTGTATTGGATTGAAATTTTATACACAGGTATATAATCATAAAATGTAGATCAAGTTCGATTAAGGATAAAATCCACCAATTATTTTGGGAGTTATGGCCCTTTTTCAACTTTGAAAATTTTTCAACCTTGAAAAATGGTTTCTGTGCAATATCTTTTGAAAGGATTGGTGTATTGGATTGAAATTTTATACACAGGTATACATGTATAATCATAAAATATAGGTCAAGTTCAATTTAGAGTAAAATCCACCTATGGCCCTTTTTCAACTTTGAAAAATGGTTTACGTTCCATAACTTTTGAAAAGATTAGTGTATTGGATTCATATTTTATACACAAGCATATAATTATAAAATATAGGTCAAGTTCGATTTAGGGTAAAATCCACCAATTATTTTTGGAGTTACGGCCCTTTTTCAATGTTGAAAAATAGTTGAAAAAATGATTTTCGTTGGATATTTTTTGAAAAGATTAGTGTATTGGATTCAAATTTTATACACAGGTATATAATCATAAAATGTAGGTCAAGTTCGATTTAGGGTAAAATCCACCAATTATTTTGGGAGTTATGGCCCTTTTTCAACTTGGAAAAAGGGTTTTCGTTCCATAACTTTTGAAAAGATTAGTGAATTGGATTTATATTTTATACATAAGGATATAATTATGAAATATAGGTCAAGTTTGATTTAGGGTAAAATCCACCAATTATTTTTGGAGTTACGGCCCTTTTTCAACCTTGAAAATAGTTTCAGTTTGATATCTTTTGAAAACATTAGTGTATTGAATTCATATTTAAACACACAGGTATATAATCATAAAATAGAGGTAAAATGCCCATTAGGGTAAAATCAACTCATTATTATGGGAGTTATGGCCATTTTTCACCTTCAAAAGATGTTTTGCTTCTGATATTTTTTTAAAAAAGATTGATTTGTGTATTGGATTCATATTTTATACACAGGTATATAATCATAAAATATGGCCAAGTTTTATTTAGGGTAAAGTCTGCCAATTATTATGAGAGTTATGGCCCCTTTTTTCAACTTCATTTTTTGCAAATGCCTGCGTGTGGGTGAGGATGGCCTTGGGCGGGGACATCTGTGTCATGCTGACACATTTCTAGTTTTTTTCGTAGACTCCTATAACATAAGCAAAACTTTTAAAAATCTTCTTGTCTAAAAATAGAATGCTCAGGCCTTTGATATTTGGTATGTAGCTTCATCAAAGCCATATTTTATATGAAGTGTCTGTTTTGCCAAAGTTATTAAAGCTAAATTCCATACCAAGTTACTATAGAACACAGAAACCAAAGGCTTTTCAAACTGTGCTGGCTACTATACCCATATGTTTCAGTCTTTGAAATTGTTACCATAAACTTGATCAGAACAAATAGTCTCAGGTGAGGTCCTCTGGTATTATGTAAAGCCTTATTTTCAAAAAAAAAAGAAAGAAAAAAAAAGATGTTTAAAAATTCGAATTTCTGCTGCACTTGTGATAAGCACTTAAAGGGTTGACGCGAACAACGACAGGCCTCAATCAGCCCTCGCTTGTACAGAATCTTTGAGTCAGCCAAAATGATACTTAACGCATACGCAGAAATCGAACACAGATGTAAGCGAACTTATATTCCCGTCTGACTAGGAGGACATTCACTGTTTGCTTAAAAATTCGTAGGTTGACAACATTCTTTCGTGGAGATTGATCATGAAATATTTTCTACGGTCATTCTCTCCCTTCCGCCGATTCAAGAAGGGCAGTTGTCAGTTTCTGGCGAAAGAATGTGCACAATACTGGTTAACCGCTTAGAGGACTAAGCCTGCCCAGTAAACTGTGGTTAGGTAAACTGACCGCGCTCAACATGACCCCATTGGGTTGACTGGGCCATAAAACCTCAACACAAACTTAAAAATTCGTTACGTCAAAACAAAAGGAAATTAAGTCTTTACCCCTATCTGCACTAATTCAGCAGACGACAAACTGATATTCTTTCTTTTTTTCCGCAGAAGACAAGCTTTGACATTTCATGTGAATTGTCTGCGAAGGGAGAACATTTGCACAAAATATCAAAACCTATTTTCTGGGAAAAGTACAGAAAAATGTTTCAAAATGTTAACTGATGTAATTTTAAACCAGGGCCCAGTTGTTCAAAGCGTCGTTAGCTTAACGAGCTCGTTTAGGTTCATTTCGTTAACTATTTTAGTGGATTCAATATACAATATTCTGATATTTTTTGCTGAAAAAAAAATGTGAGTAGAGCTTTTGCACTGCAAGAGCTACTCACATTTTTTTCAGCAAAAAATTTTAGCATATTTGCGTATCACTCGATGTAAATTTTAACAAATCGTTAACTAATGACATCGTTAGCTTTGAACAACTCGGCCCAGCATGTTAATTAATCATTAAGCCTTGCCATGCTGAATAAATTACCGTAAGATGCAACGCCCACTTCTAATTTTCAGCCAGTCAGATTATTTGAACCAGATTGTTCATACAAATTCACATACTTTGTGCAAACAGTGCTGATCTAGATCAGTTGGCTTCTGAAGAAGCCAACTGATCTGGAGCTACACTGTTTGTAAAGACAGGGCATATCCGGTTTCAGCAGGACAAGGGTTGACACATGTGAACAGCGAAGACTGTTCATGTCAGAGTTCTCTTATGAAATAGATGCGTCCGCACACAAAATGAGTGTTTGACGCATATGCAAACAGCTTATCTCCACACTCGCAACACCATGTTGTGAAAAACGATTCGTAAGGAGGTTGCGGAGAGTCAGTTTAGGAAACATTGAAGGGGGGTGTCAGTTGAAGTAAGGCTGACGTTTTGGCATGATCTCCGGTATCCAAAACCGGGTGATGTAATTCAACCACTTATTTAGTCAACTGACAAATGGCATAATATGTTGACAACTAAGGCCCAGACTAGAATTCGCATCTACGCAGGCTGATCATACTGCTGAGCCTTTGCTATCCAGCTTACAGGTCATTGAATACTGGTGAATATATCAGCGAACAGGGAAGGTCTTGATCAGACCCGCCAAAGCGATGCGATCTTTTTCTTTCATGATAAAAGAGCCATATATGACGTGGACAAAGTGCGCAAGTGCAGGCTGATTAGTGCCTTTGTTGGCCGCTCACAGAAGCATTGGAAACGGTAGAATATATCATTGAACGGAGATGGTCCTGATCAGACTGCCAAATAAACACATTTTTATAATAGACCTTAATGCATGTGAACAGCGAGATCCCAGGTCGCAAGGGGGAGCGGCGGGTGCAGGAGGGGCGGTGGGGGTCTTTTGCTGCCCGCTAATTACTAGTGAGAACTGTAGCGTATATTAATGAACAACGATAATAACGCCAAAGCGATGCATTTTTTTTTCACCATGGGACAACGGCATAGTGGCTCAGTTGGTGGAATGTCCGCTTTGTGACCGGAATGTTGTGGGTTCGATCCCCGGCCATTTGATACCAAAGACTGTAAAAATGGTACATGCTGCTCTTTCGCTTGGCGCTCTGCATTAAGAAAATAGAACTAGGAATCAGAACTGGCCAGCCTGGTGTTAGTACAATGTAAATGGGAAGAATATTATCTCATGTTTCTGGGTCATGATATTTCAGTAAAACAACGCTCTGAAAGTGACCATGGAGTTCTCTGCAACATCTAGACATATGACTGAAAGATTGTTGAAAGTGACGTAAAACCCGAATGAAACACATTTTCTATTGGTCACAGCATGAAAATAGGACATTGTACCATGTATAGACAGTGAAGACGCAGACCAGACTGCGCTTCTACGTCCACTTACGAAATCATTTTAGCCGCAAAATGAGAAAGTTTATCTTCTGACATGAGCGCCAAACGAATACTCAAATCGGCCTGCGCATCCGAGTAGTATGATCAGTCTTCGTTGTCCACGTGAGAAGCGTTGCATCCTTGGCTATCCAAAATGCGTCCAATGAAGATTCTGATCAGAATGCGCGAATGCGCAGGCTGATCTGAATCTTGACTAGGCGCGCATAACCGAAGATACGTTTTCTGACATTGAGTCTCATATGTTAACCCATTGTATACTGAACGAACTCCTCCTTATTATAGATTGGAAGATTCTAACTTCCATTTTAGGTTTGTCAGGCTATGTGGTTTAGATCATCCTAGATAAAAATGTTTGAACTATTTGCAAACAGTGTTTGGTTTAGTTTAGTTTAATCATATTTTATTGCCAAATAATCATATAGCAAGTGGGTTGGACCACAAGTTCTCACAACATTAGATAAGGTCCTCCCCAAAACAAAATATAACATACAAAGTTTATGGCATTTAGTAACTCTTATTATGTAGACACTAGAATTCCGATTGTCCAGATGCTAGTACAGAAAGAAGAAAGAAGATAAAATTATATAAGATCAAACAATATACAGCATCTGGAGAGTCCGAGTTCGCGTGTTTACATGCATACAAAATTAATTTATAATCAACAAAACATTGAGCGGTCGCAAGTAGAGCTATAGAAAGAAGAAAATAACTAGAGAAAAGAAAAGAAGAAAGGTATACAATGATAAGAAATTAGTTCTACAGGAATCTAGTTTCAAGGATAAAAATGAAACTAAGAAGGATGAGTAGTGAGCGGGAGTCGCCAAACCAAGCTTCGATAAATCTTTAATAGATATAACAGGCTACTTACATGTTTACAGTATTTAAATTTGGTTTTCCATTTCAAAATCGATTTGTTTCTTTTATAAAATGTTGGACGTAAGAAAAAAGTTCAACGTTGTCGTCATCAGAGAGATCAGGAGAACCGTATAGGAGAAGACGTATACCGACAGGCTGAAATTTACGGATGGCCTGGAATAGACTAGTCCGTTGCTGGGTGAATCTATTACAGAAGAAAAAGTAGTGTTCAGCATCCTCACTCTCAAAACCACAGTCACATGCAGCCGTTGGTTTAAGTTGATTATTGAATAAGTCGTCATTTAGATTGCTACAATTATTTCTTATTCTACAATGATAGACAGAACTTATGCGTTAGCCTGAAACATAAAAATTTTGGGATTTCAGGACTCCTAAAAATAGATCTCTTAAGTAATTGTTTAAAAGCTCCAGTAGTCAACGGAAGAGGGAAAAAATGATCTAGAATAAATTTCAGTTCTTCTACTTAAGACAGAAATGTCGGCTGCATTTCTCAGACTATATTCTGTTCTCTCTGACACAAACGGCGGCATGATATTAGAAATGTATTCTAGCGCCAAGCCATTTATGATTTTATACATAAGCACAGCCTTTTGAAACAAACGCCTATCTGATAATGACAACCATCCTATTTCTTTTATGAGTTTATCGATAGAAACAGATCTCGTTAGTCCTGTAACAATTCTGGCTGCTTCATACTGTATTCGCTCAAGTCGTTTTTCTTATGCTGTACAGCCGTCCCATACCACAGCTGCATACTCCAGGATAGGTCGAATGTAAGAAATATAGATATTGTTTAAAGCTTTCCTACTCAATTTGTATTTAACGGCTCTCATAATTCCTAATAATTTTGATACAGATGTAATAATGTTTTCTATATGCGCATGCCACTTGGCGTTACTAGAAAGAGTAAGCCCTAGATGCTTATGACTTTCAACAAAATTAACCAAAACGTCTTCGAACATAAGATTCGGAAAATAATATGCGTCATAACAAGAAAAGATAATCGCTTCTGTTTTACTGGGATTAAAATCAACCAACCATTGCTTCCTCCAAGTGGACAATACAAGCAAGTCATGATTTAAAATGCCCTCTATATCACGTATGCTTGCAGAGGAACAAGCTAACGACGTATCGTCAGCAAACAGTCGTACAATACTCAATAAATTTTCAACTATGTCATTAATATAAACTAAGAAAAATAGGAGGCCAAGAACGGTTCCCTGGGGTACTCCGGCTTTTATAACCCTAGGGGACGACATTGATGAGCCAACGAAGACCCTTTGCTTTCTTTCTGATAAATAGCTTGATATCCAATTCAATAATTTTCCAGTTATTCCATTCTGCTGTAATTTAAATAATAGACCCTTATGCCAAACACGATAAAATGCTTTTGAAACGTCACAAAAGACCATACAGGTATACTGTTTCGCATCAATGCTCTGGACAATTTGATTATACAGTTCGATAAGTTGATAAACTGTAGAATGACCAGGCAAAAAGCCTGACTGGTGTCTGTGTATAAGGTTATTAGTTAAAAAGAAATTAAAAATATGCTTAAATATGATACGTTCTTGCAACTTTCCAACACAGCTAAGTAATGAAATAGGCCTATAGTTGGAAGGTGACTCGGAAGGAGATTTCTTAAGGAGGGGCATTACAGTACCCGATTTCCATTGTGAGGGGATATGACATTCGCTTAACGACCTATTGAATAACATTTTTAATGGTATTGCTACGGTATAACTTGTTTTCTTTAATATAAAGTGGGAGATTTGATCTTCTCCACAGGCTTTATTTGTAATTAACGTTTTTATAACATCTATGATTTCTGATTCCTGTATTTGTATATTATTTAAACTATTCTGTGTTTTTAGACTAAAAGTAGGCAAAGTAGCGTTCACTTCATTCAGCGTGGAAATGGATGCAAAATAGTCGTTAAGTAAGTTAGCTTTTTCAACGTCGGAAAAAGCAAGCGTTACTTCACCATTTTCTTTGATAGACTTTAATGGGGGTATAACTTCTGAATTCTTATTAGTTTTAATAAAATGTCTTAAAAGTTGCCAATAAGCTTTTGGATTGAGATCAGAAGTTTCAATAAGAGTGTTTTCAATATTATTAAAAAATCTTTCTTTTGCGTACTTTTTCAAATTGTTAACTTTATTACGCATGTTTTTATACTTGCGCCAATCTTCTGTTCGGGTTGTTTTAACTGCTTTCCGTTTTAATCGGTCGCGTTTTCTTGTATATGAACGTATGGTAGAATCATACCAAGGTTTATCATTTGGGCGGATAAGCACAACTTTATTCGGAACACATTCATGGATTAGCTCCATAAATTTTGATGTGAACTGCTCACAGGCTAAATCTACATTTCCTTCGTTAATAAAATTGCAGTCAGTGTTGGAAATTAAATAATTTAAACGGTCATAGTCCCCATGTTTATAAATAAATACTTTCCGATTAAAAGATTGTTCGTGTTTATAGCTAAAATCTATTAAAATGTATGTTGCAGAGTGGTCACTAACTGCGGGGGTAATTTCAATAACACCCGAATCAAGTATTTTTTCGGAATCTGGGACTATTATCAGGTCGAGGAGAGTAGCTGATGTCGTTGTAACCCTAGTTGGTACCTCGATAGTATTAACAAGGTTATTAATAGTTAATATATCTTTAACATGATAATTCTGAACATTCAGTTGATCTTCATTTAAATCTCCGACAATAATTATACGTTTAGAGGCATCAAGAGCTTTCTCAATTGATACATTCAGACGATGCCAAAAGGAAACAGGAGTGCCTGGTGGTCTATATATGTTACAAAGTAAAATAGAGTCGCCCTTCTGTTTTATTTCTATCCAGAGAGATTCATCTAAATTTGCTTCCAAGTCGAACCTTTGAATTGCTGTTAGACCTGCTCCAATGTAAGTAAGTAATCCAGACGAATGGGGCGATACGTCTTTTCTAAATGGTACATTTTGAAATCCTTCTATAAATAGATCTTCATTAGGTACATTGTTATCCAGATGCGTTTCAGTAAAACAGAGTATATTAAAATCACTTAATGTTTCCTCGATAAATTCAATTTTTTTACGTATACTACGAATATTTAAATGCATAACTGACATACTTATATTATTTGTACTACTATGTGATGAGGGTCCTGGGTTTTCTGAAATATCACCAGACATGAGAGTAATTAATAGTACAACTAACGAAAAGTGCAGATTTAGAATGCTGGACAAGGCAAATGTGACTACGGTATCAGCTACAGAGTGAATCAATCTAAAAAGTCCTATAAAATAGAATAAAAGGTGTAAATATAATGGCATTTCATATATAATGTACTTAAGGAACGTTGCCTGTATTTTATTATTAAACATGCCGACAGCTGACCTGTAGGTTTCCAGGTCAACACCCATCACCTGTTAGGTATGCAGATATTGCAACCACAAATACGGGCCAGCTGCACATTTGTCCCATAGTGAAGAGCCGGACATTTGGTGACACCTAACTCACTTTATTAGTAGGAAAAAATAAAGACAGAAAGAAGCAGAAATATGCAAAAATAGAGACTATACAAAAACAGCATGTCGAAAATTGTACAAACATAGTTTGATGAATATGATTGTACTGAGACAAACATACACAGCATACAGAAATCCTTGGAAATAAGAAATCCTGACAATCAAGAAATTATATTTGAACCAGCTGAAACATGTATAGGTCAGTCAGTAACATCATCAGTTAATTAAATTAAACTGCCGGCAAAACTGATGAGAAACAGGGAGTAAGAAACGGAAAGAAAGAACTAGGGTAAACGCAAAAGATTGGTACAATCGAAGCAACTTTTCAGCCTTGAAACTGCAATGCAAAACTACAAGTAAACAAACTTAACAAATATCATCCCCTTTGTTTTTCATCAGAGACAAGGTTCAGCGCCTCATGTGAATCGCCTACTAGCCAGACGATCCACATGAGTCGCCTAGCCCTACCCCCTCCGCAAACAAATATCATACGCCGCAGTTGCGATCGTTCGGTACCTGAGTACTGTGAGAGTTGCTTCTCTTAGACCAGTTTTTAAGTTTTCATGCGCGTAAGGCTAAAATATTTACCTCCCTTGTGCACCTGCTTGCGATTTTATCAGCACAACATACTATAGAATCTGCTATACACGATAAGGAGACGCCGCAAAAAGTGCCCACCCCGGCCAGACACAGAAACCCGCTGCGCCTAGTCAGGGCCTACACCATCGCGACGAAATCAACAATTCTTATCAAAATAACTGTACATCTATCTCCACGCAGGGACACACCAACCAGTGCATACCCAGGTCAAACGCCGCATCCTGCCGCGTCCAATCAGGGCACACACCATCCGCGGGAAACCAACACTTCTCTGCAAAATGACCATCCAATTTTATCTTCATGCTGGGATACAGCGAACAGTGCCCACCCAGATCAGACGCCGCAACCCGCTGCGTCAAATCAAGGTCTACACCCCTCGCAAAAAGCCAACAATTCTCAGCAGAACAGCTATCCATTTTTATCTCAATGTGCAGCGAATAGTGTCTACCCGGATCAGACGCCGCAACTTACTGCGCCCTATCGGGGTCTACACCATCCGCCAAAGTACCAAACATTTTCAATGAAATAATCATTCAAATTCATCTCCATGTTGGGACCCAGCAAAAAATGCATACCCAGACCATCGCCGCAACCTGCTGCGCCTAGTCCGGACCTACACCAACCGCTAGGAAACAAAAAATCAGCAAAATACCATTTTACTTCATCTCTATACTGAGAGGCAGCGAATAATGTCTATCCAGATCAGACGCCGCAACTTATTGCGCCCAATCGGGGTCTACACCATCCGCGAGAAACCGAAACTTCTCAGTAAAACAGCTATCCACTTTTATCTCAATGTGCAGCGAATAGTGTCTACCCGGATCAGACGCCGTAACTTGCCGCGCCCTATCGGGGTCTACACCATCCGCCAAAGGACCAGAAATTTTTAATGAAATAACCATTCAAATTTATCTCCATGTTGGGATCCAGCAAGAAGTGCATACCCAGACCAGACGCTGCAACTTGCTGCGCCTAGTCCGGACCTACACCAACCGCTAGGAAACAAAAAAATCAGCAAAATACCATTTAAATTCATCTCTATACTGAGAGGCAGCGAACAATGTCTACCCAGATCAGACGCCGCAATTTACTGCGCCTAATCGGGGTCTACACCATCCGCGAGAAACCGAAACTTCTCAGCAAAACAGCTATCCACTTTTATCTCAATGTGCAGAGAGTAGTGTCTACCCGGATCAGACGCCGCATCTTGCCGCGCCCTATCGGGGTCTACACCATCCGCCAAAGGACCAGAAATTTTCAATGACATAACCATTCAAATTTATCTCCATGTTAGGATCCAGCAAGAAGTGCATACCCAGACCAGACGCTGCAACTTGCTGCGCCTAGTCCGGACCTACACCAACCGCTAGGAAACAACTACAAAAAAAAAAAAAAAAAAAACAGCAAAATACCATTTAAATTTATCTCCATACTGAGAGGCAGCGAATAATGTCTACCCAGATCAGACGCCGCAATTTGTTGCGCCTAATCGGGGTGTACACCATCCGCGAGAAACCGAAACCTTTCGGAAACAACTATCCAAATGTATCTCCATGTTGAGACGGAGCTAATAATGTCTACCCATATAAGACGCCGCAATATGCCGCGAATAATCGGGGTCTACACCATTCGCCAGGAAATCAACAATTCCCAACAAAATAACCGTCCAATTTTATGTCCATGTTGGGATCCAGGAACCTGCGCATACCCAGCCAGGTTAAACGCCACAACCTGCCGCGCCCAGTCGGGTTCTACACCATCAGCCAAGAAACCAACAATTTTCAACAAAATAACCGTCTAAAATTATAGCATGGTTGTAGTGCAGCAGATAGTACATACCCAGATCAGACGCCACAATTTGCTGCGCCCAATCGGGGCCTACACCATCCGTCAAGAAACCAACAAATATCAACAAAACAGCTATCCATCTCCTTGTTGAGACGCAGATCAATGTCTACCCAGACAAGATGCCGCAGCCTGCTGCGCCCAATCGGGGCCTACACCATCGTCCAGGAAACCAAAAACTTTTCAACATAATAACTATCCAAATTTATCTCTATGCCGGAACTTTGCGAATGGTGCCCACCCAGACCAGACGCCGCAGCTTGCTGCGCCCAGTCGGGGCCTACACCATCGTCCGGGAAACTAAAAACTTTTTAGCATAATAACTATCCAACTTTATCTCGATGCTGGAACTTAGCGAATGGTGCACACCTAGATCAGACGCCGCAGCCTACTGCGCCCGATCGGGGCCTACACCATCGTCCAGGAAACTAAAAACTTTTCAGCATAATAACTATCCAAATTTATCTCGATGCTGGAACCCAGCGAATAGTGCATACCCAGATCAGACGCCACAGCCTGTTGCGCCAAATCGAGACCTACACCATCCCCCAGAAAACCAACATCTTTCGGCGAAATAACCATTCAAGTTTATATCATACTGGGAGGCAGCGAGTTGTGCCCACCCAGATCAGACGTGCAACTCGCCGCATCTAATCAGGGCGTACACTATCCACACGGAAACCAATAGTTCTAGTTAGATAACCACTCTATGCCGGGACGCAGCAAATGGTGGCTTTCCAGACCAGACGCGGCAACCCGCCGCGCCCAATCAGGATCTGCACTATCCACCAGAAACTGATGCGTCCCACCATTCATAAAGTTAGAGAAAATTAAACAGTAGTTATCCTCTCACTGCACTCGAATTTCAATGAGTATTAAATAAACTGAGAAAAGAATCATGTCTGGGAAAACCGTGTCGGCCCAGGCCAACATGTTACGTTGGAAATGGCCAGACCGGGCCCACACTGCTCGCCCTGTCGTCTGAAAAGGAAACATTTTTTTGGCTTGTTTGTAAATCAAACCGAGTGTTTTAATTTGCATTTATTAATAAACCTTGTATATCAATGGGTCATCGGCTCTAGCGGCCCTCATATTCAGCACTGTCAATGTTACCAGAAGCTTGGTTTACGGCAGTGTTCGACTGTATAAAATTCGAAAGGTCAAATTCTGTGCGTATTTTCACTGGGCGGGACTGTTCTTGTTTTTTAACGAATATTGAGCCATTGCGCGTCCAGAAACTGTGTACTTGAACGTTTTATCTCATAACTGATTGAAGTAAATCAAAGTTAAACTTTGTTAAATCTTCATTTATGTATATTTTCCTGGGTTTACCTTTCAAGTTTTTCTTATTCATGAAGACTTTCCGTTTCGATTCATAACGCATGAACTTAACCAGAATCTGTTTCTTTTGTTTGCCAACAAAATGACATCTGTCAATGTCAGACGGGTGGATCGCAGAAGGATCTGCTGATGAGTTAACCTTCAGCACTTCTGAATTTATGAACCTTGTTATATGATCTGTGAGGGCCTGTTCAGAATCTATATTATCAGGTACAGGTAAATTATATAATCTCAATGAATATCTGCGACTGTACTGCTCTAAGTCATTTTTCTCGAGTGTTAGGTTCTCGAAATTAGATGTTAAGTTTTTAATTTCACATCTAAGAGATTTCAGTTCTTTTTCCAGACCATTAATTTTTTCACATTTTGTAGCAATATCTTTTTTCTGTGCTTCAATAGTATCTGACTGAGACTGAATGGTAGCAACAAGCTTTTCATTGTTATCTAATAAGGGATTCACAATGGATTCTTGTAAGGCTCCCACAGCTGCCGCAATACTTTGTTGGATGAAGGGAGTCAATATTCCAGATAAGATGGGTGCGATCTCGCTCACAAAATCCGCATCCTCAAAGGTCTTAGTAACCATGTGAGAAAACGAAGACCTGCCTAAATTGCTTATATCTGGCAGCGAACTAGAATTTTGTTTTTTGAGTAGAGGAGTACCTTCATCACCCGATGAACCACGTTCTGCAAATTTCCTTTTTGAAACTGAGATGTGGTGACCTGCATTTCTGAGAAGACGTTCAAATCACACTGCTTGGGCAAGGAGAGATCTTCAGACGTAGTCTTGCACGCCATGATATGTGCAACAATGTTTTTGTATTACAAGAGTGTTTATAACACAAATATGGTAATGCGTTTTGAACACACTCAACACGTTAGATGTAAACATAGCATAGGTCACGTGCAATTGGGGCGTATAATTAAAGCGTAACGAAAGAAAAAATATGACCCTATGCAGTCCTCAATCTTTCCTTCTATTTATTCCTCCGTGTTATTGACAAAATATCTAAAATAGTACCTTTATATGTGGCCTATTCTGTAAATAACACACCTGCTTCATGTAACATATATCAGCTTTCCACTTCACTTTCCCTGTTTTGTACTCTCGCCCTAGTAAGATTTTAAGGTCCCTTTTCACATGACATGATAAAGCGTTACAACACAAACAACAAATTTTCTTTCAGAAAACACATTTCACAAAAGCAATTCCTCATCCTAGATCGGGACCAAACTTATTATTAATCTATTCTGCCTTTTAACAGTGGAGACCCTGATCAGACGCCATATTCTGCGGCATCTAATCTGGGTCTGCACTGTTTGCCAATTACCCTTTACGGGTCTTCAGACTATAATGGGTTAACAGAGAAGGCTAAAGCGACATAAACGTCTGGGCCCAGTTGTTCAAAGCTACGATGTCGTTAGTTAACGATTCGTTAAAATTTACATCGAGTCATATGCAAATATGCTGAAATTTTTTGCTGAAAAAATGTAAGTAGCTTTTGCTGTGCAAAAGCTACTCACATTTTTTTCAGCAAAAAATATCAGAATATTGTGCACTGAATCCGCTAAAACAGTTAACGAAATGACCCTTAACGAGCTCGTTAAGCTAACGATGCTTTGAACAACTGGGCCCAGTAAAACTGATCCAAAATTAACAATAAATGGGTCTTATGGTAAATGTGAAAAGCGAAGGCCCAGATCAGCCTGCTGTCCGCTCATCGGAACAGAAAAAGGTCCTCATCAGATTGTGCGGCTGCGATCCTGCGGTGGCATTTGCTGTTTATATATGGACATTTTCAATATACAGCTCCCAGGTGGCCCAATACAATACATATGCATGCAGATATACATTTGGACGAAACTTTTCTTGGTACAAAACGTTCGCTCACACATAAAATCATACGATGTTTCGCCACAATTATGTCCCATGAATTAAAGAATCTGCACGTGAAATGTACTAGCAAGCTAGTGAGCATTTCTCAAGCCATCTGACGTAATAAAATCATGTACATGCATACCAATAATTACGTAACGACCATACTGACACATGTAGTCAGCGCAGACACAAATCAACTCATCTGAGTTTACAGCAGTCGCTAACACCTGTATGGTCCTTAAACATTTTATTGGCAAACAGTTTAGAGCCTGATTGGGCGGACGCACATGGTGCTCTAGGTCTACGCTGGTCGCTTACGTCAGAACGTCGATTTTTCTTTAATTTGGAGGACTCTGTTATGTATTCGGGGTAATCTTTGGTCTTTCTTCGTTCACTGAAACACATCGTACTAACCTTAAGAATTCAGACGGACAGGTTTGAGCAAACTGTAGATCCAGATCACGTGCCGCAGAATGCTACGTCTGATCAAGGTCTAAAACTGTTTGCTAGACATCTAGCAATTTTAGACACATTCACAGGTAGTAAAATAGACTTGTTGCGAATATTTAGGGTAAATCGGTATCCTAAATTTACCCTATTTTCAAATGAAACTGACAATTTGATTCAAAGGCGGAGATTAAGGGCTCGACTGACTCATGAAGCCCCTCTGGATCTGTCCTTGGATTTAACCAAAAAGGGAACATTCTGGATACTGTAAATATATCGTTGCATAACTACAATCTGGTGTAATAATTCCAGTGCTTTCGAAATTCTTCGGAAAACATTTTTCGCTTTTGATACCTCCCATATTTCATATATGTATTCCTTATAAAAATTAGCTGACCCGTGCTTCTTTTCTTTACTGTCAGATTCTTCATGGCGGAGTTACACATCTTTTCAGACTTGGGCATCTGTTCGTCCATCCGTACTTCACGCTTTTGAGACCATTCATATCTTTAGAACTATGTATGTTTAATATCTGCATTGCTTATGAAAAAATTAGCTCACCCGTTTTTTAGTTCTACCGTAGAGCTTATCCCACAGGGGGCGGTGGGGTCCGTCCGTGCCGAGACCACTGGCCATTTTTTTTTTTTTTTTTTTTTTTTCGAAACTTGTCTGAGATGTCCCTCTGGTGGTCTAGTAGTGCAAGCCCGAATTTCGTTCCGGTCCGTCGACAAATATGGCCGCCGTCGGCTATCTTGGATTTTCCAAATATCGCATCTCCTCCGTAACCAGCAAAGGAATTTCTTTGAAACTTTGCATATGGATTCCTCTCAACCCCTAGATTTGTCTTCGCGAAAACGATTCGAGTCCGTCGACTAATATTGCCGCCAGACGGCCATCTTAGAGATCGCGACTTCCCCTTTACATTGCATTGATTCTAAACATGTCACCCCAAGCAAGCCATGAAGCCACTGGCCCCGATCCAGTCCTGAATATCCACGGACCGCCACTTACATCTACACTATCAAACAGACGGATAAACTTTTTAAGATTTAGCAAACTGGCAGTTCTTTGCGTTAACTGACAGTCAATTCAAAGCTCAGACAAACGTGCAAGATTCCATGCCCTTTTGGATCTACACAAGCCTAACATTCTTGTGGAAACTGAGTCCTGGTTACACAAAAAACATTTCTGATTCTGAGGTATTACCACCATCACTTGGTTATAATCCACCTATTCGAAAGGATACAGTTCGACAAGGTAAAGAGTGTTCATATTGGTAAGACTGGTTGTAACCTAGCAACCGGTTGACCAACTGTGAATTAGTATGGGCTAAGGTACAGGTTACTGGCACGAAACAACTACTCATAGGAGCCTATTATCAACCTCATGAACAAGATCAGGTAATAGCTGAGGAGTTGAAAAAGTCTTCGGCACTCATCACGTGTCTGGGTCTTAGGGGATTTTAATTACCCCAAGCTGACATGGGAAGACAACATTCCCACTATTAAACCATCCTGTCATAAAACAGAACTGTACCAGGAGTTTGTGTCAATAATTAATGACAGTTGCCTCACACAGATGATTTCAAAATAGAAAGGAAGGCAATGATCAGGAATCGATACAATTATCCCACACCTCCTACCAGAGGCATCAACTTGAAGGGTAAGAAACACAAACACGAAATACCTGGACCCTAATGGAAACATCACTAGCAGGAAGCCAAACGGGCAGTAAATGGCCAAATGGCTATCCAAAACAAAAAGATGTAAGCGACACACACATTCAAAGTCGAACTATAAAAAAAAAAAAAAAAAAAAAAAAAAAAAAAAAAACTATAACAGAAGAACCGCCTTGGAACGGTCAGTGAAATTTCACTGGGGGCTTAAATCGATTTTACGTGGCCACAATCCTCGCCCTTACCTCTGCCGCGGTTTCAACACGTAATTTGTTCAGTCCGCATGAAGGCTTCCTAACTCATCAGTGCTACATCTCCGAGAACACAAAAAATCAACAAATTACAGAGCTGAAACAACGATGAGGACTCGACAGCACGAAACAACTCAAATGCTAGAGCAAAAGAAAACCAACAGTAAGACTCCAAAACCTACGCGGAGACCAACATTTTTATCTCTCCCTAACCAACAGCCCCACACTAGTGGAGTCTACCACATGTCCAGGTACTTCTGACCATGATGCTATAATATATCATCTGTCAAACTCAGGCCAACCATTCAAAAGTTGAAGCAACGGACAGGGTATTTTTATTCTAAATCTGACTGGGATTGTATGAAACAGGAAATGCTGGCCTTTCTGTTACAGTTTCTTGCTACATATAATGGTAAAAATAAAAATAAAAACTATGGCAGGAGTTCAAGGCTGCAGTAGTATTGGTAAGTGTGTACCTTCCAAAATACAAAGAGAAAAATTAAACTTGCCCTAGGTCACTCAGAGGATTAAGTAAACCGAGATTCTGTGTCTGCAAAAATTATCACATTAAAGCCGCCAAAGAAAACAAAAAGGTTTTTTCTACGTCAGAGAAGATGAAGAGGATGAAAAAATAAACGAGACCGTCTCTACCAAGTACAAAAGAGAACAGGTAATGAAAGTGACAGGCGTGAATTCAAGGCCAAACATCTAGTTGATTATAAGCTAAAGACAGCACACAATACTTATCTTGAAAGCCTGATAGGTATTTCTGATGATAAAGTAAGTAACACTCGCCCAGATAGTAAGAAACTTTTCTCGTACCTCAAAAACTGTAGACAAGACTACCAGACCACTGCACTAAGTCACGATGGTCAGTTACGTGCAGATAATGTTAAGAAGGCAAATAATCTTAACAGTCAGTTCCAGTCAGTGTTTTACCCAAAATCGTCCCTGAAACTAACAGCTCTGTACTCAACGCATCACGAAAACATACCTATATACGAGGGATGTTCGAAATGAATTGCTTATTTCTATCTAGAGACTTCAAATTTCAAGTTAGCCCAAAAGTACTCATTTCATGCCCTCGAAGTACTCCCCGTGGCTAGAAATGCAAAGTTTCAGCCGATGTATCCACTTCTTGAAGGCGTCACGGTACGCTGATTTGGGCACAGTAATAAGGTACTGATGAATGGCAGATCCAAGTGCCTGGCGGGACTGGTATTTCCGCCCAGCAAGGAATGCTTTCAGTTTCGGAAACAAAAAGAAATCACATGGGGCAAGGTCTGGGGAATACGGGGGTGAGGCAATACAGTTACTTTTTCTTTCTTCAAAAACGCCGTAACTATTGCGGAGGTATGAGCTGGGGCATTATCATGTAGAAGACGGACATGTTTAAAACCAGTGGCAGGGCGTCGTTTCTGATAATGCTTTTTCAGTTTCTTCAGTACTACGTCTTTGTAGTACTTTCTGGTGATGCTTTTGCCCTTCTTCACTAGCACTTTTATTGCGACTCCTTCACCAGAGAAGAAGATTGCATACAAAACCTTCTTTGTACTCAAAGACCGTTTGACAATTATTGGGCGTTTGCTGTGTTTAGTGGCCCAGATCGTATTGCTAACCTTTCTGACGGGCTCAAAATAATGGACCCAGGTTTCATCGCCTGTGACGACATTGGCAAACTGCTTTTTGTCATATTTTGTAAACATTTGAAGCAGCTTTTTGGCCACTTTAACCCGTTGCCTCTTTTGCTCGTCAGTCAACAGATGTGGCACCCATCTAGCAGAAATCTTTCTGACTTTCAAATGCTTCTTCACAATAAGGTGAACCGTTGATAGTGATATGCCTACCTTTCGTGCAATATCACGAACTGTAAATCTGGCATCTCCTTCAATGATTTCCTTTATTTTGGAAACGATTTCTTTACGAGATGCAGATTTTGGCCTACCTGATTTCGGTGCATTTTTTATGGACTCTACACCAGACTCAAATTTCTTTTTCCACCGCCGAACTGTGTCATAAGACACACAAGAAGGTCCAAAAGCAGTAGAAATTTCAGTCATCAGCTTCTTCAAAGAACAACTAAGTTTTGAGCGAGCTTTGATGTAAGCCCGTATTTCATCTTTTTTGTCGACGCTTCTACCAACCATTTTTACTGCAGTGGTCAATGACTGCGTGCATTCAAATGGCAAATTTTATGCCTTACACTTAGTCTAACATGTACATTTATACACCATTGTGTAGATATTGAATAGCCCTATACAGGTATGTGTTGGTTTTTATCGTGCCCCACGTGGATATCGAGCTAGAGGACAATAAGCAATTTATTTCGAACATCCCTCGTAATTTTGACCCCCGTAAACCCCACTTTTATATAGTAAAACTGGGGTTTACAGGGGTACACATTATTTTTCTTATTTCTGCTCAAAAATGTAGATTGTGGGTACTCGTTAGAACCGCCTCGGCGAGGCGGTTCTTACGAGTACCCACAATCTATGTTTTGAACAGCTATATGAAAAAATATCCGAATTTCTATCTGAAAACTTTCAGGTTTTGGTGGTGAAATGTTCAATGTATGTGAATAGGCGTGTTTTCGTAATGGTATACAGAATCTGCAGGACTCTGATATATTCCCTACTGGCTACACAGCTGCACAGCAAATATGAAATCATGCCTGACCTTACCATTTCTGCTAATGGAATTATAAAATTATTGCAGAACTTGAAACCAGACAAAGCACTCGGTCCGGACCATATTAAGCCTCTGTTGCTAAAAAATCTCAGCACTGAAATAGCACCTATACTGCAAGTTCTCTTCACTAAGTCTCTGGAGGAAGGTTAATTACCGTCTGATTGGCTTAAGGCGATTGTTTCACCAATATTCAAGAAGGGCCCATGTCCCTTACTTGCATATTATGTAAACTCTTAGAGCATATAATTACATCTAGGCTTGTGAAACATTTAAACAAAAATAGTATTCTCAATGACATACAACATGGTTTCCGTGCCAAAAAGTCATGTGAGACCCAGCTTACAATGCTGATAGAGGAACTACATAGAAACCTGCTGGAAGGTAAACAAACAGCCTTTGTCAGAAAGTGTGTGAAGCTCTCACCTTTCTACTTAACAATGTTTATTTAAGATTGGGGAATAAGCTATTTAGACAAATTATGGGTATTCCGATGGGTACGAATTGCACACCGCTTGTGGCTAATTTGTTCTTCTTCTGCTTTGAAAGAGACTTCATGATGTCTCTTTCTGAAGAAAAGCAATTTGAAGTTATTGAAGCCTTCAGCTCAGCGTCTAGATATTTGGACGATTTATTAAATATTGACAATGATTACTTCGATAGTTTGATCTGTCAGATTTATCCTTCAGAGCTTCAATTAAATAAAGCAAATTCTTCTGAAACTGAAGCCCCGTTTTTTGGATTTGCATTTGTCTATTTTAGATGGGTTTATTTCATGCAAAATTTATGATAAACGCGATGATTTTGAGATTGTTAACTTTCCTTACTTGGATGGGGACGTTCCTCGTCGAGCATCCTACGGTGTTTATTTTCGGTTCGCCAGAGTGTCTAGTCTTGTTACTGACTTCAGCACTCGAATTAGTTTGTTTGCTAAACTTCTAAATCAGGGTTATCGATACCATAAACTCCGCAAATACTTTTTTTAAATTTTATAAATTTTATAGACGTCATTTCGATTTAGGTTCAAAATTCGATGTCGGGCTTAAATCTCTTCTTCAGTCAGAGGTAAAACTTTATCTTAGATCAGCGCTTTCCTGAATGGGCCACAGACTGTGGTCTTGGGGGAGAATCAGTCTGAGGAAGTACCAGTAAAATCGGGTGTCCCGCAGGGATCTGTCCTCGGGCCGATTCTCTTCATGGTCAACATAAATGACCTCCCCTCCCTGAAAAGAATAAGTCCCAAGTGTGGCTGTTCTTTGATGACATTACGGCGTACCTTGCCACCACAAAGCTCTCAGATGGCCAGCACTTCAGGAAGATCTCAACATCCTCCATCAGTGGGAAGCCGACTGGGATATTGACTTTAATCCATGAAAATGCCAGGTATTGCATCAAGATCCCCCATTCAAACTAGTTATACCATGCATGGACAAACCCTAGATGAGGTATCCTGTGCAAAATACCTGGGTGTGGATATATCAAATGATCTCCCATTGAAAGCCCATATGTCCCGATTCACAGGAAATGCAACCCAATCCTTTGGCTTCCTAAGAATGAAATTCGAAAACAGCCCACCCAGCCCTTAGGGAAAGGGCATATAAAGCTATTGTTCGCCCCCGCCCCCCGCCCCCACCCCCTGGAGTATACCGACTTGTTTGGGACCCTCATAAAAATGACAATTCGAAAATTGAGATGGCTCAGAGGTGAGCATCTCGGAAGGTCCTCGGGGATTACTCACCCTATTCAAACGTGTCAGACATGCTGGAGAAACTTAGCTGGCGAACCCTCGAGCAGCGGCGCACTGATACATTCCATAAGATTATCTATGTCGCTGTACCTCTCCCAGGTTATGTCTTTCCCCATACACGTCCCGCAAGAAGTTCACATTCATTGGCATACAGAGTGTTGTACAGATTACTACAAATACTCATTTTACCCTTTCACATTGGTCAGTGGAATTATCTACCAGCCTCAGTTGCTGCCTTGACTGATCTTGACAGCTTCAGGAGCTGTCAGTCAGGTAACCCACTCCAAGCCTTAAACGCCCGGACACCACTGTTTTTATCTTGCATTTTTCCTTATTTCAGAACTCTTATGAGGGTGATGCCGTATAATGAGAAAGAAAGTAAGATTATGTCCACCTGTATGCATATACCGTAAATTTATATTTTAACAACACCACTACTGTCCGTTCGACATCACTCGGAAAGACGTTTTTGGCGGTTTATTTTAACTGAAAATATTTTGTTCTGATTGACCATATCTTAAATAAAAAAAACGAACATTTGTCTTTTCTATTTCTGTGTTTTGCTCTCAAATATTTACCCTAGAATTAAATTTACGACCAAAAAAAAAAAAAAAAAAAAAAAAATAAAATAAAATCTGACCTGTGCGATTTCTCTATATATATAGTAAACTGATTTTTTGGAACTTTTGTCTAAGAAAATATTTTTACTTTTCTTTGCCGAATTTGAATTACTGATGTTTCAAAACAATATTGTGAAAATACCAGAAAAATGAAAAAGAGGAACTTGTTGAAAATCTGCCTCCAAGTTACCTACCATGTACAGATTTCTGCATAATTCGCATTCATTTGTACTATGGGAAAAAGTGAAACTATTTCATTTTTATAAAAAGCAATGCTTCGAATAAAAATTTTTGTGCATAGGTAGATAAGACAAATGGGCTTGCATTAAATCATTACAAAAGTTTTCAAATTTACTTCTGTGTAAAGCGCCAAAAAAAAAAAAAAAAAAAAAAAAAAAAAAAAAAAAAAAAAAACGACTTTCTGAAAGACGTCGAAAGCACAGTAATTATTGTTAAACCAGTTAGCAGCTTTCTTTCATCATAGATCTCATATATGAATGATATACAAAGTACATTTAAGCCATAATCCTTACTAGTCATTAGGTTAGTACTAAGCAACCTGGCTGAGTGTCTTGCTCGAGGATACAAGTCATTGTTTTTAAAAAAAATCGAATATTTTCAAAGTTCACTTTTTCCCATGGTAAAAATGAATGCAAATTATTTTTCAAATCTTCACAATATTATTGTGAAACATCAATAATTCAAATTCAGCAAAGAAAAGTAAAAAAAAATCCTCAGGCAAAATTCCAAAAAATCACTTTACTATAGAAATTGCACAGGTCAGACCAATTTTTGGCCGTAAATTTAATTTTAGGGTCATATATTTGAGAACAAAACACAAAAAACAGAAAAGACAAATGTTTTCTGATTAGATATGGTCAATCAGAACAAAGTATTTTCATTTGAAATAAAACGCCAAGCAAAAGGACAGAAGGGTCGAACTCGCTATCTTGCTCGTTATCCCAGCCTGAGCACGCCACTTCGTAGACAGCGTGAGGAATTCTGGATCAGAGAATTAGGCACTGCAGCACCATATGGTTGCAATGACAAAATAGATTCTGTAGGGAATCTTACCAGCCCAAGATGCAGTTCGGTCAATGTGATGAGGCTCTTTGGCAGCTCTCAAAGACGTAAGAGAAGTCATGGACATCGGCACTACAACCGTCCTAATTTTCATGCTGATGTCGCATTTGACACTCTCCTTCCATATGTACAGCAGCCATTAGGACTTCATCATATTCGTACCAAGCTGTATCAGCTGCCGGTAACTAAACTTCGCTCTTTGCAGAAGGAAGTGGTGGATACAAAAACATGTGTTCAAAATTCTCCGGAATATAAGCTGGTTGCTATCATTTTGGATGTTGCTAAGTTTAGGTTGTACAAGCCTGTTCAAACAGTTTCTCCAGAAGAGACTCCCACTCGTGATTTTCTGAAACTTGACTTCAGAAACAAGGGTCTTGACGCCGTTAACATCAGCAATATCCTGAACCATAAGAAAGTGACTTCAACCATACCAGCTTACTTCAAAAACCAGAGCCCACCTATCATCTCCTACAGTTATTCGTCTCCCATTGCACCTAAAATTTTCAATTACAAAAACGTGCTACAAGAGCTAAATACTGAGAACATTACTCGAAACCCCTCAGAGTGTTCCTGTAAAGCATCGGAGTTCTGTTATATTCCAGCCGGTCACGTCATAACAGGTGACCTCAATATAGTCAGGATTAGCAAACTCAGGGACATTCTTTCCAAAGGCCCTAAATATAGGGAACCCAGGTCTTTTACTTGGAAACAGAATTCTAAATTAATATTGGATTCTGTTGAAGAGTATGCACGACGCTGGGCCAAGAAAGAGGACGTAGAAGTTGACACACTGTCTGAATGGGTTAAATCGGTAATGTACTTGGTAAACAGACGTGTCTCAGTACTCAGCAGAACCATGTCTCGCCGACATGAATCGGTGTTTGACGATCAAGATGTTGCTGCTGAGTTAGCTGAAATCCATGAGAAGTTTGTCGTTGTTCCAGCCGACAAGGCATCTAACAACATTGTGTTTGTTTGCAAAACACACTATATAAACTGCTTAATGGAAGAGCTTGGTATGAGTACCATGACCGGAAACCCTACATATAATCTTACTGCTATGTCCAAGGAAGAAATTCTACAAAACCACCATTCGGTGATGCTGACATTTGGAATTTCCCTCCCAGAGGAAGATATTGACCTTCCCAAACTGTACTGGATTCCTAAACTTCACAAGAATCCGTACATGCAGAGATATATTGCTGGTTCAGCTAAGTGCTCAACCAAGCCTCTTTCTCAGATTCTAACACGAATACTAACCGCAGTTAAAGAAGGCCTTCAGAAGTATTGTGACAATGCATATGCCAGAAGTGGTGTTAATCAGATGTGGATCCTGAAAAACTCCAAAGAGCTCTTAAAAAACCTAAAGGCACAATCTCTTCATTCCGTCAACAGTATAAAATCTTTCGATTTCTCTACTCTTTACACTACTATTCCTCATGATAAATTGAAATCTAAATTAAAGGCAATTATCAACCAGTGTTTCTCCACAAGAATTGTAACCGTCGATTTTAGTATGTTGTCATTGGCTACAAAGACACATACTTCATTCGGGATCACTCTGATGCACCACAAAAATACTCAGATGCAGATGTCATTAAGATGCTGGAATATCTAATCGACAATATTTTTGTGGAGTTCGGCGGTCGGATATTTCAACAAACAATCGGCATACCGATGGGTACTAATTGTGCACCGTTACTTGCCGACTTGTTTTTATACTCGTATGAGGCGGAGTTTGTACAAAGTCTCCTCCAAGCAGGCAAGAAACACCTCGCACAACAATTCAATTTCACCTACAGATATATAGATGATGTATTGTCTCTGAAAAACACAAAATTTGCAGAGTATTTAGAATTCATCTACCCACGTGAACTTGAAATAAAGGAAACAACGGAGACTTCAGCCTCCTCCTCATACTTGGATTGTTATCTCTGCATCGACAATGGAAAGCTTACTTCTAGGCTTTACGACAAACGGGATGACTTCAATTTTCCCATCGTTAACTTTCCTTTCCTGAGCAGTAATATCCCTTCTGCACCAGCATACGGCGTTTACGTTTCACAGTTAATCCGTTATGCCAGAACTTGTTCAAATTATCAGGACTTCATGGAGCGTGGGAAAGTGCTCACTCAAAAGTTGTTGAGCCAGGGGTATCAAAAAACCAAACTGGTAGCAACACTTAAGAAGTTCTATGGGAGACATCATGATCTAGTCAATCCCTACAATGTGGCAGTTTCCAGAATTGTTTCTGATGTTTTTGCCAGTGACGCGCCATAAGTAGACTTCCTTAATCCCGGACATACGCTTCTACCGATATTTCCTTCGTTCAGGCCCATGGGCATGGTGGGCGAAGCTTGCTTACCAAGTAATGCTTACTATCCGCGGACGCCTGATTACATCCTTTGTTCTGGGGTCCATGTCTGTTGGTCTGAACATTCTGATTCGTCATTCGTTTATGGATTTATGATTTTGGATTACGGCTTTGATACCATGACCGCAACACGATGATCTTGAGAACGCTCCATTCTATTTCGTTTCCGTGTAATTTCCGGAGAATACCGATAATAGCCGACTACTGCTTCAAAATGGTGGACAATGAAAAGAAATTTTCGTCAGCGTCTTCAGACTCAAGTTCTCAACACTCTGCAGCCCATAACCTACCAGCTTTCTATCCTTCTGACAAGAAAACAACATTTAATGATTCAGAAAGCACGCCTGACATTGGCGATCATTATCTAGTTCGTCGAAATGACAAAACATGGCGTAAGTAATCAGTTTTCGTGGCTTATTTACGCGATAGGCACTTACAACTTTCTTTGCAGCGTTTGCTCTTGCTTAATAAGGCATTCGGATCTCCTCGGTTTTGTTTTTTCTTCTACATTATATTTCAGCTGACTTTGACATGCGCATGCTAAATTTGACCACTGAAAACGATAATAATCTGTGCGCATTACAAGGCTTTTAATTATCGTTCGAGGTCCTAATTCCGAGGTAGTCCTAATTCCGATGACGTTTTGTTTAGATCACGTGTCACGCGCTTTTTGATGACGTCACACAGTCGACCGTGGGAAAATTTTTACTACGAGTTGTAAAACGTTGCCAATGTAAACAACATCGAGAAATGCGTCAAAAACAGGTAAATATTGTTTCTATTATGTAATATATGAGAAAAAATTCACTTTTTACTATTCCCATAGAGACATCTTCAAACATGCCCCTTTTCTCCCAAAAATCCAATGTTAAAATCTGAAAATGTCCGTCTGCTGTGTTTACCATTCATTGATAGTAATGACTGACCGGAAGTTGTAGTAAAATGTTTAGGCCAAGCATATTTTAATTATGTGGTTGTCTGACCATTGTCTTACATGGTTTTTTCATGGAGGTAATTTTATTTTTATTTATTTTTCAGGCACACCCACAACCTGTAAGGAGGAAGAACAGACTCTACTCTCCTACAGCCCTCACAAATGCGTACAAGTGTGTTCTAGAAAGTGGTGTATCAGTCAGAAGGGCCTCTATCATATACAAGGTTCCAGAAACTACATTGAGAGACAGGTTTTTAGGAAATGTTCATCCAGATACAACTGCTGCAGGGAAGTCACCTTTATTTACTAACTTTGAGGAGGCTAAATTAGTTGATCATTTTAAGACTATGGCAAGTTTTGGGTATGGATATTCAAGACAGGAGTGTGTTGATATAGCTAGTGATTATGCTGTGGTGCTGGGTAAAAGATCTAAGGACACTCCATTAACAATGAAATGGATGAGAGGTTTTTTATCTAGATGGCCTGAAATAAGGGTTCTTAAGCCCAGATCTCTTGAACATGTTAGAGCTAAGATGGCATCTGAAAGTGTTGTAAATGGGTACTTTCAAAACCTTAAACATACTTTAGAAACACATGAACTTATTGACAAGCCACACTTGATTTTTAATGTGGATGAAAAGGGACTCTCTGTTGATCACAAGCCTCCACATGTAGTTTCCAGTTCATTGTACTGTCCCTCAGCTGTTACTTCTGGGAAAGGCCAGACTGTAACCATATTAGGTTGTGGAAGTGCTACTGGGCAGGCCATTCCACCTTATTTTATATTTCCAGGAAAACGTATGAGACCAGAGCTTTTGACAGGATCTTCACCTGGTGCAACTGGAACGGTCAGTGAATCGGGTTGGTCCAATGGTGTTATTTTCAGGGATTATCTGGAAAACCATTTTCTGAAATATGTACCTGGTAGGAGTAACCAGAAAATACTGCTGATAGTTGATGGCCATAAGTCACATGTTACTGTAGGACTTTCTGAGTGGGCACAACAGATGGGTATTGTATTGTTCATTCTTCCAGCTCATTGTAGTCACATTCTGCAGCCTTTAGATGTAGCATGTTATGGCCCTTTTCAGCAGATCTACAATGCCATAAGCTGATCAGAGAAACTTCAGCTTCCATCTCACGTTATAATATTTGCGAGTTGGCTTGCCGTGTGTACACAAAAGCCCTTACACCTGATAATATTCAGTCAGGCTTTCGTCGCACAGGTATTTTCCCATTCAATGCTGATGCTGTTCCAAGAGAGTATCTTTTGCCAGCAGAGGTATTCCAGGATAATGACAATGATAGTCAGGTAACTGTTGAGGGTGGTATTCTTGTTGATTCTGATGAACCTATATTTGAAGAAAAGGAAAAGAAACTGAGAAAAATTAAGTCAGAAAACCAAGTTAAGCCAAGAAAGATCATGAGTAAAATTGTGGCCGGTAAGGAAATAAATGAACGTGTTGTTGAAAAAATGAAAGAACATGAAAAAAATCAAAGAAAGGTAAAAAAGTCAGAAAAGCAGCCATGTGAGAAATCTGTTATAGTGAAAGGTGAGGCAAAGTTGAAATCAAAAGCAGTTGTTACATGTTCTCCACAGCCAGGTCCATCCCACATAAATCTCGCCTTAGACTCCACTAGTGAGAGTTCAGATTCTGAATGTAACAATGATGATCTTTGCTGTGTGTGCAAAAGATTCAGCCCAGAAGAAGTAGCTAAAAGTGCATCTATAATATTTGTAAAATGGGCAAAATGTGATGGTGTAAAAAATGGCTGTGCTTGTAATCACTGGGTACATCTAATTTTCTGTACACCTGTTCGCGTTATAAGAAGAGGAGACATTTTTCTGTGTCCCCATTGTGTTAATGAAGAGTAACTTTTGTTACAACCAAATTCAACAGTTAAACAGTTAAATTTGTTATTTTCTTTAAGTTCGTCAGTTGTTTGAACATTTTACTGCTTCTTTTGTACAGACCAGTTAACCCATTAATTAATTTTCTGTGCCTAAAATAGAAATGCACTTACCCTATGACGTCATCGGTTCAAGGACTAAAATGGCGGACGCATTGTTTACTTCAGGGCGCTAAAGTTTGGAGCTTGATTGACTTCGTTTTTAATGCATGAATGATAAAAAATGGTGCAAATTTTAGCGGAGGAATTATTCTTAACTAGCAAGTAAGTTTTTCTGCATTTATTGTTCGTATTGACGTATTTTTTCGGACCGATGCCCTTATGTCATCGGAATATGGACTCCCCGGGATACGATGACTCCAGAAGATATTGATACAGATACTAAGTGATTTGATCCGATAATTAGGTCAGTATTTCCTACGCCAATACTTGAGGTGCTGATTTCAGGTGTACATGGTGTTTTTATCGCACCTGCTTGTAGCAGGGTGCGATATAGGCGTCCGATTTTCCGTCCGTCCGTCCGTCAGTCCGTCCGTCCGTCTGTCAACATTTATGTCGACGTTCGACATTTATGTCAAAGTTAGTATTCTAATCAACTACAAGACTAAACAACCATCAAACCTTGCATGAAACATCTCCCTGACCTCCTGACTTTGCAACATAGGCGTCCGCTTTTCCGTTTGTCTGTCCATTCGTCCGTCCGTCTGTCAACATTTATGTCGACGTTCGACATTTATGTCAAAGTTAGTATTTTAATCAACTACAAGACTAAACAACCGTCAAACCTTGCATGAAACATCTCCCTGACCTCCTGACTTTGCGACATAGGTGCCCACTTTTCCATTTGTCTGTCTGTTCGTCTGTCTGTCCGTCCATCCATCCGTCTCTTAACAGTTCTGTTATGTCGAAGTTCGACATTTATGTCAAAGTTAGTATTCTAATCAACTACAAGACTAAACAACCATCAAACCTTGTATGAAATATCTCCCTGACCTCCTGACTTTGCGACATAGGTGCCCGCTTTTCCATTCGTCTGTCCGTTCGTCCGTCCGTCTGTCTCTTAACAGTTCTGTTATGTCAAAGTTCGACATTTACGTCAAAGTTAGTATTCTAATCAACTACAATTCTACAACAACCATCATACCTTGCATGACACATCTCCCTGACCTCCTGACTTGGCAGATATGTTGACCCAGTGACCTTGACCTATATTTTGCGCTCCATTGACTTTGACACAATTTACGTTGACATTCCAGATCTTCTCGACTATAAGGCGTACAACTACCAAACCTTGCATAGTGCTTCTCCTAGAGGTACAGACTTGGCAGGTACCTTGACCCGGTGACCTTGACCTATATTTTGTGCTCCAGTGACTTTGACATATTTTGCGTCGACATTCAATATCTCCTCAACTATAAGGCCTACAACCATCAAACCTTGCAAAGTGCTTCTTCTCAATGTACTGACTTAGCAGATACCTTGACCTGGTGACCTTGACCTATATTTTGGCTGCAGTGACTTTAACATAATTTACGTCAACTTTCCAGATCTCCTCAAGTGTAAGACCTCTAGCTACCAAACCTTGCATAGTGCTTCTCCAATATGTACTGACTTGGCAGGTATCTTGACCCGGTGACCTTGACCTATATTTTGCGCTCCGGTGCCTTTTACACATTTTACGTCAGCGTTCAATATCTCCTCAACTATAAACCATCAAACCTTGCAAAGTGCTTCTCCTCAATGTACAGTCTCTGCAGGTACCTTGACTTGGTGACCTTGACCTATATTTCACGCTCCATTGACTTTTACACCGTGTACGTCACCCTTCCATATGTCCTCAACTGTAAGGCCTTCAACCACCAAACCTTATATAGCACTTCTTCTCGATGTACTGACTCGACAGGTACCTTGACCTGGTGACCTTGACCTATATTGTGCACTCCAGTGACTTTGACACATTTTATATTGATGTTCGGTATCTCCTCAAATATAAGACCTACAACCACTAAACCTTGCATAGTGCTTCACCTCATTGCACTGGCTTGGCAGGTACCTTGACCCAGTGACCTTGACCTATATTTGACAAATTTTACGTTGATGTTTGATAACTCCTCAACTATAAGGCCTACAACCACCATACCTTGCATTGTGCTTCTCCTTGATGTACTGAATTAGCGGGTACCTTGACCCGTGACCTTGACCTAAATTTCATGCTCCAGTGACTTTTACACATTTTACGTCAATGTTCCATTATCATTGGGCTGTATGATACGAAAAGTCAGTGCTGAAGATATAGCCATTAGAGGGAATGGGACTGGCCTGGAATATATGTGCCCCACTTGGCACTTTGTCTACATTTTTTTCAACCCAGTTTTCGAAGTAAGCACTGCTAAGAATGAAATAAACTTATTTAATAACCACATTCTGATTGTGGCTCCTGTGACTTTTGCGCCAGCAGGTGCGATGACGCCTTCCGCGGAATTCTTGTTGTTAATTGTGCTTCTGTGTACAGACGAATTTGCCCAAATGTGTTTTTATTTTTTATCGATAGTACATATACATATTTATTTTGATCATAGAGTACATTTTTTCTCGAGTCATTTTGGTATAACTAGAGTCAAAGCACTTTAAAGCAAGTGAATAACATTTTTACCCTCTGATAACCACCTTCGGTTTTGATCGCGGCCGATCGAACCGTCTGATTCATACAGTTTGAGATTAAATAATATAAATAGGTCATAAAAATGGCAGAAAAAGAATAACATACCAGAAATCATCCCCATTCGTTGTTTAGAAAAAACTACCACAGTATTGGTAAATATGCACTCTATCCACGTGGCATTACGGCTCTCCGGATTTACTCCCGGCTTTTAGTACCCCCTTGTTTCATTATCAAGAGCGCATGCGTCCATCAAACCGCCCTTGTTTACTTTCGAAGAGCGCATGCGTCCATCAAAATATAATGTAAATATCCGGTAAATGTATAGCGAAAGAAGGAAAAAGTTGTAAGTGATAGGTGAACATGGTGAAATAGAGTACTTATTCATCTGTTGGTACAAAGAAGTACCGAAGAGTAATTGAATCATAGATGTAACCCGGCCAACTAGGGCCTTAAATGTTACAATGGCAGAGTGAAATAAGGGTCGATTGGTCATAAATAAGATTGTGTAAATACGCATAGAAATAAGAGCATATTAAATTCAACACCAAAATTACCGCTATGCAGTCCCATGGCAGACATATCTGAACGGCTATTGTGGTTCATTAAGGTACATGTAGTTGAGGCTAATATTTATCCAAGGCAGTAATTGACTGGTTTCTTTCTGTAGCAGGAAAATTACAGATAAATGTAAGAACAAGCAAACCAGACTGTGTCATCTATCATGGCATCAAAATGTTACAATGCGTGACAAGCCAATGCTGACAATAAGCCATGGATATTTTGTTTTCCACTTTTGAAAGGTGTCATCCGAAATATTTTTTCATTGTGCATTATAGGTTTCAGACTTTTACGCTTGACCGAATCAACTGCTTTATTAATGACTCCTATTAAAACAAATGATAAAGTCTTGTTTACTTTACTGGCAAGAACATCAAATCCTGACTGGACATGTCACAATGAACAAAAACAAATCTCAGATGACAATAAAGAATCAAATTTTACGAAAACCTTTTGCCCATAGATTTGGACTTCTCTAAAAGTAAAAAAAAAATAGCCAGTGATAGGTTTCGGCTGCTCTTAAAGAAAGAATCTGAATTTGCTACTAGATTTGGGCTTCTCTTCAAGGAAAGAGAAGTCTGAAAGTAAGGCTGGCTAATCGGAGCTGAAAAGATAATCGATTAGTAATCACTGAAGATTTGGTCATAATTTTACCTGTCTGAGCATGACTCTTACCATTTGTTATACTTTATTGTATCAGTGATTTTTAGGCGTGCCTCCTGCGTCCTGTACGCATAATTTCACCAGAGGACGCAAAAAATTAGCCTCGGTGAGTCCCGTGGACTCATAAAAAATTGCGAATGTACGTACATTTTGCTTTTTGAAATCTCGTACATTTTGCTTTTTGAAATCTACTTTCATTTTCAGAAAAAGTGAATGCGCAAGCAGTGTTTCAGTACAGTCTTTAGTAAAAGCCAGTACTGAAAGGCGTCGTATCCCTATGCTACACCGATTTTACCTATACGGTCAAATAATCAACACCAAGTCAAGTACCGGAGGAAACCGTAGCGGACACTAAAGTATTGGTTTTTAGTCTGTTGAGATCTTTTATCGTAACACCGTTTGACCTTGCAATTGTCAACAGGAAACAGCTATTGTTTTTTATTAGCTCACCTGAGCTCAGCTCAGGATGAGCTATTGTGATCACTTTTCATCCGTCGTCCGTCCGTCCGTGCGTCCGTCCGTTAACATTTTCAAACGACTTCTCCTCTGAAGCCGCTGAGCCAATTTTGCTCAAATTTCATATGAAGCCTCCTTAGCATGGGGCAAAGAAAAATTGCTAAAATGGTCGCGGTCCGTTGACCAAGATGGCCGTCACGCCCATATATGGTAAAAACCTTTAAAAATCTTCTCCTTCAGAACCAAGAATGCCTTGGGGCTGAACCTTTGCGGGAATCATCGGAGATGGGAGGTCTACCAAAGTTGCTAAAAGAATTGTCGTACGTTGACGTTTGACCTTTTTACAGCAAGGTCAAGTTTGCTTCCCTATGCATTTGTATGGGAAAAACCTTTGAAAATCTTCTTCTCCAAAACCGAGCATGCCTTATGGCTGAATCTTTGCATATATCATCGGGAACAGGAGGGCTACCATAATTGCTAAAATAATGGTTGTACATTGACATTTGACCTTTTTACGATAAGGTCAATTTCGCTTCCTTATGCATTTGTATGGGAAAAATGTTAAGAATTTCAGACAACTTCTCCTCTGGAGCCTCTGGGCCAATTTTGCGCAAATTTCATATGGAGCTCCCTTAGGTAGGGGGAACAAAAGATTGCTAAAATGGTCACAGTTTGTTGACCAAGATGGCCGCCATGCCCATATATGGTAAAAACCTTTAAAAACCTTCTTCTCTAGAACGAAGGATGCTTTGGGGCTGAATGTTTGCATAAATCATCGGGGACAGGGGGTCTAGCAAAATTGCTAAAATAATGGTCATACATTGACATTTGACCTTTTCACGGCAAGGTCAAGTTTGCTTCCTTATGCATTTGTATGGGAAAAAACATTTAAAAATCGTATTCCCCAAAACCGAAGATGGCTTGTGGCTGAATCTTTGCATATATCATCTGGAACAGGCGGTCTACCAAAGTTGCTAAAATAATTGTCATACATTGACATTTAACCTTTTTACGGCGAGGTCAAGTTTGCTTCTGTATGCCCATACATTTGTATGGAAAAAAAGTTGATAATTTTAAATGGCTTTTCCTCTGAAGCCTCCGGGCCAGTGTTGCTCAAATTTCATGTGGAGCCTCCGTGGGCAGGAGAATGAAAGATTGCTAAAATGGGTATGGTCCATTGATCAAAATGGCTGCCATGCCCATATATGGTAAAAACCTTTAAAAATCTTCTTCTCCATAACCAAATAAGCCCTGGGTCCTAATCTTTGCACAAATTATGGGCCCGGGGACAGGAGATCTACCCAAATTGCTAAAATGATGGTTCTATGTTGACATTTGACCTTTTTACCTCCAGGGTCAAATTTGCTTCCCCATTTGTATGGGCCATATACATTTATATTGAAAGTATGGAAGTGACTTGTAGATCAACAGTAGTTAAAATTGTTCTGATTGGAAATCTAAGATGGCCATCATCTGGTTTATATTTATAATATTTCCCTGCCACTGTGCTGTTTACATGCATAAAATCATGATTCTTCAGAAACCACTTAGCCAATTTCCACCAAATTTCACATTGATCCTTCTGTTGAAATGTGATTGATAGTTTATTCAAATGATCATGCTCCATTGACTGTCAGGCCTATATAATCTTCTTCAAAACTAAGAACTGCATGATGATATTTTCATTAGTTGCGATGATAGGATTGGAAAAAATGTTGCATAACATCTGCATGTCTGCAGTGGCTATGTCACTCAGGTGAGAGAACCGTGGCCCATGGGCCTCTTGTTTCATTTTTTTTTTTTTTAAAGAAGAAAAAGATGCACTCTAAAAAGATAATAAAACTAGACCCCAAACAGAAAACGCTGTTCGGTCTGCTAGGTCAGCAAATCAGACCGACACGGACAACAAAGTCTGAGACTGCCGATGATAGTGATCTCGATAATGAAAACCCCCAGTCCCAAACTGAACCCACGAAGCAACAGATAAAAAGAAAGTCTCTGCTTTGTATCACGGTCTAGTCAAAACAGACAAAATGTCTTCCTTAATCATGTATCACAGGTATTTGATCATCTGTCACTAAAACTGAAGTTTTATGAAAACATTTTCATAAGCCTGTGGGTGAAACATTTTCTTAACACTTCAGTTTTAATAGACTGTGGTACTATAGTTTCATATTTCTCAGGAAGTTTTCTGGCAAGAATTAAAGCAACTCAGTCACTACTATTTACTTTTATTGCACATCCAATTAAAACATCAAGACAGTAATTACAAAACACTGTTACACAAGTTTAAATGAAAAGTCTAGGATGCAACAAAATATTTCACCACGAGTCCCAGCCTGGATGCATAGTTTGAGTTTGGGATGCATGGATTCTGGTCCTAGCGAGTCCCAGGACCCATAAAGGCAAAATTGTAAAAAAAATCACTGTTGTATGTATTGAATGTGGCGTCCCATCAGGGTCTTCACTGTTTGTCACTCATCCAGCTATTTTTAGACACAACAGTGGGTAGTAAACTGTACTTGTTCAAATTTTTGCTTAAATATGGTAAGGAGTTGAGGTGTCTGAATACTAAGGGTAAATATGGTAAAGTGACAAACCCAGAAGTCAAATGATCGATTATTAGCGTATTAGTAATGGAGATCACTTTTGTGGAATTCATCGATCAATTAATCAATTATCCAATTAATCGTGCCAGCCTTATCTGAAAGTGTTCAAACTCTGCTCATATTTTATTATTTTTAGCTCCCCTGAGCAAAAGCTCAGGGTGAGCTATTGTCATCAGGCTATGTCCGTCGTCCGTCGTTCGTCGTCAACAATTAGTTTGTTAACACTCTAGAGGTCACAGTTTTGACCCAGTCTTGATGAAACTTGGTCAGAATGTTTGCCTCTATGAAATCTAGGTCAAGTTTGATACAGGGTTACTTGGGGTTGAAAACTAGGACACCAGGTCAAATCAAAGGAAAAACTTGTTAACACTCTAGATGTCATATTTTTGACCCAATCTTGATGAAACTTGTTCAAAATGTTTGCCTCTATTAAATCTAGGTCAAGTTCGAAACTGGGTCACTTGGGGTAAAAAAACTAGGTCACCGGGCCAGATCAGCAGAAAACGTTGTTAACACTCTAGCGGTCACATTTTTGAAGCAATCATCATGAATCTTGCTCAAAATGTTTGTCTTGATGATATCTAGGTCAAGTTTGAAACTGGGTCACATGGATTCAAAAACTAGGTCACCAGGCCAAATCAGCAGAAAACCTTGTTAACACTCTAGCGGCCACATTTTTCAAGCAGTCATCATGAATCTTACTCAAAATGTTTGTCTTAATGATTTCTAGGTCAAGTTCAAAACTGGGTCACCTGGAGTCAAAAACTAGGTCACCAGGTCAAACCAGCAGAAAACCTTGTTAACACTCTAGCGGTCACATTTTTGAAGCAATAATCATGAATCTTGCTCAAAATGTTTGTCTTGATGAGTTCTAGGATATGTTTGAAACTGGGTCACTTGGGGTCAGAAAATAGGTCACCGGGCCAAATCAGCAGAAAACCTTGTTAACACTATAGCGTGCCGGCCTCGGTGGCTCAGTTGGATGCGTCGTCCGACTGGAGATCAGGAGGTCGCGGGTTCAACCCCCGCCGAAGTCGGCAACATTCTTTCGTGGAGATTGATCATGAAATATTTTCTATGGTCATTCTCTCCCTTCCGCTGATTCAAGAAGGGCAGTTGTCAGTTTCTGGCGAAAGAATGTGCACAATACTGGTTAACTGCTTAGAGGACTAAGCCTGCCCAGTAAACGTGTGGTTAGGTAAACTGACCGCGCTCGACATGACCCCATTGGGTTGACTGGGCCGTAAAACCTCAACACAAACAAATAACACTATAGCGGTCACATTTTTGAAGCAATCATCATGAATATGGCTCAAAATGTTTGTCTTGATGATTGCTAGGTCAAATTCGAAACTGGAACACCTGGGGTCAAAAACTAGGTCAATTGGCCAAATCAGCGTAAAATCTTGTTATCACTCTAGCGGTCACATTTTTCAAGCAATCATCATGAATCTTGCTCAAAATGTTTGTCTTGATGAGTTCTAAGTCAAGTTTGAAACTGGGTCACTTGGGGTCAAAAACTAGGTCACCAGGCCAAATCAGCAGAAAACCTTGTTAACAGTCAAGCGGTCACATTTTTGAAGCAGTCATCATGAATCTTGCTCAAAATATTTGTCTTGATGATTTCTAGGTCGTTCGAAACTTGGTCACCTGGGGTCAAAAACTAGGTCACCTGGCCAAATCAGTGGAAAATTTTATCACTCTAGCGGTCACATTTATGAAGCAATCATCATAAATCTTGCTCAAAATGTTTGTCTTGATGAGGTCTAAGTCAAGTTCAAAACTGGGTCACTTGGAGTCAAAAACTAGGTCACCGGGCCAAATCAGCAGAAAACTTAACAAGCAGTCACATTTTTTAAGCAATCATCATGAATCTTGCTCAAAATGTTTGTCTTGATGATTTTTAGATCAGGTTCAAAACTGGGTCACCTGGAGTCAAAAACTAGGTCACCTGGCCAGATCAGCGGAAAACCTTGTTAACTCTCTAGTGGTCACATTTTTCAAGCAATCATCATGAATCTTGCTCAACATTTTGTCTTGATGGTTTCTAGGCCAAATTTGAAACTGGGTCACTTGGGGTCAAAAACTAGGTCACCTGGTCAAATCAGCAGAAAACCTTGTTAACACTTTAGCGGTCACATTTTTGAAGCAGTCATCATGAATCTTGCTCAAAATGTTTGTCTTGATGATATTTAGGTCAAGTTTGAAACTGGGTCACATGGGGTCAAAAATTAGGTGACCTGGCCAAATCAGCAGAAAACTGTTAACACTCCAGAGGTCACATTTTTGAAATAATCATCATAAATATTGCTCAAAATGTTTGTCTTGATGACTTCTAGGTCTAGTTTAAAACTGGGTTACTTGATATCAGAAACTAGTTCACCTGGCCAAATCAGTGGAAAACCTTGTTGATGCTCTAGAGGTCACATTTTTGATCATCATGAATCTTGCTCAAAATGTTTGTCTTCATGATTTCAAGGTGATGTATAGTTTTCTGTCCAGTGACTCTCTTAAGTTTTTCCATTTAGGTCAGTTTCTCAGTAATTATTGACCCTACAGAGTGATATTTGGTACTTGTGAAGTGTTTGTGTTTAGGTCAGTTTCTCAGTAACTATTGCTCCTACAGCCAGTGATACTTAGTACATGCATACATCTTAGTAAGGCCTCTTGAGTGCAATCATCCATATTTGTCCTGCCCATTAAACGTGTGGTTAGGTAAACTGACCGCGCTCGACATGACCCCATTGGGTTGACTGGGCTGTAAAACCTCAACACAAACAAATTGACCTTGACCTTTATTTCACAGTCCATTAGACATGCTACATTGTCTTACTTGTTAATATAATCATTTTTAACTTTGATCAGAATGTTTGCCTTGATCAGTTCTAGATCAGGCTCTCAAAGTGCTATGTTGCTCAGATGAGCGTTACAGGGCCATCATGGCCCTCTTGTTTAATTCTTTCAAGTACAATACATATAATAATAAGTCAAGTACAGTACATACATGTACAGTAATGTTGTAAGTTCAATGGTCAGAAATATCATTGCAGCAACCAGTTTTACTGATTCTGTTTTCTGCAAACAGCTTTACTAATTACATCTAAATAAAGAAATATAGATATTAGTGCATTTAGCATCGGATGATGTCAGATGAGGATACAATATACTACACTGCTTTGGATTGTATTAACAGAATAACAGAAAGGCAGTGTAGAATTCTATGTTTCTCATGTAGCATAAGGGGACCAGTCATCGATAATCCTAAACACAAGGACTAAATCGCTGTTCAAAGCATAAGCATATTAGAGCAAAAGTGAAATAACGGCATGAGCATGTGCTGGTGACGTTCTGTTAAATCAGGGAAATGATGAGCAACTACTAGGTTGGGTACTGGTTTTCAATCATCCTATTATTTTAGAGACAACAAAAATATTTTGAAAATGATATATCTAATATTTTTCACAGATGTTTCTCCATATTGCAAATGCAGATTGTATTTAATTTTCATGTACCTTTAACAAAATAATAATACAGACTGGGAACCACCCATATGATAGAAGAAGTCACCTTTATAATGATAGTAAAATTGAATATTTTTTTGTTTTTGTTTTATGTACAGGTACATGTATTGACAATTTGATCTGAAACGGCTGATTGCAAGTACATAATAATAATGTAGTTGTTGCACACCCTGTAACAGAGACAAAAATGAATTTGGACACGTTTAAGGGCTAAAACAGCACTGAAATTGCAGCATTTGAGAACTAAAAATGAGCAAATTTCACAGTTATTTTTGTCTTGAGTCTTGCATGATACAAGTTCAAAAGTATGATTCTGGTGTCATTTATTTTATCTGTCTAGTGCACAGTATTGCACAGACATCATTTGATATCTTCAGTATTTAGGTGGCATGCACAACAGCATTTACCCAACTTTCTCGGAGAATAATATCTTGATGTCAGTAGGAGTTAGCAACAATTCAGGTATTTTATGCTTTATGTTTATCCATATGCTTACAATATTTAACTTCAGAGCAATGACTGGTACCTGGATGCTGAAGTATTATTTACACAAAGGATTAAAATGAAATAATAAGAGAGTAATATTACACAAGAAGATTGCTTTAGCTGATTTTCTTAAGGGTATATTCCTGATAAAAATTTGTGAAAAGGGTGAGAAATCTATTGTGATGCAAGTCTCTGGCATTTTGAACTGTTTTAGTCCTGTCTGTGTACTGCCCTAATTCCTCCAGTTTTATGCTGGTAGTCATTCAACAAGGTGTATCCAGCTCTTAACCCTTAAAGCGCCAGTCACAATTATTGTCGTCTGCTTTATCTTCTGTCGGTTACTTTAAGTTATTTCTGCAAACAGTGTGGACCCAGATCAGACTGCTCCTAAAGGAGCAGTCTGATCTGGGTCCACACTGTTTGTCTGTATGCAAAAATAGGTTTGAAAAAGTTTGCAAGAATATTCAGCAGACGACAAAAACAGACGACATTTTCAGATGCAGATTTTCTTGGCGTTTTAAGGGCTAATTAAGGATCTGCTTGTAATGTTTGTTTGGAAAGTCCAATCTAAAATTACTGTCCAGGAATGGTTTACATAAGCAGAAATCTCTGCCAAAATCAACAATATCCCATCGCTGTTGCCACTTTCTCTTACATATGTAATACTAGTTCTTGCATGCTTTCTCTTAACCCTTGTCCTGCTGAATAAATTAAGATGCCATGCCCACTTCTAATTTTCAGCCTATCAGATTATTTGATCCAGATTGTTAATTCAAATTCCCATACTGAATGACAGTCAGTGCAGATCCAGATCAGTTACCTTTTCCAGAAGCCAACTGATCTGGATCTGTTCTATGTATAAAGACAGGTCATATCCGGGTTCAGCAGGACAAAGGTTAATATTAGTTCTGGCATGTTTTTTGATCTCTTGAACAGTAACCATGCTTGTCTTTTTGCCCAGTTCTTTCCCTGTTGAGTAATAGTGTTGTGACAGGTCATCAAAAATATGTAGGGCCAGATCAGGATGTTTAGTCTGATCTTGGCTTACGTCACCTGCACTTGCTAAAAGATTTAGAGGATACATGTATACCATGGTAAGCACTAGTACATATCCTCAGATAAGATGGAGGTCCGGATAAATACTTTTAACCCTTAAAGTGCCAATCACAACAATTGTCGTCTGCTTTCTCATCTGCTTGTGATTTTATGATTCATTTCTGCAAACAGTGTGGACCCAGATCAGGAGCAGTCTGATCTGGGTCCACACTGTTTACTGTATGCAAAAATAGGTTCAAAAAGTTTGCAAGAATATTCAGCAGACGATATAAACAGACAACATTTTCAGATGCAGGTTTTCTTGGCGCTTTAAGGGTTAAATTATTTTTCTAGTAGTGGAACTCATTAAAAGCAGCTCAGTTAGGCACTTCTAATGTGCACTCAAAATGTGTATGTTTTTGTAGAGAAAGATTTGAAGAATATCAACCTATTTTGATCCAAAAAATGCATCTGCAGTACCTGGAGCTGTGACTAGTAAAGATGTACAAGCATGTAGGCTGCTATAGTCTAGAAACCGAAATTATTATATCAGGGGACATTTTAAAGGCATACTTGTGATTCTTTTTGGATTTTTTTCTTATTTCTCCCTAAAACATATGGTGCGGCAGGGTTTTCCCAGACTCACATTTTGGTAGTTACTACCCCCCAAAATCTTGTTCTGGACCCTCAAAAATTAGGGGCAAGTGTCCTGAGTGATGTATACATTATCAAATCCAAAATGAATTTTATTTATTTGTGGCTTTGTATTTTAATCTATTTTGGTCTAAAGGCCAAGAATTATCAATACATTGTATTTGGGCAATAGTTAACCCATAAAGCACGAAGCAAATTGAAGCAGACGACATTCTAAAATTGATTTTATTTTTCAGAGAAAATAAGACATTTCATGTGGCAGACAATTCTCATAAAATGTCAAGTCTTATTTTCTCTGAAACAAAGTACATGTACTTCAAAGTGTCATCTACTGCAACTGTGATAAGCGCTTAAATGGTTAACTCCTTTAAAACAATAAACCCCTAAATCTTATTAAAGGACTCCTTAACTTCACATAAGGGAGTCCCTTGGATCCTCACTTTAAAACCCAGAGGGAAAACCTTGTTGTGGATTTTATTAGATTCTGAAACACCTTAGAGAGATGCTTCTAGTGAGTACCCGCAACATATATTTTTATTGAGACATTGAAAAAAAAAATCCCAAAATTAGACTTCCTATGTTATTTTTCCTTGCAGATGCAGCTGAGATAGTACAGACCAGACTTAAAGAATCCTCATCTGGATATGAATATTATGTACACTATGAAGGCTGTAAGTTTTCATTAGACTGAAAATTTGGAATTGGTACATGTGCTCTGCTAATTACAATTATTCACATTGTGTTAAGCCTTATTCTTAAAGTGCCAGGCAAAATTGTAGCAGTGACATTCTGAATTATTTTTGTATTATTTTTCAGAAAAAATAAGGGTTTACATTTCATGTGAATTCTCTGCTAGCTGGACAATTCACATGAAATGTTTTATTTTCTCTGAAAGAAAAAAAATCTAAATGCTGTCTGCTGCAATTGTGACTGGTGCTTTAAGGGTTAATATTGGTGTTTTCTGTGACCATAAAGGTTAGCAAGGCTCACAACTGAAACCAAGGGTGTTGTTGAGAAGCCAGTTGTTGGGTAAATATTTTGATACATGTAGTTTTCATATTTCTCCAGCAAAATAACATAGTGACAACTCATTAGAATTGTCTCAATGAGATGATTGTGATGAGTAGTAAATATATGGTTGGTGGAGAAAACTCATACAAAAAATAATAAAAATACTGTTTAATATAGAGAAATGAAGTGCCATTTTTTGTTGTGACTGCATTAGCAAGTAGGAGTGACTTATGGATCAGTTTCAGGCATTGTAGTTGGCGTCCTCATCGTTGGAGTCAACAGTGTTAAGCCTGTGCGTTTAGCTCCATTTCTCAAACACCAAGGCATCTAGGCTAATGAAACTTCACACACACATCGGCCATGATGCACCCTGCCAACTGCCTTGGACTATTTTTCACGCATGGCTGAACAATGTATAGTCTGTGCTTTTAGTTTCATTAAGTCTGTGCGTTTAATACATTTCTCAAACACGAAGGCATCTAGACTATTGAAATTTCATAAACACATCTGTGATGATGCACCCTGCTCAGTGCCATCAACGGTTACACACCTTGACCTACTTTTCATGCTTGACTGAACCATGTTTAGTCTGTGCATTTAGCTACGTTTTTCAAACACTGGAGCCTATAGGCTAATGAAACTTCATACATCCTCCATGACATTCATGTACCCAGCCCACTGCCGTCAGCCATCACTGCCATCAGCCATTACTGACCCTGATATACTTTTCACTCTTGGCTGAACAATGCTTAGCCTGCATTTAGCACAGTTTTGTGAACACCAAGGCCTAAAGGCTAATGAAACTTCATACACACATCCCCCATGATGCACCCTGCCTGTCCGCTCTGTAACTTGAATACCCTCTGGAATATTTTGATGATACATGGTAGAAATGTAGAACAGGACGAAGCGACGTGTCATGTACAAGAATGACAACTCTGACTTTCTTACCTTTGGAGTTATTTCCCTTGGTTTTGTTTGAAATAGATTTCGTGTCTGCTCTGTAACTCAAATATCCTTCGGAATATTTTGATGGTACTTGGTAGAAATGTAGAACAGGATGAGACAACATTTCGTCTACAAGAATGACAACTCTGGCTTTCTTACTTTTGGAGTTATTTCCTTTTGTTTTGTTTGAAATAGATTTCATGTCCGCTCTTGAACTCAAATAACCTTCAGAATATTTTGGTAGAAATGTAGAACAGGACAAGATGACGTGTCGCATACAAGAATGACAACTCTGCCTTTCTTACTTTTGGCGTTATCTCCTTTTGTTATATTTGACACTCATTATGCATTGATATTATGTCCGCTCTCTAAGTCAAATACCCTTTCAAATATTTTTATGATACTTGGTAGAAATGTTTAACAGGACAAGACAACAGGTCACATACAAGAATGACAACAGTTGAACTCTGGCTATCTTTCTTTTGGAGTTATCTCCCTTTGTTTTGTTTTTGCAATTGATTTTGTGTCCACTCTGTAACACGAATACCCTTCGGAATATTTTGATGGTATTTGGTAGAAATGTAGAACAGGCTGAGACAACGTGTCACATACAAGAATGGCAATTCTGCCTTTCTTAGTTTTTGAGTTATCTCCTTTGTTATATTTGACAGTAATTATGCATTGATTTTGTGTCTGTTCTGTAAGTCAAATACATTTTGGAATATTTTTATCGTTCTTGGTAGAAATGTAGAACAGATCAAGAAAACATTCACATACAAGAATGACAGCTTTGACTTTCTTACTTCTGTGTCCGCTCTGTAACACAAATACCCTTCAGGATATTTTGATGATACTTGGTAGAAATGTAGAACAGGACGAGATGACATGTTGCATACAAGAATGACAACTCTGGCTTTCTTACTTTTGGAGTTATCTTCCCTTCTTGTGTTTGAATTTGATTTTGTGTCCGCTCTGTAAGTTGAATACCCTTCACAATATTTTGATGATACTTGGTAGAAATGTAGAACAGGATGATACGACATGTCACCTGCAAGAATGATAACTCTTGCAGGGTTGGGAGTGGTGGGGACATTTGTTTGTGTTTTTTTTTTTTTTTTTTTTTCTAAAAATCCTTTTCTAGTTTGAGTTGGTTCTTAGTGACATTTATTGGTATTCAAAACTTTGGCCATATTAGACTGGCCCAGACATGGTACTCCCACATGTGAATCCTCTGAATAATTTGTACACATAGAAATTTGCATTCACAAAACATTACAGTTTTGTTTCCAAGTAGTTCAGCTCATAAGAATAAATAGGCCGCTGTAGGATGTAGTGGTTTGACTCTGGCTTTGAGGTTCCTGCTTCCTGTTTTTGGACAACACTATATGTAGTTTCTGTTGTGCCTGCTTTAGCAGCAGGTGTAAAATAGGGATGTGGTTTTCTGTCCCTTCATCCATCAATATTTACATCAATCATATTGTCTGATAAATTATAAAAGGCCTATAAAGTAGTCCTCTAGCATTTTATACATGTACATTTGCATTCTGAGGTGACTTTTAAGAATGTACAAAATTTCATGAGCTTGACCTGTATTTAAAAATCTGTCAATTTCAGCTATATTATAAGAATGACTGACTCTGCAGGTACAGCCTTTCCTTCAGTGGAATATTTGTTGTGTGTGTGTATGTTTGTGTGTCACAGCATTTGTTTCATGAAGAAATAAAAAAAATATTAATTATATTTACCATAGGTATTGAGACAGACAGACTTAATCAAACAGTATAGACCTAGATCATACATTGCAGAGTGTTGTGTCTGATCAGGGCCTACACAGTTTGCCACTCATTCAGCAGTTTTAGACACATCAACAGATAGCGAAATGGAATGGCTCCAATTTTAGGACAAGTAGGGTAAAGAGTTAAGGTGTCTGATTATTACATTTTCAGCAGTGATTTACTGAGATTTCTCAGTGAATTATAACCAATAATTCACTGAGTGAATTATTTCATTTCGAACGTTTTGCCGTCATAATAGCTAGACAATGTTGCTGACGTTGTTGGTAACAACAATAACAATAGTTGATGTTTTGCGGAAAATTTTATAAAATCATGGAGATCAGACTGCAATTTTCACGTCTAGTTGGCATTTTTGAGGAAAGACCTGCAACGCAAATATAAAGTATGATTTTCTTGATAATCCAGGTCCACTTGTGGACATTAGTGTCTGTATTTCAAGCACAGGATGATTTTTGCATTAAAGTGAAAACAACATGGTGACTGATTTTCAAACTAAACCACGCCTCCTGAAATTCATGCACTGACTGGAACTATTTTGGTAGGAAATCATAACGGCTGAATGTGAAAATTCAAAGGTAAAACATCAATGAAAATGTAATAAATTATGGAGAAACAATTCACGCGTGTTCTAAGCCTTTCATGTAAAAAACTCGGTTTGCTTCACACACTCGTTTTTTACGTGCAAGCCTTAGAACACTCATGAATTATTTCTCCATAATCAATCAAAACAAAGAAATAAACTCTATATATTTAGGGTAATTACAGTATCTGCATAGCTCCAGATAAAGCACTTTTTCATGAAAAGTATTAATCTTTTTTCTTATTTCTCCACGAAAACTTATATTGTGGATACTCATTAGAAGTGCCTCACTGATGCTCTTTAATAAGTACCCACAAATGAGAAAATTATTATCTGGATACCCCTTCTTATCTTATTCTAGAGTTATGCTTGAAGTTGATAAATTCTGACTAAGGCTGGCACAATTAATCAGATAATTGAATAATTGATCGATAAATTCCACAAAAATGATTATCATTACAGATTTGCTAATAATCGATCACAGTGATTCAGCTAGACCAAAATAAGTTCCGGACATTTTGTCCAAATGGCATCTGGTTCTTCCGGACATTCTGAAATTTTCTTGGACAAATTATAAAAGCTTTTACTGTGGATTCAGCAGTGTGGGCTGGCGTCGTTATCGCCATTTCCCTTACAGGGATTCTGTTTGGTCACTACTGGATTTCGGCATGAAAAATGTCAACTTTTGTTGCTTTCTAGGGGGCATTTTTTTTGTGCGATGTTATGTCAACCCTTTACAAAATCACGAGTGTACTATTTTGCCTTGCACAGTGTCACATGTAAACAAATTCGATGAGATCAAGGGAAGTAATTTAAACAGGATTCGGCCTAATTTACATTTCGGCCAAACAAATTAGACTGGTTCACTCAGTTTGCGGATGCAAAACTAAAGGGCATTACTGAACATCACAAAAAATCAATAATGTTTGATGAGCAGTACAGTACATCTCAGATTGACCAATCATCCGTCGTTTTACAAGATAAAGATCGGCATCGAAAATAAGCTGTAAACAACAGTAAAAATCTATATAGTACAACCCAAAAATGGCAATCGGACAATGTGTCCAACCAGGTCAGAAAAGTTCGGACATCTGGAAATTTTGGCGGATCATTTGATGTCTGTGTCTGCTACTTTACCATATTTACCCTTAGTACTCAGACACCTCAACTCCTTACCATACTTTATCTAAAATTTGAACAAGTACAATTTACTACCCACAGTTTTGTCTAAAACAGCTGGATGAGTGGCAAACAGTGTATCTCCAGATGAGACAACACATTTGCGGCATCTCATCTGGGTTTACACTGTTAGCTCAAGCCTGTCTGACCAAATACATACAATAAAGTATAACATATGGTAAGAGTCATGCTCAGGCAGGGAAAATTATGACCAAATCTTCATTTATTACTAATCAGTTATGGATCACAATGGCAGGTCTGATAATCGATTATCTTTTCACCTCTGATTACCAGCCTTAGTAATGACATGTGAGAACAATGAACACTCACACAGAAATAAAAATAGCTGGGCCCAGTTGTTCAAAGCATTGTTAGCTTAACGAGCTCGTTAAGGATCATTTCGTTAACTGTTTTAGCAGATTCAATATACAAAATTCTGATATTTTTTGCTGAAAAAATGTGAGTAGCTTTTGCACTGCAAAAGCTACTCACATTTTTTCAGCAAAAAATTCAGTATATTTGCGTATCACTTGATGTAAATTTTAACGAATCGTTAACTGACGACATCGTTAGCTTTGAACAACTAGGCCCTGAAGAATAGAATTCTTGCACATTTTAAAAACAAAATCAATAGTTTGTTTCCTGTGTTTCTTTACAGTCAACCGTCGGTTGGATGAGTGGGTTGATGCTGACAGGTTTGACCTGAGTAGCAAACTTGAGGATCCTAATAATAAGATAAAAGATGTCACCATTATGATGACAGACTTGAGTGATGGCACTGACAGAAAATTGACAAGAAACCAGAAACGTAAACATGATGAAATCAACCATGTACAGAAGGTATTCTGTTTTTTTAAGTCATTTACATTTTATGTAACATGCCTGTACATTTTTATATGCCTGTTTGAAAAACGGGATGTATTTTGTTATGCCCCTCAGCCTCTACCGTCCATCCGTCTGTCTGTTAACTTTTTGTTTCCAGATAACTCCTCCTACAGTTTACATCCAATTAAGCTGAAACTTGATATATGATTAGATCATGATGTGGAGCAGCACATATTATCTTGAGGTTACAGTCCACCAAATATTAACAGAGTTATGCCCCTTCGAGTTTTTTTGTAAACATTTTGTTTACAGCTAACTCCTTTTGCAGTTTACATCCAATTAAGCTGAAACTTGATATATAGATAGACCATGATGTGGAGCATCCCGTTTTGTCTCGATGTTACAGTCCACCAAATATTAAAAGAGTTATGCATATCTGAAAATTTTTGTAAACATTTCATTTCCAGCTAAATCCTCCGATAGATTACATTCAATCATGCTGAAACTTGATTTATAGTATTTATAGTTAGACCATGGTGTGGAGCAGGGCACATTGTTTCGAGGTTGCAGTCCATTTAATGTTACAGAATTATGCCCCTTTGTAAAGTTAGTAAACTTTTAGTTACAGGCGAACTTGACCTGAAAATTGATTTATAGTTAGACCATGATGTGGAGCAGTGCATATTGTTTCAAGGTCACAGTCCACCAAATATTAAGAGAGTTATGCCCCTTTGAAAATTTCTGTAAACATTTTGTTTCTTGCCAACTCCTGTAGATTACATAGTTGAACCATGATGTGGAGCAGTGCATATTATTTCGAGGTGACAGTCCACCAGATAGTAGCAAAGTTATGTCCTTTGACAATTTCTGTAAATGTTTTGTTTCATCAAACCTAGCATAGACTTCCTCTCTAACAGAGACAGCAGTATCATTTTTTGACAGTGATCTATATTTCATGGTCCATTGACTTCATTATTCCATATGTGAATCTTAATGTTTGGTTTTGTAGTAAGACCATAAGATTATATATGACTGATAGACTGATAGGCTCAAGCAGGCATGTCCCTTCAAAAAAAAGGTTGAATCTGGAGTTAAGATATAATTACTATTGTGATTAGAACAGCAATTTGCATAAATGGCATGTAAATTGCTATTTTTCATCTCATTTTTTCAGACTTATGCTGAAATGGATCCGACTACTGCTGCCCTGGAGAAGGAACATGAAGCGGTAAGAATTACCTGTAAATGAGTTATGTCAAGCTAAAATGGACCTACCGTAATAACCCTAAGTATTGGGACAGATAGACATTTGCAAGCAGTTTAGACTGACATATGCCACAGAATGTGGCATCTGATCAGGGTCTACACTGTTTGCCAGACATACAGCAATATTTTAGACACATCAAGAAGTAGTAGAATGGACTATTTCAAATTTTAGGATAAGTATGGTGAGTAGATAAGGTGTCCTAATACTTAGGGCAAATAAAATATTCACAGTGTTGAGCTTAAAGGGACTGAATAAACTTATTAGCTTTTCCATCACTTTATACAAGGAAGACAATTTTTATGCCTGAATGCTTTCCTGCACACCAAGGGAGGAAAAACAATTCAATATTGTCTCCCCTGAAAGTCAGTTATCCCATAACCAGATTATTATACCCCCTTCCCATCTTCAAACTATGTTTGTAGGGGCTGGGTAGGTTCAGGGGGGTATACTGTTTTTCATGTACCTCTGTCCGAAACACTTTGCTTTTAGCAGGGGTTATCTAAGAAGCTAGGGTTCTCACTAGGATTTTGAAAATAGGAGTCTCAGAACCATTGTCACCAAAAAGTAGGAGTCCCACAATGCAACTTTCTCTGAAAAGCAGGACCATATTTAGAGTTAATAAGAAGCCTGTAAGCCATGCTTATTTACACTTATTCTTGTTGTACATAAACCAGTCTCAGAATTCCTGATCAGTCTGCAAATCTGCTAGGTCTTGTTTTTCTCCAAATTCATTGGTGAATTTAGTTTGTGTTGGTCACGTTTGTAGATATTGGTGCAATTCTAGACAGTAATATTCCCCACTGCCTGTGATCTAAAGGTCAGAGACACAGGCATAGAATTTTCATATTTATGTTTTATTCAAAATAGTAATGAACTCAAATTATCCAAATCCTTTGAACATTTTGTTAGCTCACCTGAGCCGAAGGCTCAAGGTGAGCTATTGTGATCACCCACCGTCCATCGTCGTCGTCATCGTCGTCGTCCGTCTGTCCGTCCTTCCGTCCATCCATTCACAATCTTTAAACAACATCTCCTCCAAAACCACTGATTGGAATTCGACCAAACTTCACAGGAATGATCCTTCGTTGGTCCTCTTTCAAAGTTATTCAAATGGTTTCAGTCCATCGCATATCTAGGTCACAGGAGCTAAAAATAGATTTTTTAACTAAAAACTTAAAAAATCTTCTTGTCAGAAACCACTAGACTGATTTCAGTATAATTTTGTAAAAATGTTTCTTTGTTGACCCTCTACCAAGATTGTTCAAGCCATTTGGATTCGTCGAAAAACATGGCCGCCAGGGGGCGGGGCTTATTTTCCCTATATATCTTTATAGAAAACTTTAAAAATCTTCTTGTCAGAAACCATTGAACCGATTTCAATATAATTTTGCAGAAATGTTCCTTTGGTGATCCTCTAACAAGATTGTTCAAGCTATTTTGATTCGTCAAAAAACATGGCCACCAGAGGGCGGGGCTTATTTTCTCTATATATCTATATAGAAAACTTTAAAAATCTTCTTATCAGAAACCACTGGACCGCTTTCAATATAATTTTTCAGAAATGTTCCTTTGGTGATCCTCTAACAAGATTGTTCAAGCCATTTGGATTCGTCAAAAAACATGGCCGCCAGATGGGGGTGGGGGGGGTGCTTATTTTCCCTGTATTATCTATATAGAAAACTTCAAAAATTTTCTTCTTGTCAGAAACCACTGGATCGATTTCAAGATAATTTTGCAGAAATATACCTTTGGTGATCCTTTACCAAGATTGTTCAAGCCATTTGGATTCGTCAAAAAACATGGCTGCCAGGGGGCGGGGCTTATTTTCTCTATATATCTATATAGATAACTTTAAAAATCTTCTTATCAGAAACCACTGGACCGATTTCAATATAATTTTGCAGAAATGTTCCTTTGGTGATCCTCTACCAAGATTGTTCAAGCCATTTGGATTCGTCAAAAAACATGGCCGCCAGGGGGCAGGGCTTATTTTCTGTATATATCTATATAGAAAACTTTAAAAATCTTCTTATCAGAAACCACTGGACCGATTTCAATATAATTTTTCAGAAATGTTCCTTTGGTGATCCTCTAACAAGATTGTTCAAGCCATTTGGATTCATCAAAAAACATGGCCGCCAGATGGGGGCGCTTATTTTTAGCTCACCTGAGCTGAAAGCTCAAGGTGAGCTTTTGTGATCACTCACCGTCCGTCGTCGTCCGTATGTCCGTCCATCCGTCCACAATCTTTAAACAACATCTCCTCCTAAACCACTGATTGGATTTTGACCAAACTTCACAGGAATGATCCTTGGTTGGTCCTCTTTCAAAGTTGTTCAAATGGTTCCGGTCCGTTGCATATCTAGGTCACAGGAGCTAAAAATAGATTTTTTAACTAAAAACTTAAAAAATCTTCTTGTCAGAAACCACTGGACCAATTTCAATATAATTTTGCAGAAATGTTCCTTTGGTGATCCTCTACCAAGATTGTTCAAGCCATTCTGATTCGTCAAAAAACATGGCCGCCAGGGGGCGGGGCTTATTTTCCCTATATATCTATATAGAAAACTTTAAAAATCTTCTTGTCAGAAACCACTGGACAGATTTCAATATAATTTTGCAGAAATGTTCCTTTGGTGATCCTCTACCAAGATTGTTCAAGCCATTTGGATTCGTCAAAAAACATGGCCGCCAGGGGGCGGGGCTTATTTTCCCCATATATCTGTATAGAAAACTTTAAAAATCTTCTTGTCCGAAACCACTGGACCGATTTCAATATAATTTTGCAGAAATGTTCCTTTGGTGATCCTCTACCAAGACTGTTCAAGCCATTCGGATTCGTCAAAAAACATGGCCGCCAGGGGGCGGGGCTTATTTTCCCTATATATCTATATAGAAAACTTTAAAAATCTTCTTGTCCGAAACCACTGGACAGATTTCAATATAATTTTGCAGAAATGTTCCTTTGGTGATCCTCTACCAAGATTGTTCAAGACATTTGGATTCGTCAAAAAACATGGCCGCCAGGGGGCGGGGCTTATTTTCCCTATATAATCTATATAGAAAACTTCTAAAAATCTTCTTGTCCGAAACCACTGGACCGATTTCAATATAATTTTGCAGAAATGTTCCTTTGGTGATCCTCTACCAAGATTGTTCAAGCCATTTGGATTCGTCAAAAAACATGGCCGCCAGGGGGCGGGGTTTATTTTCCCTATATATCTATATAGAAAACTTTAAAAATCTTCTTGTCCGAAACCACTGGATCGATTTCAGTATAATTTTGCAGAAATGTTCCTTTGTTGATCCTGTACCAAGACTGTTCAAGCCATTTGGATTCGTCAAAAAACATGGCCGCCAGGAGGCGGGGCTTATTTTCCCTATATAATCTATATAGAAAACTTTTAAAAATCTTCTTGTCCGAAACCACTGGACCGATTTCAATATAATTTTGCAAAAATGTTCCTTTGGTGATCCTCTACCAAGATTGTTCAAGCCATTTGGATCCGTCAAAAAACATGGCCAACAGGGGGCGGGGCTTATTTTCCCTATATATCTATATAGAAAACTTTAAAAATCTTCTTGTCCGAAACCACTGGACCGATTTCCATATAATTTTGCAGAAATGTTCCTTTGGTGATCCTGTACCAAGATTGTTCAAGCCATTTGGATTTGTCAAAAAACATGGCCGCCAGGGGGCGGGGCTTATTTTCACTGTATATCTGTATAGAAAACTTTAAAAATCTTCTTGTCAGAAACCACTGGACCGATTTCCATATGATTTTGCAGAAATGTTCCTTTGGTGATCCTGTTGCAAGATTGTTCAAGCCATTTGTACAAGCAGTCATGATTCGTCAAAAAACCTGGCTGCCATGGGGTGGGGCTTGTTTTCCCTATATATCTGAATAGAAAACTTTAAAAATCTTCTTGTCAGAAACCACTGAACAGATTTCAATATAACTTGGTAGGAATGTTCCTTTGGTGACCCTCTACCAAGTTTGTTCAAGCTGTCATGATTCGTCAAAAAACATGGCCGTTAGGGCGTAGGGCTTTATAGCTATATAAAACTTTTTAAACCACTGGACCAATTTCAATATAACTTGGCAGAAATGTTCCTTTGATGACCCTCTTTTAAGATTCAGTTCAGGTCATCAAGATTTGTAAAAAAAACATGGCCAGGGGTGTGGTGGAAGGGGTTGGGGTGGTTAGTGCTATAAAGTTTATACAAAAATCCTAGAGCAGTGAACTTGGCTGAAACTTCAACAGTAAATATGCAAGTCTGTTTGGTCAGGTGAGCGATACAGGACCATCATGGTCCTCTTGTTTATATTAAGTAAAGATGGTCCGGTCTTCTAAGAGCTTGTGTAGAACATATCTTGTGTATTGTTAGGGATAGACTGACTAAATTTAAAATGTATATGCTAGTGTTGGGAGTCGGCCAGGATTTCATAGTCGATCTTTGGTTTGTAAAACCGACTGATCATTGATTATTAATCAATTTGTAGAAAATATATCTAGTCTTAAGCCCTCTTCCAGGTACTTATTCATAGCTCCAAATCAATAACAGGGGTATCCAGATAATATTTTTCTTATTTCTCCATGAAAACATATGTTGTGGGTACTCATTAGAAGTGCCTCCACTAGGCACTTCTAATGAGTACCACAACATATGTGAGAAATAAAAAATATCAGTACTTTTGGGTTGTCTTATTTGAGGCTATTTAATCAAATTTCTTCACTTTTATTGATCACAAATCTAGAATGACCCAAATAGACAACTGAATTTCATTTCTGTATAACTTGCCTATAAAAATAAAAGTGAGAAAAATATGTTTCTAAAAATAGCATGAATTTTTCGATTAGTCAGCTATAAAAAATTTTTCCAATCATCAGCCATAAGAGGCAAAAATGACTGATGATCGATTATCGATCATCAGTGGCAACATTAGGATTAGGATATCCTAGTATAGACAAAATGTCACTTGTGGGTTACTTGTATGTTGATCTCTGACCTGCATTAGAGAAAAGTTGTGTGCAGCAAAGTCCACTCTGCCCAGATTGTGGCATTATCATTATTCAACCATTCAGTAGTGTTAGCACTACTGATCGATTAAAATTGATCATCAATCACTTTTGCCTCTTGTGACTAATGATCAGAAAGATTTTTTATAGTCGACTAATCGAAAATAATTTATTTTTATAGGCAGTTTATAAAATGAAAATTCAAAGCTGTCTGTTTGGATCGTTCTAGATTTGTGGTCAATAAATATGAAAAAAGTTGATAAAATAGCCTTAAAAAAGTCAAACCAAAAGTACTGATATTTTTCTTATTTCTTCATGAAAACATATGTTGTCGATACCAATCAGAAGCACCTCATGGAGGCACTTTTAATGAGTACCCACAATATATGTTTTCATGGAGAAATAAGAAAAATATTATTTGGATACCCCTCTTATTAATCTGGAGCATTAAAAAAGCATCTGAAAGAGGGCTAAATTAGGATTGAGTATATTTTCTACAAGTCAATTATTAATCGATGATCAGTCGGGTTTACAAAACCAATGATCGACTATGAAAATCTGGCCAATTCCCAACACTACCATTCATCTTTACCTTTAAAAAAATTGCTGTGTAGTTACACAAAAGTAAACTTTTCTTTTATACAGATAACCAAAGTAAAGTACATAGACAAGGTTCAGATAGGAAAATATGAGATCGATACCTGGTACTTCTCTCCCTATCCTGAGGAGTATGGTAAACAGTCCAGGTTATACATATGTGAATACTGTCTCAAGTACATGAGATTGGATAGAACATTCAGGTACCACCAGGTGAGTAAATTTCACTATAAGACCTGACTCATAGCTGTAGCTAGATAAAGCACTTTTTTCTTTAAACAAAATATTTTATATAATCCTCCATAAAAACATGTTGTGGGATCTGGAGCTATGTATTTGAGTACTCCACAAAAACCTCTTTATAACACTGTTGTTGGGGTTAGTTAAACAACTGTGTTATATCCAAACAAAACTGTGTAGATTATATTGAAAAATGGCCATTTATGGTCATTTTTCAATAAAATCTATACATTTTTGGGATCCATCTTTGAACTGTGTTATATCCAAAACCGTGTTATAACGAACCATGTTATAAAGAGGTTATAGTGTAGTTTCATCAGAAAACCTACCTTTTGCATAAGTGGAGGGCTGGAGCTTTGCTATTCTTTTTCTGATTCAACTGATTTGTAAAATTTGTAGATTATGTGAGTGACTAACTTCATTAGAAAACTTGCCATCTACAGAAACAATGTCTCAGTTATGACTGTGCACTCTAGATGAAGAGCTTTGCTGTTCCATATTCAAATTCAGCAAAACTGTAATATTTGGGTATCATCATACTGTCATGAGAGCAGCCAGTAATGACCCCTACCAAACTGGATAGTTCACTGAAAGGCTCAGGCCTTGCTGTTGCATTTGGCATAACATGATCTGGGCCCAGTTGTTCAAAGCGTCGTCAGCTTAACAAGCTCGTTAAGGGTCATTTCGTGAACTGTTTTAGCGGATTCAATACAAATATTCTGATATTTTTTGCTGCAAAAATGTGAGTAGCTTTTGCACTGCAAAAGCTACTCACTTTTTTTCCAGCAAAAAATTTCAGCATATTTGCGTATTACTTGATGTAAATTTTAACGAATCGTTAACTAACGACATCGTTAGCTTTGAACAACTGGACCCTGGTTCATAACTGACCAGTCCAAATAAGCCTGTGTGTCCAGGTTAGACCATTACTGTTTGCCTAATATCAAACCTTATATGATTGATATTTCCATACAACTAGAAATGTGTCTATGTAAACAATATGGCTCAAGTACATGCTTTTCCCTACACAGGTATAAGGGAAGTTTGAATGCCAAACATGAAAACATAAAATTAATCCATTTTTTTTTTTTTTTTTTCAAATGTTAATCAAGTTGCTGAGTCTGCTGAATATCAAAGCCCTAGCCCAAATACTTTCTTAGGTATCTTGTACACAAGGTTTTGTTTCCATTTTTTGTTTAACAGGGGCATAAGTCCTTAAAGATAGGTCAGCCAGAAAAGAAATAAGTAAGGACCAACAAATTTTCTATAGGGAACCCATATAGGAAATTTTAAGAATCTAACAGACACCCATTTATCAATTATAGGACCTACTAAAAAGTGTAACAAATGAACATACAAACAAATTGGTCCATGAATTAACAAAGCAAAAGCGTTATGTCCCCTCAACTTTTTCAAAGCTGGGTGAGCCTGCCTAGGTGGCTGAGCCTGATGTGCATCCGACTGGTAATCAGGAGGTCCTGGGTTTGATCCCTGCTGGGTCCAGCAACATTCTTTAGTAGAGATTGGTCGTGAAATAATTTCTACAGTCATTCCCTGCCTTCCTGGGATTCAAGAAGGGCAGTTTTCAGTTGTTGCAAAAGAATGTGCACAAATATTGGTTAACCGCTTAGAGGACTAAGCCTGTCCAGGAAAAGTGTGGTTAGGAAAGCTGACTGGCTCGATGTGACCCAAATGGGTTGACTGAGCAGTAAAACCTCAACTCAATCAATCAAAGCTGGGTCATAATAAGTTGCAAATGAGAAAAGGGCCCTTTAAGAGGACTAGATACACTTGTTAAATTTTCTGCCATTTTTGACAAAGGACTTTATAACTTCCTGTTTGCTTTCTTGCATGTGAAGCCACTTGCAGACTTCTGATAACTAGTAGTAAAATAAAGTCCTGACCAGTGTCCAAAGTTTCACAGGACTTAAATAGTACTTGTAAATAATAGAACCACATTATCACCAACTCTGCTGCATTTTTAGCTCTATCCTGCCTGTCAGACCTGTAACATTTTAGAGCTAGATTGGCCGTTTTTAGCCACCTTTAAATACACAGTACAAACACACACCACGTTGTGACCAACATACATTGGTAAAATATTAGATACTTTTGATTTCTTCGTGGTAGAACCTCTTTTTCATTTATTTGAAGCTTTTTGTCAGATATCTTTGTTTCCATTTCAGACCCAGTGTATCTATAGATTTCCACCAGGTAAAGAAATCTACAGGAAAGGAACTCTGTCTGTGTTCGAGGTTGATGGGAAAGATAGTAAGGTAGGATGCAAAAAAGTATGAAAATTTTATGGTTAAGTCATTATCATTTCGAGGATAGGCTTTCTCATTGGCTTTGTATAAATTTTGTAGCAAGATTTGAACTATTGTTACATTGTAATTTACTGTCCAAACTAGATGATGCGGTTGATGGCATGCCATTGTTAACCCGTGCATGTCAGTGCTAAATTGCCCCAGAGCAAACAATTCAGTGAAAACTTGTTTTGTTCTTTGTCTTTGCTGATTGGCTGCATGACCATGCTCTGAAAAAGTTGAAATCTGCGAAATTTGTCCAGCAACAAAACTGTTTTGGACTTGGCAACTCCAAGGTTGGGCGGTCAAAACTAGGGGCGGTTTTAACCGGCGGTTTTAACCAGTTAAAACAGCCCCGGTCAATTATTCCATAGTGGTCAATACTGGTCAATTGAAATATTGAGTGGTCAATTGAATATTTTTAGTGGTCAGCTGGAGATTATGGTGGTCAGTTGGTTGAGTGATTATGGCAGATTACAGGCATAGAACAGTCTAGCAATTTGTTCATCTTACTGCTTCCACATACTACACTCTGTTGAAACGACAAACCTACTGAAACTAGTCTTCTGAAGTTTTGGTCTCTTTGCTAGAGGCTGATCATTCGATAGAGTTTCAGGTTCAGATGTTATTTCTTCAAGTGGCTGCTTGGCAATACTGTCTGGCTTTTTAGCCCTAGACATGTTTGTCTATGAGTCTTCAGTCTTAAGACCTTAGCACTAACTTAATATTACAGTCTTTGCACCTTGCACTGTTTTTTTTTTTTTTTTTTTTTTGTTATCTTCCAAAATAGTGAAGAAGTTCCAAATTGGGTCGTTAGGTTTCATTTTTGACACCTTCAGTAATAGCTTGATGATAAGATAAGATACTATCTAGATTGCATATAACTCAAAATTTCACACATTAGGAATAAAGCCTGGTGTCAGTGTATAATACAGGTATAATATCAGGGACATGTGATTAATAACTTTGGCAATTAGATCTATGTCACACCCACTGCAGTGGCATGGGGCAGCTTTTACACCTTTTAATCTGTTTTGACAGCAATTTATAGGTGTTGCAGATACTTAAATATACTTACAGACATTAGTGAATCTACAGACAGGCCTAAAGATTAATGACAGGTGTATTTCACACGTTTACAATATGTGACAATTTTCTGCAATAACATCAAAATTATATGTTACATTGTGTAGCTGCTTTTTGATGCAACCTTGTGTGGTACAATCTGGTACAACATTTTTTTTTCTGTCAAACAAAATAGGACCTTTCATAAATCCTTTAAAGTCCATGATAAAGTCAGCGTATTTATATTCCTGTAAATCAAAATATGAACAATTAATCTAACCTTTAAAGGACAATATAATAATAAAGAGTGTTTGGTTGAAAAGAAAGACCTGTCTATAATTCAGTGAGTCAATCCAATCAACCTCTTCAGTTGTCCAGTAATTATGCCTTTTGACTTATGATTAAAAAAAAAAAAAAGGACCTTAATAATTAGTTACGTGTATTGATAAAAATTATTTGTCTTGTTCACTGATGAAAATGTAGTCTAACCTCAGGGAATGCTTTTAAGACCAGTTTATCAACAGGACAGAGGCATATACGCAAGTGATTTAATCAACCCAATTGACCACCAATCGACCAAAAATGACCGGTTAAAACGGGTTTTAACCACAGGCCCGGTCAATACTCATATTGACCGGCTTTTTGCCAACCTTGGGCAACTCATATTTGACAATTATCTTAAACATAAAAGGTAGCCAGCAATTCATTCTTCTTTTTCAGACAAAATGCATAAGAAAAACAAACTAGCAATAACTTACCATCCCATATCTTTTATCTGCCAATATAATTAAAGCTGTATCAGCTCATGTATTTTTCTTAACAGAACCATTGGATGAGTTTATGTACTTTCCAACATCCATCATAGCTCCAGAGAAGGTGCTTTTTATCGCACCTGCTTGTAGCAGGGTGCGATATAGGCGTCTGATTTTCTGTCCATCCGTCCGTCCGTCCGTCAGTTCCCACGAGCAGGTACTTGCGTGGCTTACCATCAGCATTTTAGATACTTAGGTGGCAAAATGGTCATCACAGGCTAGCCACATTAGAGAGAGCTATGGACAGGTAATCCATACTTAATCTGGCTAAATAAAGTTATTTTAATTTGTAGGCACATAATGATGGTCAGAAATCCATCCATTCCTAGGGACGTCCAAGTACCCTCGTACCATTTTTTTTTATGTGCCTGCGCAGTAATACATCTTTTGAAAGCCACTTAAAATCAGTAGCTCCTTATGAACAGTTAATCTATACCTAACGTGGCTAAATGGCTAGCCACATAAGAGAATGGTAGCTACTGACAGGTAATCCATACCTAATGTGGTTAAATGGCTACCCACACAAGAGAATAATAGCTATGGACAGGTAATCCAAAGCCACTTAAAATCAATAGCCCCTTATGGACAGTTAATCTATACCTAACATGGCTAAATGGCTAGCCACATAAGAGAATGGTAGCTACTGACAGGTAATCCATACCTAATGTGGTTAAATGGCTACCCACACAAGAGAATAATAGCTATGGACAGGTAATCCATACCTAATGTGGCTAAATGTAATTTGTAGACACATAATGATGGACAGTAATAGGCACTTAAAATCAGTAGCCACTTAATGATTTTTGCCACAAAGTGCATAGCCACGTATGTACCCATTCGTGAGTCCGTCCGTCCGTCCGTCAGTCTGTCCGTCCGTCTGTCAACATTTATGTCGACGTTCGACATTTATGTCAAAGTTAGTATTCTAATCAACTACAAGACTAAACAACCATCAAACCTTGCATGAAACATCTCCCTGACCTCCTGACTTTGCAACATAGGCGTCCCCTTTTCCGTATGTCTGTCCATTCGTCCGTCCGTCTGTCAACATTTATATCGAAGTTCGACATTTATGTCAAAGTATTTTAATCAACTGCAAGACTAAACAACCATCAAACCTTGCATGAAACATCTCCCTGACCTCCCGACTTTGCGACATAGGTGCCCACTTTTCCATTCGTCTGTCTGTTTGTCTGTCCGTCTGTCTGTCTCTTAACAGTTCTGTTATGTCGAAGTTCGACATTTATGTCAAAGTTAGTATTCTAATCAACTACAAGACTAAACAACCATCAAACCTTGTATGAAATATCTCCCTGACCTCCTGACTTAGCGACATAGGTGCCCGCTTTTCCATTCGTCTGTCCGTTCGTCCGTCCTTCTGTCTCTTAACAGTTCTTTTATGTCGAAGTTCGACATTTACGTCAAAGTTAGTATTCTAATCAACTACAATTCTACAACAACCATCATACCTTGCATGACACATCTCCCTGACCTCCTGACTTGGCAGATATGTTGACCCAGTGACCTTGACCTATATTTTGCGCTCCATTGACTTTGACACAATTTACGTTGACGTTCCAGATCTTCTCAACTATAAGGCGTACAGCTACCAAACCTTGCATAGTGCTTCTCCTAGATGTACAGACTTGGCAGGTACCTTGACCCTGTGACCTTGACCTATATTTTGCGCTCCAGTGACTTTGACATATTTTGCGTCGACGTTCGATATCTCCATAATATAAGGCCTACAACCATTAAACCTTGCAAAGTGCTTCCCCTCGATGTACTGACTTAGCAGATACCTTGACCTGGTGACCTTGACCTATATTTTGGCTGCAGTGACTTTGACATAATTTACGTCAACGTTCCAGATCTCCTCAAGTGTAAGACCTCTAGCCACCAAACCTTGCATAGTGCTTCTCCTATATGTACTCACTTGGCAGGTATCTTGACCCGGTGACCTTGACCTATTTTTTGCGCTCCAGTGCCTTTTACACATTTTACGTCAACATTCAATATCTCCTCAACTATAAGGCCTACAACCATCAAACCTTGCATAGTGCTTCTCCTCAAAGTACGGACTCTGCAGGTACCTTGACTGGGTGACCTTGACCTATATTTCATGCTCCATTGACTTTTACACCTTTTACGTCACCCTTCCAGATGTCCTCAACTGTAAGGCCTTCAACCACCAAACCTTATATAGCACTTCTTCTCGATGTACTGACTCGACAGGTACCTTGACCTGGTGACCTTGACCTATATTGTGCACTCCAGTGACTTTGACACATTTTATATTGAAGTTCGGTATCTCCTCAAATATAAGACCTACAACCACTAAACCTTGCATAGTGCTTCACCTCATTGCACTGGCTTGGCAGGTACCTTGACCCAGTGACCTTGACCTATATTTGACACATTTTACGTTGATGTTTGATAACTCCTCAACTATAAGGCTATAACCACCATACCTTGCATTGTGCTTCTCCTTGATGTACTGAATTAGCAGGTACCTTGACTCGTGACCTTGACCTATATTTCATGCGCCAGTGACTTTTACACATTTTACGTCAACGTTCCATTATCATTGGGCTGTATGATACAAAAAGTCAGTGCTGAAGATATAGCCATAAGAGGGAATGGGACTGGCCTGGAATATATGTGGCCTACTATGCACTTTGTCTACATTTTTTTTCAACCCAGTTTTCCAAGTAAGCACTGCTAAGAATGAAATAAACTTATTTAATAACCACATTCTGATTGTGGCACCTGTGACTTTTGCGCCAGCAGGTGCGATGACGCCTTCCGCGGAATTCTTGTTCAATGAAAAAATATTGATATTTTTCTTATTGTTTGTTTGTGTTGTGGTTTTACGGCCTAGTCAACCCAATTGGGTCATGTGGAGCGCAGTCAGTTTACCTAACCACACTTTTACTGGGCAAGCTTTGTCCTCTAAGCAGTTAACTAGTAATGTGCACATTCTTTCGCCAGAAACTGACAACAGCCCTTCTTGAATCAGCGAAAGGGGGAGAATGACCATAGAAAATATTTCATGATCAAATCTCCATGAAAGAATGTTGCCAACCTCAGCGGGGGTTGATCCCGCAACCTCCTAATCACCAGTCGGACGCACATCCAACTGAGCCACTGAGGCCGGCTGTTATTTCTTAATGAAAACATATGCTGTGGGTACTCATGAGAAGCACCTCTGTGAGAGGTGCTTCTCATGAGTACCCACAGCATATGTTTTCATCAAGAAAAAATATTATGTGGATAACCCCTCTTTATCGGGAGCTCTGATCTATCAGTCAGTCTTAGTGTCAGCCTTAGCATCATCCAATGAAACTATAGCAGCTGTTTGGCCTTGACAGAATGGTTTAATAACAGGATGATTTGAATATATGTAGCTTTCAAACATTATGAGACTTGACTTGTATTATATTATGTATGCACTAAAAATAATGTTCTATTTTAGATGTATTGCCAGAATCTGTGTTTACTTGCCAAGTTGTTCCTAGATCATAAGACATTGTATTTTGATGTTGAGCCCTTTCTCTTCTATATTCTCACGGAGGTAGATCGGCATGGATGTCATCTTGTTGGATACTTTTCCAAGGTAGGTACTATGTAAGCTGTCAAATATAAGCAAAAGTACAACATTGCATAGATCCAGGTCTGGTTGTGCATGGTGTACTTGGGGTTTATGGTCTATATAAGTTATTTAAGTTATGTCCAGCAGGCTTCGTGTCTGAACAGTCTGAGCTTTGGTGTCCACACACATAATTGCGGGTCGCTCTGGCACACTGCATATATAGGAGTTATGGTAATCACACATCAAATATTAGAATTATACCAAATCCAGCTGATATAGTATTTGTGGATCTGATAACAAATAGAATAGTACAGAATGTTTTATTATGGCCTCTTTTGGGCTTACAAATAACTAGATAATTTGCTTTTATACCGATAATGCCCTCAAATGAAATTATTTTTCAGCAAGTATGAGAATTCATTAAGACAGAGCTGTGGAAATACCATGCCCGACTTGTCCAAATTGTTCCATTTCCCTGAGGACAAGTAAGAAATTTTAATTTACTTGTCCTGGGACAAGTAATTTATAGATCTAGTTAAGGAGGGTATCCAGATTATAAGATATATATTTTTCTTTTTTCTCAAAGAAAACATATGTTGTGGGTACTCATTAGAAGTGCCTCAGTGAGGCTTTTCTAATGAGTACCCACAACATATGTTTTTTCTTTGAAAAATAGGGCAAGTAAATCTTGGTTGGACAAGTGGATTTTGACCATTTACTTGTCCGTGGACAAGTAATAAAATTTGGTAATTCCACACACCTGCATGAAGACATTAAAAGAGCATCTTGGGTCCAGTCCTGGAGTAAGGCAGTTAGGTTTGGGACCCCAAGGTGTAGTCAGGAAGAGCTGAAAAGTATGCAAAAACACACAGCCAGATTTGTAATGTTCAGAAAGTTACGGTTATTGTTAAAGAAGCAGCATATTTCGCCCTCAAATGAAATTATGCTTTCACAAGTACCAGAATTCATAAAATTTCTTTTTTGAAAAATTTGAAAAAAATGATAAAGACTCAACCAATAAATGAGATAAGTACTTAAAAAGAAATATCATTTTTTTACCCCGACATATGAAGTATGTCAAGGGGTATATAGTTTTCGCCTTTCCATTCATCAATGAATGGTTACTGTTGTGTCAAAGGCTAGACGAGTCCACCTAAAATCCGTATTTAGGTAAAACATGACTTATTATAGCACTTTTTTCGTATATATTAATGAAGCATTAGACAATATCTCCACGAACATATCTGAAATATAAGGTTTTGATATTACTTGACAGATTGATATAGTTGATACATTCATAATCGAAAACCAACAAGCAAGATTATGATGGGCACCATGTGTCAATATTTTTAGTCCTTTTTTATATTTGCTAAAACAATTACAATTAAAATCATATTACGAACTATAAAATATCAGTTAAATCAGAAAATCTGTCAAATTAGCAAATTAGCAGCCTCATCACCGGTTTCTGAGGACGTGCCCTACCAACCCCAAGTCATCCTGTCGCTTGCTGTATCCGTCTCATAGGAATAATTACAAATGAAAAACAATGCTTGTAAAAATTGAATATTCTTTTCATGTCAGTGACTTAACATAGTCTGAGGCAGGGTATATGAAAACCTACAGGATGCTATATACGTGAAGTCATCGTTCATTACGGCCCTAATACAGCCACACAACATGACCCTGATCTTTGATTGATGTGATTGAAATTTTTCATAGTGTGCAGAGACCAGAAGGCAAGGATACCCAAAAAATCTCATCAGGATGTCGCTGTTTGCAAATCCATGACGTTGTTTTATTTATTGATTTTTTTTTCTTTTTCTCATTTTCATGTGTTTTGTTTCATTATTGTTTCAACAATGAACAATCAGTCTTACGAGAAAAAAATACAAAGCATGGTCAGTAAGATACATCTGCTTGCACGAGAAAATATGGATACATGCATAATACAGCATACATCTTGCTTATTCCATGGTACAGCCAAGAGCACATTTTTTGTAGGCTTTGGTATTTTATGCAGACTGGTACATTTAACAAATGATATTTAAAGAGAAGTCTACTTTCTTCTTCATAATTTTATATGCAATTCAAACAATAATAACAATAAAAAAAATGAACACATATGGAGAAGAAAAAAATACACAAAAAAATGTGATTAATATACAAAAGTCAAACTCCCAACCTTAAAACTTTTCAACTGTGTATGTTCAGCAAACTAACAAGTTGAGAGATGAATCAATACATTTCAAAATGTGGGCAGAAGTGTATACTAATCTCATCCAAACAGAGCAAATAAACCAGAAAATACAGAGTGTTGAAAGATTTCCCTGTAACAACCTGCTTTACTGATACTCTGGATTAGTCCAGTTATAAAAGTATATCGACATGACAGCAAACTAGTTTTGATTTATAGATGGTGATATCATCACATTGTGAATTGTAGAAAATATTTGAGAAATATCTATGTTTCACTTCTAGGTAAATAATAAACTTTAATAGATCACAAATATTTGTAAAATTCAGATATAATATTTAAGGTGGACATTGAGCTCCTATTGCTGATTTACTCTGTAACAGCTGTAGAGACCAAACTAAAGCTGCAGCATTTCCATAATCATTTATACATGTATGTATTATGTATTTATTTTCTGCTCTGTTTTAAAATGATTTATTAACCTCAGCACTTTATATACAATCTTCTACAGGCATTTTGATTTTTTCCTATTTTCCCTATATTTCATGCATATTGTCTCCATAGACAATTTACATGAAATGACAGACCCTGTTTTCTAGAAAAAGAAAAAAGAAACAAGAAAAAAATCAGAATAATGTCTGCTGAAATTTTTACCAAGCATGCTTAGCATTGATAGCCTCATATCCTCTGTATTTTACAGGAGAAAGAATCCCCAGATGGAAACAACGTTGCTTGTATTCTCACACTTCCTCCATTCCAGAGGAAAGGCTATGGGAAATTCCTTATTGCGTTCAGTAAGTAAATAAGTCTGTTATGATGCTTTTTAAGCATAGCTTCAGGTAGGAGGGATGAAAAAAATCTTACATGGAGCAAATTTTAAGCTTCTAAATGTGAAATAGTGGCTTTAGGTAATAGCTTAATACTATCTTATATCAGCACAATACATGTAATAGACACATATGTGTTCCATCATTAGAAATAGATACCTAAGAATAACAAAGCAGCTTTCGTTTATGCTTAGTTTGATTTTAATCAGAGCATATGCTGTTTATGCACTCTACAGTAACTAGTGTGGGTTTTATGTGCAATCAATTAACAGCAGATTTTTAATGTTGCCAGGCAACATAGTCACCTAGAGGCTGTGCCAGAAACATCTGGATTAGTTTCACCTTGATCTTGGCTTGACACACCTCGCCGATGGACCACATGCAAAAGGTCAGGTCTGTAAGTTACAGAATTTGGAGCAGTCAGTCAAATTAAGAGCTTCATTACATGTGTATTACCAATGCACAATGTAATCTCACACTTGCTCAGTTGTGCCACCAGTCTGGGAGAGCTAGTAAAAGGAAACCAAAAGAACCACCAATCTTTTATATCCAGTTTAGGGCACCTCCTCATTATCATCCACCAGCAGCAAGCATATAGCTATTCCTCCATCAGCCTGTCGGCACTTCTTGGCATCATCCAACCATGGATCTTTCAGAGACTTGGTTGATTAGTTGTTCATTAAATAATTTCACCCAGCTCTACTAGGACGTAGGTGTTCAGACAGGGTCTTCTGATGTTTTGAGGCATATCTCCTAAACCGACCGGCTAGGTGCCATCGAGTCCATTGCTGATTCATCGGTGTTGTCCCCGTCGGTAGCTTAGCCGTCATTTTGTAGATGTTGTTGCTGCCACACCATCGCTTTGAGATGCTACCAGCTTAATAACTCTGTGTGGGTTTTACATGCTTGGGGTTTTAGTCTTTGTATACTGCATAAGATGTGGTCTCATGATGTGGCTGATACAGAAACCACTTGAGGAGCAAAGAGTAGCCCTTACTTTTGAAATAGGGAGGCAACTTCTGCACAAGTTATCTGCTTTGCAAATGGTGTCAAAATTTTCAGATGTATCCGTTTACCTTTAATAATTCTTTACTAGAACAGTTTTGAAATGAAAACAAATTCTGAGTCTTTGTGACTATTCAAATGTTATGCCTGTTTACAAACTCCAAACAAGATAAAAGTAGAAAGTGTGTAAATATGATTTCAGGTTATGAACTGTCTAAATTGGAAGGTACAGTGGGTTCACCAGAGAAGCCATTGTCTGACCTGGGGAAGTTGAGCTACAGAAGCTACTGGTCCTGGGTATTGTTAGAAATTTTGAGAGATTTTAGGGGCACTTTGTCTATTAAAGACCTCAGGTATAGTATATAGGCTCACTTTGCCTTTGATCATTAAAACCTAGAATTTAAATATTAGCAGATTTTTTTCCTAGAAAATAGGGATTGACATTTCATGTAAAAAGTCTCCTGAGATGATTCATACACAGCTATACATAAAGGTGGAATCCTGATGTATATTTAACTTATTTCTCCACAAAAAAAAAAAAAAAAAAAAAAAAAAAAAACCTGCTCCACTTCATAAAATTTATTAATTTAACAAAAAGATGAATAATCTTATCTGTAAACATTTTTTTCATAATAAGTCAAACCTATTTATTGTTCTGATAATTCTAACTGATCAGAAACTTCAAAAACTAAACAATTTCATCTTTAAATAATTCAAACTTGCTTTGCACTTTTATACATCACTTTACATCACATGCTATTTTATAATATGTTTCTAACTTGGGGTTAAATTCAATGAACCTCCTTACTTAGGGCAAAATAAAACTGGTTGTTTTAGGGAGGTAGCCATTGTAGGGAGGTTAAATACATAGTAAAATTGAACTCTGGGATTTTGGAAAAGTGGCAGTTATAGGGATATTGTTGTTGTGGAGAGGTGTTTGTTAGTGGAGGTTCCACTGGACACACATTTGCAGAAATTAGCTCTAGACATTTCTTCTAGTCAAGAATATCATATGGTGTTTGGCCAAGTTTTGCTTGGGTCATATTGTCTGCATCAAAAAACCAGCAAGGACCAGCAAAATGGTACCTATAATATCAGGTGCTAGATGTGCAGGTCCAGGTCAGCTTGGGCACCACCTTGTTTGACTAGGACCTTGTACACTTGCTGAAAATATGTTGAATTTCTTACCGTTTGTTCGCATAAATATGCCTGAGCGACCAGTGTAGACCAAGACCAGTCATCCAAAAGAATCTGCCATTCTATCAGTTCTTGTTAAATGGACTGTTTCATATTTAAAAATAAGTACTGTAAGATTTATTGTCCAAATATTTAGGACAAATACACAGAGGACTTGTTAAAGAGGAGTATTTCATGCTAATTTTAGGATAATTTTCTCTAGTTCTCCATAAAAACATATGTTGTGGGTACTCATTAGAAGTGCCTCGTTGAGGCACTTCTAATGAGTACCTACAACATATATTTTCATGGAGAAATAAGAAAAAAATATCCTATAATTATCATCAAATACTTCTCCTTATCAATTTGTGTGAAAACGCTTGGATGCACAAGCTGAACAGTATCTGTGCACTTCATTGTACTGGTAAATGTGTTTACTATAATAATTTGGACACCTTAATTCCTCAACAGTTTTGTCCTCAAATTTTTACGTCCATTTTACTAGCAATTTATGTGTCTAAAAATAGCTGGTTGAGTGATAAAACAGTGTAGACCCAGATTAGAGGCCTGGTTTTGAGGCATTTGATGTATGTCTACACTGTTTGCTCGAGCCTGTCTGTCCCAGTACTTTAGTTAAATATATAAATCTCACCAACTTTACATTCACAACAAAGCAAACACATATATAGATGGCATAAAATGTAAAAATTGCTGCTGAAAGATATGAGCTACGAGAGACAATATGAGTTTCTAAAATACGTCTGTTTGTTCTTGCCCCATATATCAGTTCTACCTCTCACTGATACCCAGTGTCGAGCCCTGGACCCAGGAAACATGCGGCAGATCAATATCAGTACATCTTACCTAAAATCCGGGCTCCACAGCAGGCACCATCTGTAGAACTGAGACACGGCAAGACAAAACATTATAACAAAGCATGCTTGGCATATATTAGTATTATTCAACACTAGCATATGAATTAAAACCGAGTATCTAAAAAAGAAAATGCTATATACATATCAACATCAACTGTACAACAAGCTACGCTTTTTGTTTAAAATCAGATAACAGGTTTTGACTATAGACGGGTCGGTTAAATAAAAAATATTTTCTCATTATCATTTAAGCTATGTAAATCATTCCATATATCACTTGCTTTATTGAACAGCTCATTGCGCAGACTGGTGTACCGCGGACAATGTAATAAAATGTGTACCTCATCCTCGACACTTTCTTGACAGTTAAAACATTTTCTTTTTATTACGTTCAACTGCTTGTAGCATCTGGTTTCGATTGCAATCAGAGCAGTTCCACTTCTAAATTTGGCAAATGTGCCTCTGTGAGATATGTTTCAACTTTAAAATCCTGCTTAAACGCAGTTTATTCCCCCCAGTCCCCAAACACGAACTGTCTCAATTAACATCAACAACCCATTGATCTATAAATGTTTGAGTAATGAAAGGTAAAACATTGTTTAATACACTTGACTTATTGATGTTACCATTTATGTTACTGTATACTGGAAAACTGGACTCTGTCAGTTTTTTATCTATCCGAAAATGCCAGTTCTTACACTGTGTATTTGACTTAGAATTTTACCAGCAGAATATATTTTTATTCATTCGCATTGCATCTGTATTAATACAACACCAAAATATAAGTACAGACTTCCAACATTTTGCTACCATGGGCCTCCAACCCATATCCCCATTAATAGCGGCACTAGGCGTATATTTTCCGACATTAAGAAAGTACCGTGCTGCTCTATTTTGCACAGCATTTATACAATTATAGTTTGGGTGGTCCATACCATAGGAAATAACTGGGCAGACAATTGATTCGTATAATTTAGTAAATTGACCATACTGAAAGCTGCCAAACACTTTTGATTTGGCAATTAAAAGCCCTAGTGCGCGATATGCAGACCGCAACAATTTTAGCAGTTATTGCATAATTGAGATGTTCTGTTAAGACTACACCTAAATATTTATATTGGGTTGTATATGAAAGGACCCCCTGATTAACCGAAAATATGACGTATGATTGGGATGCCGAGGGATTACGGAAATGCATGATATTAGATTTAGATGTATTTATAGAAAGGAGATTGCTTTTGCACCAGATCCCTAAAATATCTAGCATGGATTGAAGATTTGCTTCGGATCCTGAGATGAGCACTACGTCATCCGCATATAGCAATATAGATACAGTTTCATCATCAATCTTTATGCCTTTTCCAAGAGCAGTTTTTCAGTGCCAAATCATTTATGTATAAGTTAAAAAGTAGCAGGGACAGGGAACAACCTTACTTTAATCCACAATGGACACTAAACCAGTCAGTAGTAAATCCATTGAGCTTAACCAAACTCATTACATTGCTATACAGTGATTTAGTCACATTCAGCAATAGCCCACTAAAACCAAGTTTTTCAAGTTTAACCCAAAGTATTTCTCTGTTTACTGTATGATATGCTTTTTTAAAATCTATAATAGCACAAAATGTAGGCTTTCTAAGTTTCTTCACAGTCTCAATGATATTTGTCAATGAACTTATATGATCTATGGTACTTCGGCCTTTTCTAAACCCATTCTGACCTTGGAAAATTATATTATTATGATCTAACCATGTATTGGCAAATATACATGTCTTATATTTCAGTGAAATGACCAGTATTACTCAGAATGACATCATAAGTACACTCCAGTCACTGAATATGGTGAAATATTGGAAAGGACAGCATGTGATCTGTGTCACTCCAAAGCTTGTTGATGAACATTTGAAAAGTTCTCAATATAAAAGACCTGTTCTCACAGTTGATACATCATGTTTGAGATGGGAGCCACCTAGGAAAACTCTGAAATTGACCAAAAAATGATGACTTCCTTGAAGAGTTGCAGTTGGACCAATTTTGGGATCTCAGAAACTTAAACATACATTGTTCCGTATTTACTCTAAATATTTGGATACACATGTATTTATCCCCACGCTTTTTAGAAAAAGCGTCAGGGATATTGTTATCGCCTCCGTCTGTCCGTCCGTCTGTCCGTCTGTTATGTTATCTCCTCCCAAACCGCTGGACAGAATCCAACCAAATTTGGTGAATGGCTTGCTTACACAAGTGGGGCGTGCAAGAGCATGTTTATTTTTGACCCCGCCCCCAGGGGCCCTGGGGAGGGGTCAAATGGTCAAATATTAACAATTTCCAATTTCAAAGTCAATCTTAAAGATTTTTATGCGAAAATGTGCACATATACTCAGAAGTGATAGATGTAAAACATATTGAACGGGATTTACTTTGCGACCACAGGAACACCCTTTGGGGTGGGACTTGGGGGGTGGGGCGGGGTCAAACATTAAGTTTCTCACAACATGGTCATGTGGCATATCAAATTGAAGGGAATGATGAGTAGAATAACATACAAGTAGAATTTTGCCTGGTTGCTTAAAACTATGCTGTGTGGTACAAGGGCAATTTCTGCCAGAAGCGTGGGGATTTGCGATGGCGTGCCATCGACTGCCCGATCTAGTTCTGTTTTAGATCAGGGTCTAGATTGTTGTTTAGCAAGCAGTTTTAGACACATCAGTACTTAAACAAATTTGTTAAACTTTAGGGGATTTAGCTCTAGATGAGCAGAGTATGCAGATAAATAATTTTCTTATTTCTCCATAAAAATAAATGTTGTGGGTATTCATTCAAAGTAACTTGCTTCTGGTGAGTACCTTTGGTAGAGTTTTTTTTTTGTTTTTTTTTTTTGTTTGTTTTTTTGAGAAATAAAGAAAATATCATTACTTTTTTGTTGAAAAAAAAAAAAGAAAAAAAAAAGCCTTATCTAGTGCTATGATCTGGAGAAATATGGTAACATCACGAAAACATGCCTATATTTTTGACCCCCTAAACCCCACTTTTATTTAGTAAAACTTGGGTTTACAGTGGTATACATTATATTTCTTATTTATGTACGAAAACATAGATTGTGGGCATCATTAGAATTGCCTTGCTGAGGCAGTTCTAATGAGTACCCACAATCTATGTTTGAGCAGAAATATGAAAAAAAAATCAGAGTTTTTGTATCTGAAAATTTTCAATTTTTGGAGGTAAAATTTTCTATGTGTTTGAGTAGGCGTGTTTTCGTAATGAGTAGTTAGGATGCCCAAATATTTAGACCGAAGACTTTTTAACGCTAAGCACTCTGGGTTTAATTTTCAGCAGATGACATTTTGAAATATTTTTCTAATTTTTCCTAGGAAACAGGATTGGACATTTCATGCAAATTTGGAGACAATTTCCTTGAAATTTCAAATCCTGTTTTCTAGGAAAAAATAAGAAAACTATGGTCAATTTGTCGTCTGTTGAATTAGCCCAGAGAGTGGTAAAAGTTAAGAAGGAGTATTTGGTGATAATTCTGGGATAATTTTCTCAGTTTCTGCATAAAAACATACATTGTGGTACTCATTAGAAGCAGGTCAGCCTCCTTAACAAGTCCTGTGATAACTCTAGATAAGAGGATTATGCAGATAAATATTGTTTGTATTCCACTGTGAAAAGGAAAATGTCTAGAAATACAGTGAACAAATATCCAAAACATGTTGCTTGAAGTTTTAATGCAATATTCTTGCCTAATTTCTCATTAAGTGTCACCTCTAAAGCGAAGGTTTCATGACATTCAAATTGTCATTATAATGAATTTTGTTGTTCTAACGAGTGTCAGTGTAACAAGGGTTGACTGTAAAAAAAAAAATGCTTCAAAGGCACCTTTTCACTTGGTGGGATTCATATGCCGGCCTCGGTGGCTCAGTTGGATGCGCCTTTCAACTGGAGACCAGGAGGTCGCGGGTTCAACCCCCGCCAAGGTCAGCAACATTCTTTCGTGGAGATTGATCGTGAAATATTTTCTACGGTCATTCTCTATCTTCCGCTGATTCAAGAAGGGCAGTTGTCAGTTTCTGGCGAAAGAATGTGCACAATATTGGTTAACCGCTTAGAGGACTAAGCCTGCCCAGTAAACGTGTGGTTAGGTAAACTGACCAAGCTCGACATGACCCCATTGGGTTGACTGGGCCGTAAAACCTCAACAAAAACAAATATGTTTAAATTATCTAAATAAGCAGAGTGCAGTGACTCAAATCGTTTTCGAGTCCCTACGAATTCTTCAGATAGCTCAAGAAAAATATTTAGGGAAGTTTTCTTATTTATCATGAAATTGTATGTTGTTTCTACACAACAGTTGGCCAGCCTCAGTGGCTCAGTTGGATGCGCCGTCCGACTGGAGACCAGGAGGTCGCGGGTTCAACCCCCGCCGAGGTCGGCAACATTCTTTTCGTGGAGATTGATCATGAAATATTTTCTACGGTCATTCTCTCCCTTCCGCTGATTCAAGAAGGGCAGTTGTCAGTTTCTGGCGAAAGAATGTGCACAATACTGGTTAACCGCTTAGAGGACTAAGCCTGCCCAGTAAACGTGTGGTTAGGTAAACTGACCACGCTCGACATGACCCCATTGGGTTGACTGGGCCGTAAAACCTCAACACAAACAAATACACAACAGTTGTATGTTGAGTGAACTCATTAGAATTGCCTCATCAAGGCTATTCTAATGAATACACTCAACATACAACTGTTGTGTAGAAAATAAAAAAAAGTTTCCTAAATTATCGCCATTTGCTTCCAGACCTGGCACCATGATTAACCCTTAGTGGCTCGAAGTACCCATGTCACAAACAATTTTCTGTGTTTGAGCCATTGAAGTTCAACTGTACTTAGATTAAGTGTTTTCTTAGTTTATCACATAAATGTTGTAGGATTGTTTAGCTGTTATTTTTAGAACCCAGAGCACTTCCGCCTCTAATCAGTATCCACAATATATGTTTGTGAGGAAATAAAAAAGAAAAAAAAAATACATTTTCTATATATCCCTCCCATCTAGAACTGTGTAACATATGAAACCCATGATTCACATACTTCAAAAACATATACCGTATTTACCATATGTATTCGGACAGACAGGCCTGAGCAAACAGTATAGACCCAGATGAGACGCCGCAGAACACGGCATCTCATCTGGGTCTACACTGTTTGCCACTCATCCAGCAGTTTTTAGACACAACATCGGGTAGTGAATTGTACTGGTTCAAATTTTAGAACATATATGGTAAGGAGTTGAGGTGTCCGAATACTTAGGGTAAATACGGTATCCATTTCTGACCCTCTTCATCTGTATATCATACCCACTGGTTAATTTTTCGTATTTCATATCATTGTGGTCTGTTCTGTTCAACCACTTATTACTGTATTAATGGAATACAGGCATGACTCCAGGGCCCAGTTGTTCAAAGCTAACGATGCCGTTAGTTAACGATTCGTTAAAATTTACATTGAGTGATACGCAAATATGCTGAAATTTTTTGCTGAAAAAATGTGAGTAGCTTTTGCAATGCAAAAGCTACTCACATTTTTTCAGCAAAAAATATCAGAATATTGTGTATTGAATCCGCTAAAACAGTTAACGAAATGACCCATAACGAGCTTAAGCTAACGACGCTTTGAACAACTGGGCCCAGATATTTTTTTATATTCTTACACAAAAAGCATGTTGTGGATACTCATTAGAAGTAACTAGCTGAGGCGAGTTGCTTCTGATGAGTACCCACAACATGTTATTGACTTATTGTGGAGAAATGAGAAAAATTAGTACCTTCAGAGAAATATTACCAATACCACTACTCTTTACTAGAAGAAAGTATTTTGGATGAAAAAAGTACCTTTTCTTGAACTGGGGGACTGTTATTGGAAGATGTACAAGGTGATGTGCATACCAGATTTGCAGTTGAAATATTTACCCTAAATATTTAAGACAATATATTCATAATAAGCTCTTATTGCATTGGTTAAAGTTCATTATAGATCTTGAATTCAGGTTTGGGAAGTTATACCTGTGCATAGAAATGATATATTAAAAGATATATTTTTTAGTTTGGAGAAGATTCTTAACACATTTAAGCGTAGCATCCCATAAAAGGGACATTGGCAAAGTGTAGACCCTGATCAGACACCGCAGAATGCGTCTGATCAGGGTCTACACTGTTTGCATTAAATACGGGAATTTCTATAAAAGATGGTTACAGGAAAACTAATCAGACATCTCTTTACTTGGGAATGGACTGGTCTAAAGAATTATGGTAGAAGAGTCCATTTGGCATGAATAGGTTAACATACATCCTGAGTACTTCTTACTGATCTTGTGTCTAAAAACAGCTGGATGAGTTGTAAACAAGGTAGACGATCTACCTGATCAGATGCAGCAGTCTGCAGATTCTAATGTGCATCAAGATTGTTTGCTCAGGCCTGTCTGTTCAAATACTTAGCCTAGGTAAATATGCCACAGAGATCATTCACACTTTATGACAGTCAGTATCTGTCCATATTTGCATACAGCCATCCCTCCGTACTCCATTTCCATTCAATTACTTTTGTTCAGTTACTTAGATTCCATTGGAATTTTATGTGTGCACTGGCATTTGAGAGGCATAATATGGAATTGTTAATGGGAAAATTTCAATTCTTATTTGCAAAGTTATTCCCTTGTTAACTTACGAAAATTGGTTTTCATGCCATAACTTGTGTGCTTTTCTTGTGATTTTGTGGCTTAAGGACCAGAAAATACATTTTCCGTATGCAAACAACATTTATTTGTTAATTTGTTTATAGATTTATGTCCCCTGATAAATGTTAAACAGTTGGTTTGTGTGCTGTAATTTCAGTATTTTTATCCATTTCAAACAAAATACATGTGTTTCATATTGAGTAAACGGGTTCAGTGGATAAACTGCATAAATAGTGATATCTGTATTTCATCTGACAGGAGTTATGGCCCCTGATAAACAGTACAAAAGTTGGTGTCTTTTGCTTTCTGACAATTCTTTCCAGTGGTGGGGTAACATGCTGTCTGATGTTTTTTATATAGGATTATTTTCTGTCTGGAAATGCAAATGTTCCATTATCATAGTAAAACTCAAAGATCAACATGTACATACCTGTACGGTTATGATACCTTTTAGGTCCCTAAATCCTGCCATTTTTCATATATTCATGAACAAGTTCAGTGATGGCAATTATATTTGTTTTTTTCTCTGTGTTTCAAAAGAACTTAAATTTTTAGGTAGCATGCATGTGTGTGTGTTTGTGTAGTGTACACACCACTTGCAAAGATCCAGATAAGAGGGGCATCTAAATAAACATTTTCCTTACTTCTCCAGGAAAACTTACATTGTGGATACTCATAAGAACCACCTATTTTAGATGCTTCTAATGAGTACCAACAGCGTATGTTTTCCTGGGTCCATTTGTTTAAAACTAACGATGTCGTTAGTTAACGTATCGTTAAAACTTTGATCATTAAATATGGCATATACATTAATATTTTTGCAGAAAAAAAGTGATAGCTTTTGCAAAAGCTACTCACATTTTTTCAGCAAAAATACCTGTAAATTAACGGCTGGCCTCGGTGCCTCGGATGCTCCGTCCGACTGGAGACCAGGAGGTCGCGGGTTCAACCCCCGCCGAGGTCCGCAACATTCTTTTGTGGAGATTGATCATGAAATATTTTCTACGGTCATTCTCTCCGTTCCGCTGATTCAAGAAGGGCAGTTGTCATTTTCTGGCGGAAGAATATGCACAATACTGGTTAACCGCTTAGAGGACTAAGCCTGCCCAGTAAACATGTGGTTAGGTGAACTGACTGCGCTCAACATGATCCCATTGGGTTGACTGGGCCGTAAAACCCCAACACAAATAAACAAAACCTGTGAATTAAATATTGTACTTACTAGAACAGTTAACATTTTGACCACTAACAAGCTCATTAAGCTAACGATGCTTTGAACAACTGGGCCCTGGAGAAGTGAAAAAATTGTCTTTCTGAGGCGTTTCTAACGAGTACCCACAATATATGGTTTCCTGGAGAAATAAAAAAAATATCATTTCTTCAGGCATACACGTGAGTACCAATGAAAACAACTTGTCCTGTATATTATCACAGATCTACATTACTGAGAAAGCTTGTCTGAAGCATATGTGTTGTAATGTAGGGCTTAATCTGAGCAAATTTGGATACTCACTTTGGTAAGGACTGTGGATTGCTGTGCAATACTTTGCCATGTTCAATGATGCAGTTTGTGTGTCCACCTGCCTTGATGCAGTTTGTATGTCCGCCGGCCTCGGTGGCTCAGTTGGATGCACATCCGACTGAAGATCAGGAGGTGGGGTTTTACCCCTGCCAGGCCGGCAACATACTTTCGTGGAGATTTGTCGTGAAATACTTTCTACAGTCATTCTCTCCCTTTGCTGATACAAGAAGGGCAGTTGTCAGTTTCTGGCGAAAGAATGTGCACAATACTAGTTAACCGCTTAGAGGACTAAGCCTGCCCAGTAAAGGTATGGTAAGGTAAACTCACCGTGCTCGACATGACCCCATAGGGTTGACTGGGCCATAAAACCTCAACACAAACAAGTTTGTATGTCCGGTAGTACATTTTGTAGGCCCCTCCCACAGTTATTCTGTTGTTGATAGTTGCTTCTATGTTTATTCTAATTTTTAATGAGAAGAGGCCTGCAGTGGGAAAACAACACTTTTTTCATATAGGAACAACAAGAGACCAAGATATACATGGCATTCAGTGCAGTCTGTCATACAGTCTTCACTAATACAACAGTTCAGCCTTCCAGAATTTAAGGGAAATACAAGTACTGTAACCCTAAGTATTGGGACAGATAGGCCTTTGCAAACAGTGTAGACCCAGATCAGATGCTGCAGAATATGGCATCTGATCAGTGAGTAAATTGTTTGCCATACATAAGGCAATATTTTAGTCACATCAAGAGGTAGTAGAAGGGACTGTTACAAATTTTCGGACAATTATGATAAGGTGTCCCAATACTTGGATAAATAAGGTAATTGACATGGAAATATTTGACACTTCTTTTGGAGCAAATTCTTTCCAGCAATAATACCCACTATTATTGAAAAAAAAGTAAGGGAGGCAACTTCATATCAGCAGCAGCTGTCGCCCTTTGCAGAATATAAGATCATGCACAGGTGCAAGGCTGACCAGAGTCTTCACTGATTTGTGGATGTTGCTAGTTTTCCCAAACAACTTCAAATAGTAATCTTGGAAGTCTTTTGTTAGAAAACTGGTCCTATTCCATTTTTGAGCTATGAAGACTCTGGCCGCCTTGTTTTTCAATATGTTTGCTAAGAAATTCTGTATGATCCAGATACTGTATTGTTGAAATGTGAAGAATCTTCAGCTAGATTACGCAGATGCACTCATTTGTCTAGATTTTGTTGTTTTCATATGTGTCGTGTTTTATTCACCAGGACGCTCTGTTTGTTTTGGTACAATTAATGTAAAATGTATAAAAGATGAAAACAAATTTGTGTTTCACTTTTCGTTTACCTGCCATAATACTTCATATTTTTAGCTCACCTGAGCCTAAGGCCAAGGATGAGCTCTAATGATCACTTTCTGTCTGTCTTCAGTCTTATGTCTGTCGGTCTCTGTCCATATTTTCAGAAAACTTCTACTCTAAAGCATCATTGTATGACCTTGATCTGTATTTATGGGACTAATGACTATCACTTTTTGCATCAATCCTTTAGCTTCATTTCTGTTTAAGCATAACAAGGTCATCAGACCTGTTATATACCTTCTAACAGAGACTCAAATTATATTGTATCATTTTGTGACCATCACCTAAATGCCTGCTTAAATGATCCAATCACTGCTAATCTTTAGTTGAATTTTTAACTACATGTATTTTATAATACTGACAGGTGCTGGCAGGTGTGACACTGCCTTCCTCTCTTCTTATCAAATTTCCTGTTGAACCTCCTTTTGGGTCGGTGGAATGAAAGATTGCTAAAATGGCCACAGTCCATCAACCAGTATGGCCCCCATACCCACACTTCAAAAACAAATTAATAGTCTTCTCCAAAACAATGCTTTGGTGCTGAATCCTTGCTTATAGCACTGGGGATTTTAGGTCTGGCAAGTTCCCTAAGTCTTGGTCTTAGATTGAGCTTTGGCCTTTTTAGGCAATGTCAGATTTGATTCCCAATCTTCCCTATACATTTACATGGGGAAAATGTTTGGGAAAATAATTTCTCCTTGTATTAGAAACCAGGGGAAGAAACTTGGTACCTTTGGTCAAAGTAGCAGAGGTTTTTAGCTGCAGTCAAAATATAACCTTTTGGGGATTGTCTGCCCCTGGCTCTAAACTATGTTCATGTATGAAAAAAAAAACAACAAAAAAACCTGTCTAAAATCTCATTTGAAATTTATTGTTCACCTGAACCAAAGGCCTATAGTGATCATATTTTGTCAGTCTTTCATCCACATTTTCTAATGATTTTTCTTTTGCTGCTAAAATCATGGTTCTAAACTTACTTTTGACTTTTTATGGCAAACTCTAAATTGCTTCCCTATACATTTACATGGGGAAAAACTTTAAAACCTTTTTTTATAGAAACTGTTAAAGACCAAAGGAAATAAAAATTTACAACATATGATCAAAATAAGTCAAGCTTTAAACTTCAAGCAAAAACCCTTTAGGTGTTGTCCTCTACTGCTCCAGGGCTATGTGCATGTAGAAAATCATCTGAAAACTGTATAAAGCATTTGGAAGTGATTTTTCCAGAACTTACAAAAAATGGTTGAAAGGACAAAGCCTTTGTTACTACTAAAACTTGCCTTTAGTTGTCTTCCCCTACCCAGGACTAAACACGTGTATTGAAGTTTGAAAAACTCCACATAGAATCAGCCAAATGATTTTCCTGAAATTTACAACAAATGATTGATGTGACAAAAGCTAGCTGTAATTCTATAAAAAATGTGCATTGGGATGGGCAGCCCTTGTGCTGTTAAATAGACAAAATTGTGATAAACTCTGTATAGTTGAAAGTGATTTTTTCTGGAACTTATAAAAATATGTGACCAAAGGTTTCTATTACTGTCAAAGTTTTGTCCTTGGGTGTCATCTGCCCCTGCCTTTGGGCTATATATAGATATAAAAAAATGAAAGATTCTACGTAAGATCAATGCGATCTATCTAAAACTGGCAAGAAATGATTGAAGTAACAAAATCTGAAATGTTATGGTAAAAATTTTGTCTCCTGGATTTTGTCAGTCCCTGCCCTGGGCTGTATACATGTATAAAATTATAGAAATAAATAATGTATTAAAAAATCAGAAGATTCTTCACTCCCCATCCCACCCCCTTCGGAGCTTACAATGATCCAAATGACTAATGTTTTCTGTTATTATCATAATTACATCCATTGGGTGCTGTTTGCCCCTACCCTTGGTCTATATAATATATATAAAAGCATGGGAAAGTCCGCATAAAGTCGGAGTTACAAGCATAAAATCAGTTACAAGCGTACTTCAAATGAGTGAAGTACATATATAACAAAACCTTGCTGTATCAATAAATGTGCCCCTCTTGAGGTGGATTAATATCCTCGCCCCCGGAGCCATATACACGAGAAAAAATGACAGTGATTTATCTGAAACTTACAAGAAATGACTGAAATGACAAAAGTTTGTTGTGATGATAAAATGAATAGAGGTCTGCTCTGACCCTGGGCTGTATACAAGTATATGTAGACAATTGTGATAAAATCTGTATAGAATCACAACTGAAAGTGACTTTTTGTGGAATATACAACAATGATTGAAGTTACCAAAGCTTTCTGTTACTATCACAATTTTTCCCTCGGGGGTTATCTGCCCTTTTCTTCGGGCAGAAACATGTTTTCATGAAAAAACAAAGTACACATAAAATCAGTGTCAGAAGTTCTTTGATAGCTGCAAGTTGCTACAAATGATTGAAATGACCAAAGCTTTCTGTTACCATCAAAAGGACTTTGCCCTTCAGGGGATTATTTGCCTTTTTCTTCTAGCAGAAACGTGTTTCATGGAAAGAAAATCACATGAAGTCAGTGTCAGGAGTTGTTTAATAGGTGAAACTTGCAAAAATGATTGAAGTGACAAAAGCTTACTGTTAAGATTTAAAAAAGATACCTTCTGTCCCGTTTTTCCCCCTAACAACACAACATGAACAGTATCCCCTACTCCCCCTCCCCCCTCCCCCCTCCTCGCGATTTTGACCACTCCTACAGGTCTGCAGACTAAAACAAGACTGATCAAGTTCTACAAATGTGTTAACTATAAAGCTGCCTTGTACTATTTAGAGCTCGTGCATCGTTTAGATACGAGAATAAGACTAATTCTTACTGCTATAAACAAGTTCAGACAAGCACAATAATTTTTATCCTTGCATAATCATACAGTGGAACCAACTGCCCACATCTGCTGTTACTCATAACAGTATTGAAAGTTTCCAAAACTTACTGTACCAGTACTAGTTCCCATCCTAGATGAAAAGTATATCCCTATAATTAGCTTTAATTCTCTTTGTAATCATCTTCCAGCACAAAATTTATTTCATTGTTAACCCTTGTCATACTGAATAAATTAAGATGCCACACCCACTTCTAATTGCCAGCCAATCAGATTCCTTAATCCAGATTGTTGACATAAATTAATATACTGAATGGCAAACAGTGCAGATCCAGATCAATTGGCTTCTTCAGATGCCTTTACGAGGGTCCTGCAAGAAGTTTTGTCACTGGGTTCGGATTACTTAAGTGCTATGTTTTATCAAACATATTTTTATTACAAACCTTCAAAGTATCCCCCCTTTACTGAAACACATTTTTGTAACATTTTTACCCAGTCGCGAAAAGCAGATAAATAGTCTTCTTTTGGTATCTGTTGGAGACACTGATAAATAGCGCTGCCAAGAGAACTTCTAGACGTATACTTATTTCCAGAAAGCATTTTCTTAAGCCTTGGAAATAAAAAGAAGTCACAGGGACTCAGGTTAGGTGAATAAGGTGGATAGTTTAAAACTTTCACCCTTTCAGAAGCCAAAAAAGACTTAACAATCTCACACTTATGAGAGGAGGCGTTGTCATGTAAAAGGTGGACTTCTGACCATCCTTTGCTTGGTCGTTTCTTATTGTAAAACTCTTTCACTTTCTTCAGTACGGAATTCTTGTAGAATCGGCCAGTGACTGTATGACCAGATGGACAACGCACTTGAACGACTGGCCCACTTGAATTAGAATTAAAGAAAATTGCATACAACATCTTTTTCGAACTTATGGTTCTCTTGGCAATACATGGGCGTTTTTTATCTTTTCGCATCCATTGCTTATTATCAGCCCATCTGTGTGGCTCAAACATGTGCACCCAGGTTTCATCACCTGTTAGCAAGTTAGAAATAACCCGACTATTACAGCCTTTGTATGTTTTCAAAAGTTCCCGGGCATATTTAAGGCACTGTGTCTTTTGCTCCTCACTGAGCAAATGAGGTACCTACCTAGCGCAAACCTTTCTCCGGTCCAAATGCTTTTTCAGAATTGTTTGCACACTGCCTTCTGATATGCCAGTACAACTAGCTATATCTTTGACAGACAATCGCGCATCCTGTTCGACCACAATCTTTACATCGGCGATGGTAGCCTTGGTAACAGAGGTTTTAGGCCTTCCAGGACGGGTATCATCTTCAACAGAAAATTTCCCAGCTTTAAAAGCTTTATCACACTTAAAAACTGTGCGCATTGAAATGGTCTGAGGTCCATATATACCACACAATTCATTTAATATCTGCTTTGAATCTATATTAAGCCTAATGCGGCATTTAATATAGCTATGAATTTCAGTCTTCTGGTCCATGTTCCAATGTAACAAGTAACTTGGTCAGTGTATATGACTGCATCTATTTCAATTTGAAATAACTCGGTCAGTTGGAAAGCAATTTGCACGAAATAAACGGACATCGTTAGCTATTCAACACACCATTCAAGTGCAGTGAAGCATTTTAAAATATACCTGGGATAAAACAAAGGAAGCCTATTAGTGACAGAACTTTTTGCACGACCCTCGTATGCGAACCGAATTTTTATGGGGGTTTTTCTATATTAAGGGCTACATCGGGACACAGGGTGAAGTTGACTGGCCGGAAAAGTGCTTTAAACCCCCCGGTGGTTTATTCTACTGACCGTTCTAAGGCGGTGATTCCGGTGTTAGTCTTACTCAATGTTGCTTTGTGGTTTATTCTATGAGGCGATTTGTTTTATGTCTTGCCTTGTGTTATTTTGTTCTTGTGTTTTTCAGTCCTTTTAGCATTGCGATTACCTCGCATGGGAAGAGAGAGCTAGTCGGTTCTTTTCTTCGATTTGCGCTTGTTTGGTTTTGTCTGTTTCTTCTTCCTCTTGGTGTCTGGGAAGGGCTGCGGTTTGTGCTTGTGGCAGTCCCTGGACTTTTGTCTTACCCTCTTTTTTCTTCAGAAGCCAACTGATCTGGCAAAGACTATATCCGGGTTTAGCAGGACAAGGGTTACTACCATGCTTGCACATGACAGATATTCCTCAGTAATGGAAGGAGTGCTACTGGCCACAATGAACATTGGCACAATAAAAATGAGCTGCAGCATGTGAAAATATACCTTCTGGCATATGCACTCAACGAAGACTCAAATCATCATGCGCCTGCGCGAAGCCTGCATGAAGAAGCTTTGCATACTTGATTATCCAAAATGCACCGGATGAAAATTCTGATCAAAGTGAGCTGAATCTTTGTTGGGCGGACATGTCCGAAGGTATATTTTCCGACGCTGCGGATCAAATATTTCTTTGTGTCAAATATTAGCAGGATTAATACTTTGCTTCTCAAAATCAACCTCAAATTACGTAGAATTAAAATCATCGGAGAATCTGACGTTTAAACCCGTACTAGTTAATGAGCAATCTTTCAGTCACTCAAAATGTGTGTAAAGTTACACCAAAGATATAAAAGACATATTTACAAAAAAAAAAAAAATACCATACAAAATATCTTAAGACAGTATATTAGTTGCATTTGGTGTTGAACGTCTTGAGTGGTGCTTAAGTGTCTTGATTTAACCTCCGATGAGTCCTGGCAGTGCCGTAGATGTGCAGGGGTATTAATTTCCCGCCAAAGTGCTATGCATACATAAATTAGAGCCAAATCAACCTCAAACTTGTTTTCCAATAACCTGGCTCATACTGTCAATGATACTTTAACTTTGACTTTTGGCTGTATCGTGTAAACCAGACCTTTACCATGAAAAAGCTACAGGTTGAGTTTTGCAACAGAGAGCAGACTGTTCCAGGAAACAAAAACTGGCCCAGGGTAGAGGGGTTTTAGATTTTACCATAAATTTGTCCCCGCAGTGCAGGACATAAACTGAAAAGTTAAAAGCCCCGCTATTCCCCGGCCCGGATGACAAATGACTGGTGTGTTACGTTTGGTTGAACAAGTACCAAAATGAACTGCCAAATAGATTCAGTAAAGATTTTGTACCTACTAGAATAAAATTCATCATACAGAAAACAAGTTTCTGTTTTAATGACACCAGCCACAACGTCAGAAACCGTACCTTTGGACATGTGTGCCTAGCGAAGATTCAGACCAGCCTGTGCAGTCCGGACAGGCTATTCACTGGGTGCATTTTAGCCAAGGATGCATTTCAGTATGTCACAACACGTTTTAGTATATATAGACGGTGGCAATACAAGTTTTAGTATATCTAGAAGGTGGCAACACAAGTTTAAGTATCTCTGGAAGGTGGCAACACAAGTTTTAGTTTATCTGGAAGGTGGCAGCACTAGTTTTAGTATATCTGGAAGGTTGCAACACTAGTTTTAGTATCTCTGGAAGGTGGCAGCACTAGTTTTAGTATATCTGGAAGGTGGCAGCACTAGTTTTAGTATATCTGGAAGGTTGCAACACAAGTTTTAGTTTATCTGGAAGGTTGCAACACAAGTTTTAGTATATTTGGAAGAAGGCAACACTAGTTTTAGTATATCTGGAAGGTTGCAACACTAGTTTTAGTATATCTGGAAGGTTGCAACTCTAGTTTTAGTATATCTGGAAGGTTGCAGCAGTAGTTTTAGTTTATCTGGAAGGTTGCAACACTAGTTTTAGTATGTCTGGAAGGTTGCAACACAAGTTTTAGTATATCTGGAAGGTTGCAACACAAGTTTTAGTATATCTGGAAGGTTGCAACACTAGTTTTAGTAAATCTGGAAGGTGGCAACACTAGTTTTAGTATATCTGGAAGGTGGCAGCACTAGTTTTAGTTTATCTGGAAGGTTGCAACACTAGTTTTAGTATGTCTGGAAGGTTGCAACACTAGTTTTAGTATATCTGGAAGGTTGCAACACTAGTTTTAGTATATCTGGAAGGTGGCAACAAGAGTTTTAGTATATCTGGAAGGTGACAGCACTAGTTTTAGTATATCTGGAAGGTGGCAGCACTAGTTTTAGTTTATCTGGAAGGTTGCAACACTGGTTTTAGTTTATCTTGAAGGTTGCAACACTGGTTTTAGTATATTTGGAAGGTCACAACACTAGTTTTAGTATGTCTGGAAGGTTGCAACACAAGTTTTAGTATATCTGGAAGGTTGCAACACAAGTTTTAGTATATCTGGAAGGTTGCAACACTAGTTTTAGTAAATCTGGAAGGTGGCAACACTAGTTTTAGTATATCTGGAAGGTGGCAGCACTAGTTTTAGTTTATCTGGAAGGTTGCAACACTAGTTTTAGTATGGAAGGTTGCAACACTAGTTTTAGTATATCTGGAAGGTTGCAACACAAGTTTTAGTATATCTGGAAGGTGGCAACAAGAGTTTTAGTATATCTGGAAGGTGACAGCACTAGTTTTAGTATATTTGGAAGGTGGCAGCACTAGTTTTAGTTTATCTGGAAGGTTGCAACACTGGTTTTAGTTTATCTGGAAGGTTGCAACACAAGTTTTAGTTTACTGGAAGGTTGCAACACTAGTTTTAGTATATCTGGCAGCACTAGTTTTAGTTTATCTGGAAAGTTGCAACACTAGTTTTAGTTTATCTGGAAGTTTGCAACACTAGTTTTAGTAAATCTGGAAGATTGCAACACTAGTTTTAGTATATCTGGAAGGTTGCAACACTAGTTTAGTATATCTGGAAGTTTTAGTATATCTGGAAGTAGGCAGCACTAGTTTTAGTATATCTGGAAGGTGGCAGCATTAGTTTTAGTATATCTGGAAGGTGGCAGCACTAGTTTTAGTTTATCTGGAAGGTTGCAACACTAGTTTTAGTTTGTCTGGAAGGTTGCAACACGTTTTAATATATCTGGAAGGTTGCAACACTAGTTTTAGTATATCTGGAATGTTGCAACACTAGTTTTAGTATATTTGGAAGGTGGCAGCACTAGTTTTAGTATATCTGGAAGGTTGCAACATTAGTTTTAGTATAACTGGAAGGTTGCAACACTAGTTTTCGTATATCTGGAAGGTAGCAGCACTACTTTTAGTATATCTGGAAGGTTGCAACACTAGTTTTCGTATATCTGGAAGGTTGCAACACTAGTTTTAGTTTTTCTGGAAGGTTGCAACACTAGTTTTTGGAAGGTGGAAGCACTAGTTTTAGTAATATCTGGAAGGTGGCAGCACTAGTTTTAATATATCTGGAAGGAAGAATGTATGAACAGGCAGAAAAAGAGTTTGACTCAAATTTCTGAAGATATCTAGAGGAAACTGAAAGTATATTTGATGAGTGCGTCCTAATATTTACAAGAATGGAAGAACTAAAGAAAGTCCATGCTTTATACTGAATACACTTCACCCAAGCATATTACATGTACATTAGGAAGACCAGGCCCCGAGGTTGTAAAACTTTTTTATGCTCAAATCAGCTGAGTATGAAATTTGTCCTTCTAATAAAATCTTAAATTACTAACTCTGCGAATTCTTTCTTGCTAAACAGCTGAACATGAATTTTTCTCTGCTACTAAATATGAAAATGCCAGCAATAATTGGCGTTTTTAATAGTTGGCTGCAATAGCATTTTTTATATTTATTAGCAGGGAAAATTTCGTGCTCAGCTAAGTTGACCATGAAAAAAAGTTTTATAACCTCGGGGCCAGGACTCTCCATTGATATTAATAACAATTGGAAATTTCAAACGGATGTCTTACACAAGCCAACAGACTGAAAACATCTCGTTTGATCTTCATATCATCCTAAAACACTTCAGAAACAGTATCTCATCCAATGTAGCTCGAAGAGTAAAATAAAAATCTGAAAGCACATTACTGGTATCGTTGGAAGTGTTAAGGACCTTTCCCTGAAAAATATCCCCTGGCTCTCATTATGGACATAGTACTTGAACTTGAATTAGATTTTTAACCTTTCCAAGTCTCTTGTCTAATTAAGCAGACACAAACTTGGTGATTTTTTCTTGTTTTTTGTTTTTGTTGTTTTTTTTCCCAGAAAACAAGATTTGACATGTCATGCAAATTGTCTCCAATGCAGACAATTTGCCTAAAATGTCGAATCCTATTTTCTGGGAAAAGTAAGTAAAATATTTCAATATGTTGTCAGCTGAAAAGTTTGCCCAGAATGCTAAGCGTTAACTTAGCTAAGCACCCGAGGCACATGGAAACTACGCCAGGACAGCATACAGAAAATGAATTCTTTAAAAAGGCTATACTTACTCAAAACGGACAAAAAGTAAACTCCGCAGCCCGCCTCTTTGCTGATGACAGCCTCCTTTACCTAACGATCTTCAGCACAGCAGATACCGCAGCTCTCCAGATGGATCTAGATAGGCTTCAGCAATGGGAATCAATGGCAGATATCATTAAACCCCAGCAAATGTGAGGTAGTCAGGGTGACCAAACGGAGAAACCCGGTTGAAGCCACCTACCAGATACATGTCCAAGACCTGCCAATCGCCAAGGAAGGGAAGTACCAAGGTGTTCTCATCTCAGAAGACATGTTATGGAAACTCACGTGTATGCTACCGTAAAAAAGGCAAATAACAGCTTAATTGGCCTTTCTCCGAAGAAATCTAATCAAGTGTCTTCAAGGCGTGAAAGCACAATTCTACAAAACTCTGGTTAGGCCAATTATCGAGTACGCCCCGTCAACATGAGAACCAAACACCACAACATGTATTCAGCAGTTAGAGGCGGTACAACGACGAGCAGCTCGGTTCGTCAGAGGTGACTATCACACAACCAGCAGCACCTCCCAGATGATACAAGACCTTGGCTGGAAAACCCTCCAACAGCGACGACAAGACGCCAAATTAGTGATGGTATACCGTATCACTCACTGCCTAGTGGACATCCCAGCCTTCAAGTTCTTCCATCCGATATCTTCGTGCACTAGAGGTCATTTCCTGAGGTACATGGTACCAACTGTAGAACTGACGACTACCTGTACTCCCTCTTTCCCTCCGGTATCAGACACTGGAATCAACTCCCTGGAAACATCGCCACGTCAGTGGCCCTTGCGTGCTTCAAGAGGAGTCTGGCAAGTCTTCACTAAGCTATGTATAAACTGTTTTTAAAGATTTTAACCAGCACTGTTTTACTTGTCACTTGTTAGCGCCTCACCACGACCTTGTATAGTCCTAGTATGACGATGCTGAGTGGGCCCTGTACTTTACGGGAAGAAGAAAAAGAAGAAGAAGAAGAAGAAACAATACGAGCAATAATTTAATACTATATGTCACAATTTGTAATCCTCACAATCCAGAAATATACCCGGAAATCCGAAAAAAAATCACACCTTTTAAGAAATGACAGAATAGAATCAATATTTACAAACAGGATGAAGCGTTTAAAGTACCGAAGTGTAATGAGCTAAGATATGGAACTATATCAAACTCCGAGTTCAGTTTACGGTAAATTCTGAGGTGTTTTGCACAGTGAAATTCTTATTTTATTTATTTGTTATTATTATTAGTAGTAGTATTATTGTGTGTGTGTGTGTGTGTGTGTGTGTGTGTGTGTGTGTGTGTGTGTGTGTGTGTGTGTGTGTGTAAATGAGTGTCGGGACTACATAGAACAATTAAAGAAAAAACCTTCATGATCAGTACATAAGGGAGCAAAGTCTTTCGTTTTAGAGTATACCCCTATTCAGAAGGGATCCAAAGCATTTTTGACAGCTACCAAAAAAAGGTAAGAGAAAAGTCCAAGGAGTGCCACAATCACAAACCGCAGCCCTTCCCAGACACCAAGAGGAAGAGGAAAACGACAAATCCAAACAAGTACAAATCGAACAAATGTACGAAAAGCACTAAGATTAGCTCTCTCTTCCCCAAGCGAGGTAATCGCAATACTAAAAGGATTAAAAATCACAAGAACAAAATGACACATGGTAAGACATACAACAAATCGCCTCGTAGAATAAACCACAAAGCAACAAAGAGTAAGACTAACACCGGGACCACCGCCTTAGACCGGTCAGTAGAGTAAACCACCGAGGGGCGGGGGGGGGGGTGGGGGTGGGGTAGGTTAAAGCACTTTTACAGCGGGCTAACTTCAGCCTGGGTCCCGATGCTACTCTTAATACAGAAATACATAAAAATTCGGTTCGCATAAAGGCTCCCAACTCAGTCAATGCATCAAAGCGAAAACATAAAAATCAAATTAATCACTATAAAAAACAAAGACGAATACTCATGGCTAATTCTACTGTATGCCAGAGTAAATGAAAACCAATAGTTAAACCACGGCGGGCCAAGCCAAAGACATATCGTCAAGCCCCAACCCACTGGTTAAAGTTTTACGAAGAGGCCGTCATTGAGTCTCAGGCCCGAACCGCCGTCGTGCAATTAAAGAGTGAAGCATAGCCATCAACAATGATTGGGTTGACAACTAGGCATGCAGTCTGCCGCATAATATCCAGGCTACAGCCAGTTCTTTTATAACGGTTAATAAGTTCTCTGAATTGCTCCGAAAAGTTAGATTTACCTACATTTTTTCTAAATCTGTACACTAAGTCACCGTAAAATTCTGGTTCCGATATACCTTGTTGCAGAAGTGTTTTCAGACTGACGCTATATTTTTCTAACAAGGCACTGTGTCTGCGATAAAATTTCGAAAACGCCTTACGAAGTTTAAAATAACATAGTCCTGTCTAAGAAGTTTGGCAGTAAGGGCTTTATTACGGTAGTTAAAGTCATTAAGATTTGAAGAAGCTCTGGCGAATCTAATAAGTTGAGGTATGTATACCCCATATGAGGTACGCCGGGGTACATCGCCATCCAGAAAAGGGAAATTGACTATATCAAAATCAAAATCGTCCCGTTTATCATAAATTTTGGTGGAAACTGTACCATTAGATATACATAGATTCAAAATCAAAAAAGGTGCCTCGGTATCGGAAGAATTTGCTCTATTTAACTGGAGTTCTGTAGGGTATATCCGGTCCACCGTTTGGTCAAAGTAAATATTGTCAATATTTAATAAATCATCAAGGTATCTTGAAGTTGAATTGAAAGCCTCAATAATGTCAGCCTGATTTTCACGTGAGAGAGACTTCATGAAATCTCTTTCATAACAAAATGAAACAAATCTGCAACAAGAGGAGCACAATTAGTTCCCATCGGAATACCAATAGTTTGCCTATAAAGTTTAGTTCCAAATCTAATAAAAATATTATCCAAAAGATAATCAAGGGCATCACAGACTTTTTGACACGACCATAAATTCTGATTATTGTATACATCAGAAGTGAAAAAAGCACATTCTTCGTTGCAAGCCAAATATTGGGTATTCTCCGGAATAAACGTTCGGTTAATTAAATCAATAAGTTTATCTTTTATAAGATGATGAGGTAACGTAGTATACAGTGTAGAAAAATCATATGTAGACAATTTAGAAGCCTGAAAGTTTTTAGATTAAAATTTATTGAGAACATCATTAGAATTTTTAATTGACCAAAAATAGTTAATTCCATCCCTTTCGTAAACAGTATCATAGAATCTAATCCAATGTTTTTTAACAGCAGTAAGGCATGAAGTTAGCAGTTTGGACAAATCAGTAGTCGTACATGAACTAGAATTAGCAATGAAACGTGCTTTATAAGGTCGTTTATGAAGTTTCGGTAACCAATATAACGTAGGAAGTCTGTCTTGCTTTTCTTTAATACTCACTGCAAACTTAGCAGTAATATCGATAGAATGGGTATTGACAATAGATCTCTCGTCAGTAGAAATCCGTTCATATGTTTTGGTACTACCAAGTTCTTGTATTAGAGTATTGATATAATAAAGTCGTCACACAACAACATTATTAGCAGCTTTATCAGCTGGAGCCAAAACATATTTCCTATGAAATTCTTGGATACCTTGTTTCAAATATCGAAAAGATATTTCCCTGAATGTGTATCCATTCCGCTTAACTCACAATCTGACCTGAACGGTGGCTCTTAAGAACAGACAGGAGTATTTTTCACCAAAATATACAATTTTGTTATTTGTTGTTCTACACAATCTATCAGCCCCTAAAGAGGAGTAAACTTCGAAAGAAACTAGTCCCAATTTTGCAAAGTCCTCTTAGGAAGACACCTTGAAGCTGATGTTTTACCTGACCTTTTAGCCAGGTGATTGAACACACTTTTCTTTTATGCTGTTCAAAATACTTATAAGGACGAACAATAGATAGATAGATAGATAGGTGATTGGATGGACGGACGGATGGACGACCGCTTTTTAAAATGTTCGAGAGAAATCTCATCATCAGATCAATCACAAATATTTAGATACAATCCCCATTCCCCGAAAACATCAGCTGAGAATCTGCTGGTGGCGCGTGAAAGGGCTTCTGAGCAGATGCTTATTTAGATACATGACAAATGTTTTAATCAGCGCAAAGATATTTACAATTAAGATTTATTTATTTAGGATTAAGATCAACATGTATATAAAAATAAATGAAATTTAGAACATTAAAATAATTAAAACTGTTCAGTTACAATGAGCATGCTTGAATGATAAATTCCTTTGCTTAAATGAGTTGATAAAAGTAGTTTATTACATTAAACTTTGGACTAGAAGTTATAAATTAAAAAAAAATGGGCTAGGGTGCCAGCACCCTCACCCACATATCACATTATTAAAAGTTTATGATCTTAAAACATATAGATAGCCCATAAAGCCACATGGCTTATTTCATATGGGGTCAATATTATTGTCAAGATTTTGGCACGAGAAAAGCAGAATTATATTGCACAAATACGTACAGCCGTGTAGCCTAATGTGGCGCATCTGCCAATGCTGCTCACTCAAATATTTTCTCCCAAAAAATCCCAAAGTATCATTTTTTGGGCGTATGTGATAAAACATATCAAAAGGTACGTGGCTATTACAATTTGCATGGGGAATCAGGAGTTTATTTCTAAATAATGAGGAAAATGTTGTTTTCACTAAAACCAAAGGACCCTTTTCCCTGAACGTGAAATTTAAAAGGTGATTTTGTCAGAGTGAACAATGAAAATGGCACAAATATATTCTGAATTGATTAGAGATTACTGCTTCTTTAATCTAAAAACATTCTTCATGTCCAAGGCAACAGGCAAAATTCTAACAAGTGCGCGACATTGGCAGACATTTTTTATGACACACAAACAAGGGGATGATGAAGTTGAGGGATTATTATCTGCTAAATTTGAAGAAGAAATTAAATGAAAATAAACTTGTTTTATTTATAATAAATTATTCTTTGTTCTAGTACATTTAAAAATTAAAACTGGTCTAGCGAATATTTTTTAAATTCAGCTCAAATCCTTAGGTGCGCTGAATAGGCCGACAGCAGTGTATATTGACATTAACCATCACAGAAGAGTACTCTAAATCAACGTTTAACCAGATATTGTAAGTTTGCATGGCCATGTCCATTATATACCCCCGCGGGCCAAGGGTGAGAACTTTTTTATTCTCACGCACGCATCACTGCACATAATACTCAGTAATGAGGGTGACGCAGTATCGATAGATAGATAGGGCGTCACGTTAGCGTCCCCATGACCCACCACCATATCTCGAGGAAGAGTCTGCCCAGAGTGCCCTCTAGTGTGTGTTGCAGACATGGTAGCACTATCTGACAGCCTAGGCTACTGACATAGCTATCACAGGTACAGAAAAACAAAAGGGACGAAGTAAAGCTCCATGTAATCAATAAAACAAGAAATTATCATGGTCAGTTTCATGCCGGTAATGCTCAATTAAATGCTTTTTAGGGCTGCTTTGAATCTATGGGGTCTTTCCAACCCTTCTCAGCCATTCAGGAAGAGAATTCCAGTCTTAAATACCTGTATAATAGAAAGTATAATTATCAACACTATGGAGCGCAATGTTCCATGCCAGCGAGACTTGGCCATTGACAAAGCCGAACCTCCAGCGTCTGCAGCGAAATGACAGGGCAATGATCAGACAGATCTGCAATGTCAGGCCACAAGACATTGTCACCACCAGGTCCAGTGAGCTACTTGTGCGGCTTGGCATTGAGGATCTGGACCTCATTCTGAAAGAGAGAAGACTTCGATGGTATGGACATGTGGAACGCTCCAATGGTGCAATCAATACAGGTTGATGGAAAGCGTGGGCCTGGGAGGCCCAAAATGACATGGAAGCAGCTGATAGAGAGGGATTGCAGAGTGGAAGCTCTCGGCTATCAACCCTCATGATAGACGTACCTGGAGATCTGGTGTGAGATCTGCCATGCGTGCAGCAAGCCAGCTATCTGGAAGGGGTGTTGCCCCTGTACCTGCACGTTAATCAAAAATCCGATTATGATTATGATATGATATGGACTAAGAAGCTATTTTCACTGTGGACCTAGTAATAAATGCCTAAGGCTGATATAAAATTTATCATAAACGGTTATAGAATTATAAACTCATGATCATGTTAACATGCCTATGCAAAGTGGACTGCTGTGAACATCCCTCTTATATAGTTAAACTGGGGAGAACTTCACAGGGGTATACATTATTTTTCTCATCTCCGCCCCAGATAAAGACCTTGATAAAGACCGCGGGCGCACGCCAGAACCGTTTCAGAGGCGGTGCCAGCGAACACCCACAATCCACACCCGGAGCAGAAATAAGAAATAAAAGCTGTATTTCCGTGTCTTGCAAAATGCAGCTTCAGTGGCGTGAACTGATATGGACTGACAGATAGACAATAGTTTTTATTAATGCTGCTAGGCAATCGAGCCACTTACACACAATAAGGTGACGGGTTTCACCCAAACACAATACTGATGACGTTTTTCACATAAGTCTGCTACAAGAAACGTTTCTCAAACACAAAAACTTCTGAAAAGTAAATAAGCAGAGCTTTTATTGATTAATCATTATATGATAAGTGTCGCTTCAGATACTGTCTGAATTATGAAAGGTAATCAGTCTTTCTTCCTAACCAAGTAAGAATTGTGGTAGCACAGGAGCTTAAAATTATGATCGTATGCAAACCCGTTCATGCCGTTTCAATGACTTAATATGAAAATAGGCTTAGCCTAAATGCGAGCACAGCACAGATCTATCAGTAGTCTCTTCAAAAGTCCTTCACAACAACATTAAAGAATGAATATCAGTATATAAAAATATATGTAAATCAATAATCAGTAATAAAAATAGCAAAATATGTTCGTGACACTTATTGACACTCATTTCTTGTTACCGTGACACTTATTAGTGAGACCCAAATTTGTGAATAACGGTGTAATCAAGTCTGCCCCAGTCATACTGCTGAAAATATGCCTTGTTCATATTCTATACCATAGAGCGTTCTTCGTTCGCGACATGCTTTGCACATCGCAAGCTGTGCTCGTTGTAATGGAATCAGAATATTTTACTGGTGATACATCAATAGACATTCATTCACCAGGGCCAACGAATGTAAAGACTAGTCTCTGGATCTCACAAGTGATGTGAATCTAGTGACAGGATCCTCAGAACTGGTCGGGTATGAAACCCACAGACTGGAATCCTGTGACTGAATTGTCAAGTTTTATACCAGTACACAAAAATGGATACTATGCAAGTGTTAAGTACATACAGTACAAGTTTCGCGAAGGTTATATCGTTTGCGCTCCACGATAAAAAAATTTTGCTCGTTAGCGCAAAACAAGCGTGGGTTTAGCGCGGGTTTAGTGTGGGTTTTGCGCGAAGCGTGAAGAATAGAATGCGAGGTTACGTAATCATAGCGCGAAACGTATTACTGGCATGAGCGTGACAAGCGTGGAAAGGATTAACGACAGCAGTAAAATATTTCTATCACAGGTTAGCCTGTGAATAAAGATCGATTCACGGTACTTTTGCAGTAGATTTTGATCCAGAATTTCTCATTCTGTTGACATAAAACCAAGGCACAATAAATAAAATTGCACATTATCTACATGTATGTGTGGCGCAACCTGAGCCAAGTATTCCTTGTTTTATATAATTTCGCTTATTTGTGATCTCAATGCCTACGCGACAAATACAAGTTGTCCGTCAGGAAATTGAGATTCCCCTTCAACTTAATTAATATCCACTCCAGTCGGGGAAGTATTTCACAATCTGGCAATAAAATGTTGTTTTTTGTTGTTGTTTTTTTTTTTTGTTAGCAGTTTAGATGATTTATTGCATAAGCGACCAGCATGTATGGCCCGACGTTAAGCGGAGTTCCTTAGTGTAATTTGATGAAATAACCTAGCCGATTTTTATTAATTTATTTTTCCATCATATAGTACAGTCAGCGTGGAGGTTATATCGTCAGTTCTCATGCGGATGCGTAAGTTGAACTGAGTCTGCACTAGTCGCAAAGGTCTCATTGTACCAAATGAGTTTTCCCAATCACAGCACTCTGTGTCCCCAAAAATTAGGTTCATTCCCTTGTTCTCTTAAAATATTTACCAAAGTTGCAATGATACGCCACCAGGCAACGACACACAATTCTGGGATGTTCGCATTTCCAGTATAGATTACAAAAATACAAGTGGAGATACTCAGAAGATGCCAGACCTGTTGTAATTGTAATCAGTAATCGTGATTACATGTAATCAATTACAAGTTTTGAGTAATCGAAATGTAATCTGTAATTGTTGATTTTTATGATTACAAGTAATTGTAATTGTAATCGAATACATTGCAAAACAGCCTGTAATCATGATTACTTTGACAATTACAATATGATTACAATATGGATACTTAAATAAAATAAATCAGAAGGAATAGAATTGAAAAAAAAAAAAAATTCATTTCTGGTATGACAACTTGACAAGAAACAAGAATATTGGAGATAATTATTTTGATTTGTATACATTCAATGACTTAATGACTCTGTATTGGTTTGTTTAAAACAATCAATACATCTTTGAGATAAAAGAAAATTTAAAAAATACATCTTCAAGATCAAAGAAAATTGAAGTTTCACACATGGATTCGCTGATATGGATTAGCAAATAATCAAAGTAATTAAATTGGCAAACATTTAGTCTTTTATCTATATATATCTCTACGTTTTGGTTTGGATATAACATGGTTGTTTAACAGTGTATTATACTTTCGGACAGACAGATCAAGGCAAACATTGCAGATCCAGATCAGAATTGACTAATCCATGTGATAATGGTAAAGGCATGTGCCAAAAGAGGCATTTCAGGTGCAGTTTTGAATTTGTGCAGTCCCACCAGAGTCTTCACTGTCTCCACACATGTAATATGGAAAATGAAAATTTTAGTGTTTTTACAGTAACTTACTGACTTATATAATTTCATGTTTATTGTGTGCATGCTGTCAACAATGTCTCTCATGTCAGATGACCTACTGTAAAAGTTATATACATTTGGACAATTGTTAAATGGCTAAAGTTGACCTGTCATAATTTATAGTTGGAGTATGGTCTTGTCATATATTTCTGCATCTAAACAATGACATTTGAATTTGAAAGGATGTAGACCCTGATGTACTTTTTCTTCATTGTTTACATAGGCCTATTTATCAAGTATCCAAATACTTGAATTATTTATGGCATTTACTAAAACTGGCCCAATATACCCTTCTGTAAAGTACCTGTGTTAAGTTTTTACATATTGCCTGAGGACATTGACAGGTTTTGAGCTGGTTCTTTCATACAGGCAGAGGACCAAATAAGAGGAGTAAATTATTGATAATTCAGGGATAATTTTTCTTATCTCTCAATGAAAACATATGTTGTGGGTACTCATTTGAACCATCTCAATGAGACGGTTCAAATGAGTACCCACAACATATGTTTTCATTGAAAGATAAGGAAAATTATCCTTCAATTACCAGCAATTTACTCCTCTTATCTGATCTACTGACAGGTAAAGCAATGTCCTAACAAAACTTATTCACTGAAAATTTTAAACTGTACAGCCCCGGGCCAAGATTGATTTTTTTTGTCCCCCCCCCCCCAACTCTAGCTTGATCAACCACCACACTACATTTTTAGATAGAGAAGGGATTGTTCTTTCCTTTGTTCCATGAAGCTTCATAATGCTGCTTATGCAAATTAAACTTATTTATAACAGATGAAAACTTGATTTAATTCCATTGTTGTTTTCATTTTTATATATCAATGCTTAAGATGAACAGCCTGACAGAATTATATTACACCCCAAGGAGTACAACAAAAGCCAGGCACTAATAGTCTTTGAACCAGCTCATGGTACCAAGAGGAAGAGTAAAAAATAACCATACGTCATAGAAAATGTATAGTAAATAGAATATCATAAAAAAATGAATATATTGTATTAAGAATATGAATAGCATCTTGTCAGAAGATATAGCATGCCATGCATGAAGCTTTGAAAGAACAATAAAACAGATTATTAATTTAAACTAGAATTTTTTTAAACACGGAACAACAAGAAAGTAATTGTAATTGTAATCAATTACATTGCAATGTAATTGTAATTATAATTGATTACTTTCAGGAAAGTTATTATTGTAATCTGTAATCATGAAATTACAAAGTAATTGTAATTGTAATCGATTACATTTGTATGTAATCGGTAACAGGTCTGGAAGATGCAACAGTCACATTCCCTTGTCCCGCATGAAGAAACCTCGTGCTCGTAACGGTAACGTCACGAGAAATGGAGGCGGATACCGCATAGAGAAAAACACTTATGTTCGTTAAATTATAGAGAATTTTTTTCGTCAGAATTGCATATGAAACAGGCATGTATTAAAAGTAGAACCTAAGTATTGGGACAGATAGGCCTATGCAAACTGTAGACACAGATTAGACGCCGCAGAGAAAAGGGGAATGGAACTAGTGAGGGGGAACAGGGAACATGGAAATTTGGAAACACTTTTAGGACATAAGACGTGCGACCAGTGAAGACTCAGATCATCTTCCGATGCAAGGGCGGTCAGATTTTGCCTGGTGACAAACAGGTGACAAACAGGCATGTAAACTTCAGTTCTTGAAGAGATTACAAATCTCTGGTTAAATGCATCACCGTTTCAGTGAATGTCAAATCCTGTTTTCTATTGCATGAAATGTCAAATCTGCTGTTTTCTGGGAAATAAAAAAAATAACCGTTTATTTGTCGTCTATTGAATTAGTGGTAATCCAGAAGTTTCGCGTTCGATACCCTGGAGCACCAAGTGTTGTGTCCTTGAGCAAGACACTTTATCTTCATAACTTAGTATTGGCTTCTACCCAGGACGACTCTGCCTAGAACGTCCGCAAGAGTATATAATATATATCATTTTGAAGACCATTCCCCGCTGATGTTAGGTTTATATGTGCGTCTGTTTTGTTCGTTAAATAAATTGAGGTCTTGGTTTTGCATATCGGATGCTGAAGACACAAGAACAGAACACTTTACATGAGAACGAAAGTTCTGAAGAGTACTCTGTAAGCCTTTAAATATAATGTTCTAAATGTATATACTGTAAGCAAATAACATAACATAATATTTATTTGTACCCTGATAAATGCCGGGCAAAGTCCTCACACTGCAGGCTTTACTGTTTTAAGGGAGCTAACTGCAATTGACCAAAGGGAGCGGGAGCTAACTGCAATTGCTTTACGAGTCGGGGCCCATGCGAAATGGGATGAAGAGGGGGCATTTGCTTATTACATTAGCGGTTAACCAGTACACTGAACACCCTTCTGTCAGAAACTTGTAACTGCCAATCTTGAAGCAGTAGAAGGAGCGAATGACCATAGCAAATACATGTGTGTTTACTAAAAAATCACTACAATCTGTAGGGATCAAGGATCAAATCCGCAATCAGGTCTCGTGTTCCATTCCCGCCGGTGCGATAACATTCTTTTCAATAAAGTCAGTGCTAACAGCCTATAGTTCGAAAGGAGGCATATATTTGTGAGAGAGAGAGAGAGAGAGTGTGGAGGCATATCATATTTGCGAGAGAGAGAGAGAGAGAGAGAGAGAGAGAGAGTTTGCAAACTTTACAAGATTCTTGTCCATCCATTTTAGGTGCATCCGGCTATTAGATTTAGGTATTGCTAGAGAAAAATGGCTAAACTGTTTTGGTTTTTTTTTTGCAAATAGTGAAGACCCTGATCAGACGCCGAGTTCTATAATCTCGGTATGACTTAAATAATTTATGTTGAAAAAGACATAAGACACCAAATCACCAGCATCATTAAGTGGTGATTTAAATGGACAGCCCTAACCCTGGTCCAGTCATCATGAGAAACCGCCAAGGCCTCGATCCGAGAAGTGTAGATACCTTTCAGCCTGTCCGTTTCTGCCTCCCATGTCAAATGAAATGTATCCATACTTCTTAAGGCCTCTCTTAATCCTTGAAGCGCTCAGCACATTCAGCAGACGGCATTTTCATATTTTTTTCTTTATTTTCCAGTGCAAATAACGGGGCAAATAAGGCGTGACATTACATATGGACCATTTGCTGGGCAGACAATTCACATGAAAAGTTCAGCCTTTTTGCTGTAAAATACTGAAAACAGATCGGCATCTGCTCTAAAATTTTCAGCAGCGCTCCAGAGGTTCAAGCAGTTTTCTTGGCAGCAGCAGCACGTGCTAACCTTGAAAATAATGAGTGAAAGGCGGGAATATCCGACTTAGGAAGAGAAGCATGATAAATTGGTAAAAAAAAAAACAATAAGATGGTTTGAACTGCTAAAGTGACACAGGAAAAACGAGCCAGCCTGAATATAGAATTTTTCAGGTTTAGGGGAAAACGTGATTGTCGGCATCTGTACATTCTGCTAAGATTTTTCTAGGGTCCCTGGGACCGTGTAGAATATGTAAGGCGAACAACGGAGACCCTGACCAAAAGAATAAAATTACAACTAAAACACTACAAAATCACACATTACTTTGTAGTTTATTTGTGTTCTGACTAAACATTATATAATAAGTCAATTATAAATCATTATTCTATTTTGTTGTACATGTATGTTAGGAGAAATGTGCACATACTTTTTTATATTCAAAATTTTACGTTCAGATAACTCCAGCATTTTTTACCTGAGCTTGCATAAGGTGAGCCTGGATAAGAGTGGAAGCTAGCGCGAGCGTGATCGTTTTCACGCTACATGATATCCCAGCGCGGGGTTAGCGCGGGATAAGCGCGGGAATAGCGTGGGATTTAATCTTTTTCGCGATCGCGCATGAGAGCGAACGATTTAACCTTCGTGATACCTGTACTGTACCCTATCAACTCATTTGAGTATAAGTGACTGACCAATTCCAGAACAACATGGGGCTTAAAAAGGAGATAGCTCCTTACTTTAGAGCCCAACAATCATCATAGAGGTATCATAGAGGGACCGAGACCAAAATTTCCATCCCTGATAGCACACTGGCACTTGAGCCTCAAACCTTGAATAAACAGATTGAATACACCACCTGCATAGTAATGAAGCTCATAATGTATATTTATACATAGGGAAGCTGGAACTACATGTATCATTGTAAAATTGATTTTTTTTTTATGTTTTCATACAGTTTGAGCTTCATCACTATACAGGTGGTGTATTCAATCTATTTATTCAAGGTTTGAGGCTCAAGTACCAGTGTAAAAGCCAGATACAGTATGTATAAATTCAAGGAAGAGTGTGGTTGATCTGACAGTGACTGACTCCTGTGTTAAGGAAGATCTGAGATTTGGATGAGCTCAGCAGGTAGTTCCAAAGAACAGTGGTCATGGGAAGATGAGTATTTTGTAAAGTTACAAGCAGATGTGTAAATTTGGTCTGAAAGAAAGCGTGAAGTATGATGCCATCCAGGCCCGGGATTACCTTAGACAATAAAGGGAGATTTGCATTGCCTAGAATAAGACAATAAGCCCTTCTCTGATGATGCCTCTCTAATGCTAGTGATATATTATTTGATCTGAAAACCTGCTTACTGGGCAAAATCCAGGTTCTTTTCCATATATGACATAAGAGACCCTGGAAAGAATCAAAAACAGAACTATCTTTATAACCTTAAGTATTGGACAGACAGGCCTGAGCAAACAGTGTAGACCCAGATCAGATGCCACAGAATCCAGTATCTGATCAGGGTCTGCACTGTATGCTACTCAACCAGCACTATATTAGACACATCAACAAGTAGTAAAATATAATTTAAATTTTAGAAGTATGGTAAGGAGTGAAGGTGTCACGCCAGATACTTTAAATATGGTATATCTATTCTTATTACACTTGCCTAAAGTATGACTGCCTTTCTACTTGTTCCGTTCAGTCAGTAAACAGTCAAGACATTGCCGCTTGCAGTTTTCTGAGAAAAATGAGAAACATGACCTTTATTTTCTCCTCACTTTGCATTTAGCTTGCTAAAGGTTTAATGTATGTACATGTATATTGCAGGTTTCTAGGTGACGGTCATAATGAGTGTTAGTGGCCAGGTCCAGAGTATATTCACCATAGAAGAATTGCCAGTGGGTGTAGAATTTCAGGTAATTGAGAGCAACAGATAAACTGAGTTTGTGTATTTTTTTTTTTTTTTTAGATATTTTTATATTTTCTTAGAAAACTGTTGAAGGATCTTATCAGAATGGTATTATAGAAAAAAAAAATATTATCAGACTTTATCTGGATACCCACTCTTATCTTTAGCCATGTGAGTTGCATAGTATGAAATGTACTTTCAGACATGTGCAACCAGTGAAGGTTCAGATCAGCCTGTGCATCTATGCAGTCTGATCAAAGTTTTTGCTGGATGCTCTTTGGATAGCCAAAGATCCAATGTTTCTTCAGGCAGGCTGATCAGAATCCTCACAGGGTGCAAGTCAGAAGGTATATTTTCTCAGTTGTGGCTGAGATGTTGATATTTTTATTAAAAAAATCTGCTCTGGGATCTCGTTGGAAGCTTATATGATTCTATTGAGGTTTTAGAACACAGAAAATATCTGAAAAAAAAAATCTGTTACTATATCAGGGGTCATCCTAGAGGGCGATTTGGGAGAAAAAGTCTTGCTAAGCTGGCTGACTTCTCCCTATCTTGAGCTGAAGGAGAAGTGAAAATGTATAGAATGTATAGGTAAATCCAAAATTTTGACCAAAATTTTCGCTGAAATCCTGAATATGTTGCAAAACTTCTTCATCTCTGAAAGGATGGCCCCTGTATATGAGCTTGGTTATACATAACCTCGGATAAATGAGTGTGCCTTCATACCTGACAACACCCTCATGGATCAGCACATTTAAAAAACCGGGGTTTTTGCAAACTGGCAACTTTTTCTTGTTCCAGAAAATTTATCTGCGCAAGTAGAAACTTCATTTTAAAGTCTGTCAAAATATATGTCATTGCAAACATGTAGATAAATACCATCTTCACTGAAATCAGTGTTACTTTATAAGATAACTAATGGATAAATATGATATTAATTTCTCTGAATTGATGCACTGTCTCAAAACCCAGGTTTTTGCAGCTGGTCCAGCCATAGGGGTAGCTGATTAAAGATGTAGGATGGAGAAAAGGAAGCTACCCAGTGGCTGGAAGGCTGGCCTAGGTTATACGATGAAGTAACCAGTTCATATTCAGAGGACTTGTTAACCCATTTATGCCTAGCGTCGCATAAAAGGGACTTTGGCAAACATTGTAGACCCAGATCAGATGCTGCAAAATGGGGCATCTGATCTGGGTCTACAGTGTTTGCATTCAGGACAAGAATTACTGTATAACATGGTAACAGTAAAACTAAGCAGACACCCTTTCTATTGGAAATGGACCAATCCAAAGAGTTGAGGTAGAAAAATTCACCCAGCATAAATGGGTTAAGGAGGGGTATTTAGTGATAATTCTGGGATATTTTTTTCTTTTTTCTCCATAAAAATATGTTGTTGGTACTCATTAGAATGACCTCATTGAGGCTGAGCCACTTCTAATGAGTACCCGTATGTTTAATGGAGAAATTTAGAAAATTATTCCAGAATTATCATCAAATACTGGTTACTTCATCATATAACAAAGTTCACACCAGAGGACAAGTCCTCTGGTGTGAACTTTGTTATATGATGAAGTAACCAGTTTATCTTCCGTGTTTTTTTTTATCTTCAGGTGATAATAGATTCTACGATTCGAATTATATGTTGGGATGGCATTGAGAGAGGACATTGCAGTAAGCATATAATAAGTAGGCCAATCAGACTACTGGAATCTTTTGATGCTCCCGAGGTCTTCATAACAGACTGGCTCCCACACAGGAAAACAGATATTCCTTCAGATCAGCCTAGTTCAGAAGAACATTTAGTACACAATCACCAACATAAAGTGAAGCATCTTGACTTTGAAGAATTGGACAATTTGTCATTTAAAGATGCTTATACATTAAGAAATAATGAAGTTCAAAATGAAATAGGCATACATGTAAGTGAAAACTGTCAAAATGGAACTGGGAATTTCAATCAAAATAACAATCTTTGGAAGACAGTGTCGATAAATTTTACAATAAATGGTATGAAAACAGAAGAAATATATGAAGACAGTAGCATACAAGATAATATAAGTTGTAATGGTGAAAACTTTGAAACATTTCAGGAAGAAATCAGCAGTATATGTGAGGAATCATCTGAAAGGAGGTCATGTATTATTGAATGTGAACCAGACACTGAGCACAGTGAAGAGATGGGCAGTAGAAAAACTAGAGCATCCAAGAGTAATATACTAGAAGCTAAGAGAAATATAAATGAAACTAAGAGAAATATAAATGAAACCAGAAGCAAAATAAAAACTGAAGCTTTGAGATCTAGAAAAGGGCAAAGGCATTCCAAAAGGAAAACACAATCTTCAGATGGTAAACTAATTCCAAATAGAAAAAAGAGAAAAAAATCAGAAGTTAGAAAACAGGTTCCAGCTGCTGAGATAAAAAAGGAATCAGACAATAATGATAAAACAGTATTAAGAAAAAATGAGGAAAATTCTTTTTCTGATGAGGCCATTGATGCAAAAGAAGAAAGTAATTTGACTGGTAATGATCCAGAGTTTAAACCAGCAGCTAGAAAAAATGCAGTGAAGCCAAATTTTCTGAGAAAAAAGACTGTCCTCTCAAAATCTTTAAAAGGTCGAGGTGTGAAATGCAAAAAGTCTCAGGATCAAGATGACAGTATAGAAATAAATACGGATGGATTAGACCCAAAACTTATTTATGCAAAGAAATCATTGGAGAAGCAAAATCTAAAGAATGCTAACAGAATAAGAGTTGAACTTGAGAATTATACTGATAAATTTAGGACAACAATAGTTGAATCTCTAGCTCAGAAAGACAGAGGGAAATCATTTGAAGAGAAATCCTACCAGTCCTATGAATGTACAATCTGTGGACGATTCCAGTCTGCTGTTCAAGAAAAGATAAGGTTTCATATTGAACAACACATAAATGGTGAATTAGAGTGTAAGAAATGTGGCTATATTCTCAGTTATCGCAAAGAAATCTCAAGGCATAATAGTGAAGCACATACAGCAGATGTTGTCAATAAGAGAGTTTGTGAACTTTGTGGGATGACTGCTAGTAATTACAGAAGTTGGAAAGCTCATATGTCTAAGGTCCACAAAGTGCCTTCTTTCAAGTGCAAACATTGTCCAGAAAAATTCTTCAATGCTGCTGAAGTTGTTGTGCATACCAAAGAAACACACAAAGATATTATACTGCCCTGTGATAAATGTGGTCAGATTTTTGTCAGTCGTGGTAACTGGTCATACCATTCTGTGCGCTGTAATGGAACAGCCAATTCTGGTAGCTTTGTGTGTGACCAGTGTGGGAAGAACTTAATTACAGCCATAGCTTTAAAAAGACACATTCGACATAACCATGAGATGGAGAAAACTCACAAATGTAACTTCTGTTCTTATGCAACTCACACCATTGCCAGACTCCAGAAGCATGTAAATGCTCATTTAGGTAAGATTCTTATTCAAACATATCTAAACATTGATAATTTCAGAACCCTTGATCTTAATAGTTTTAAATACTGTCTTAAACTAATTGGCTGAGAAATGTTTTCTACAGGAAGTAAGCATCTCATGCCTAACTGGTAACACATAGCTTAATGTAAGAGGGGTAACAAGATAGAATAGTTTTCCTGAAAACATATTTTGTGAGTACTTATTAGAAGTGCCTCAGTAAGGTTCTTCTAAAGAGAACCCACAGCATACATGTACATTTGAGAAATAAGTAAATTAGCAATATTTTTTGGTTGAAAGATGTCTTATCTAGAGTTCTGAGTAACACTGTCATGTTTCTCTGGTACAGTCCAATTTCTTTAGTAGTTTCTTAAATGATTAGACTTTTATATGTGACATACATATATAATTTTATTTTTGTCATAAAGCTAGAACTTTTTCTATTAGATTAACCCACTGTATATCCTATTTTCTTGTTGCTATGTTCTTATCACGAAAATTTATGTAATTGTTTTTTTATGTACATGTATGTATAAGCCTCAGTCTTTTGAATAATTAGACTAGTTTATATTAAGAGTAGTGCCATGTAAAAAAAGAGATGTTTCTTAAAGATGCAATGTAGGTATTTTGCATTTTTTTTTATTTCATTGCAAAACAATATAGGAACAATAAAACTCTGCGATTAGGATAACTCTAAATTAAGACCACTCCACTATTAAGAGTGGTTTTTGCCAGCCCCAAATAGTTTCTTTCTTATATTCAATATTAAGACCATTCTACTAATAAGACTACTTTAAGGCAGTCTCAAAGGTAGTCAGCACTAGTCCTGCTGAACCTAGATATACCTTGTCTTTACAAACACTGTAGATCCAGATCAGTTGGCTGAAGTACTGAAGAAGCCAACTGATCTGGATCTGCACTGTTTGCCATTAAGTATGTGAATTCGTAGCAACAATATGGCTAAAGTATCTGATTGGCTGAAAATTGGAAGTGGGCATAGCAATTTATTCAGCAGGACAAGGGTTAATAGCGGAATTTTACTGTATTTTTTTTTTTTTTTTTGTCCACATCTTTATTTTATTAATTTATGCATGTAATACATATACATAATAGATACTGATATATTGATAAGCTTTCATTCTATCTCTCATCCTTCTTAAGCTATATGAACTATTGTTTTGTCTGTCAGAGTACAATAATATTTCAGTATTCATATACAAGGAGACTCTTTTAATTAATAATGTCTGCTTTTGTATATGAAACAACTTTTCATTGGCTATAGTCCCTTTTCGCAACCACAAAAACTGTTTATACTTTCTGCTTATTTTGATATAGGAACCATGAGTTATCAAAACTGTCTTTGTGATTTGAAAAAGGATCATGTTCATATATATACATGCAGTTGATTATACTATACTAACCGAACTTGATGAAGACACAAACATTCTAATCTGCTCTGCATTACTTGTCTGCTTACCTGAACATAAACATAGGGCTGTATGGCTTATGGCTACAAAAGATATTAAGTTTAAGAGTTTGGGTATCGGCTACATCTATATTAAGTTTAATGGTTTAATAGTTCCTGCAACTGCCTTTTTTCAAGATGATGTTTGTGGAAAAATATTGTTGTTTTTTTTTTTTGTTTTTTTTTCTTTTGTTTTGTTTTTTCTGGCTATGGCGTATCAGTTGTACCTTCCATTATGTGACTTAAAAGTGACCATTTGGCTTGAAATTTATTCTGTTTATTATGAATTTTTGAGATGTATTTCTCATTCTGATATTTTCTTTTCAGGTAGATAATAAAATTTTCCAGCCTAATGCTATTTGCCAAAAACTTTGTTTTGTAGATAAAGTACTTACCTAATAGCAGTATGTAGTTAAGTAGTTCATTATTTTCTTGTTTAGAAAAAATAACATTCTTTATGGTTAAATGAAGTATAACATTAGCTTGAATTCTTAACCAATTCTTCATAGCCAACCAAAATTCTTTCACCTTATTACAGTTGAAAAGCACATGTATTATTGTTTCAGTTTCCAAGCTGCAAAAAGTGCATCTGTCATTGTCTACTTTATTTATTTTGTGAAGAAAAGATTTTGTAACTAGTATATGGTTATTTACTTTAAACTGAAACTCTTGTAATTTTACTTCTTTGATATTTTTAATTGTATCATTATAACTATTCCATTCTTCCTGTGTAATATTTCCTAATATATTAACCCACTTTTGAGATGGTGGACTTGAATCCTGGTTTCCAACAATAATATTATATAATGTTCTACTACCTTTTTTGTCTTTACATAATAATTTAAGATAGCAATTTCGAGCAACATTTTGTTTCCTGTTCTTACATACAAAATTATTTTGGTTGACTTTAGTTTTCCAGTACGTAGGCAACTTTCTTAAGATTGATTGATAGTCTAAAAAAGTCCCATGTATACCATAATTTTCTTTCAGTTCATCAAATTGATAAAAATTTCCATCTTCATTAAGTAAGTCTATAACATTTTTAATACCTTTATCATGCCATTCTTTAAAATATAAATTTTGTCCCCCATTCATATTTGAGTTAAACCATATTGGGCAATATAAAATATCTTCAAGTGTCTCGATTCTGATTGCTTTGCAAAAGTTATTCCAACTTATTAGTAAATCTTTCCAAAATGGGTTTATTAGCTCATTTGCCTTTATGCCTGCATAATTATTTCCTTTAGTAAAAAGACTATCCATATTTATGTATGAAAGACTGCTCCATGTGCAACTGGGTTGTGAAATTAGTCGCCTTAGCCATGTAACTTTTAATGCTGTAACAAAACTGTCTATTTGAATCATTCTTAAACCCCCTTGTGTTATATCTTTAATTATAATTTTTCTTTTTATCTTGTCAGGCCCAGAATTCCACAGGAATTTATAAAATAATTTATTTAGGCTTTGTACTAAATTTCCTGGTGGGTTGGGTAGAGCCAGAAATAAATGAACAAATTTTGATATGGCTAATGATTTAATAACAGTTATCTTTCCAGGCAATGTAATTTTTCTTCTTGACCAAGACTTGATAATATTTTCCACTTTTTTAAGGACATCAGTTGCATTTTGATCCCATATGTCAAAAACCTCTGGAGTAAAAGTCACTCCTAGGATTTTAAAAGGTTCTTGATTCCAGTCTAAATTATATTCCAAGCATAACTTACGATTTGATCTATTCATTGATCCAATCCATATTGCTCTTGTTTTTTCAACATTTATTTTTAAACCAGACATTAAATAAAATAATTTTAATTTATCTAAAGTTTTTTTTAGCGATATTTCTGATCCGTCTAAGAATATTTGAGTGTCATCAGCATATTGACTCAATTTGAATTCTTTATTTTCTATTATTATCCCTTTGATAAGATTGTCTTTTCTGATCATTTGGCTTAATACCTCTGCACATAGGAGAAAAATGTATGGGGAGATAGGGTCTCCTTGTCTACAGCCTCTTTGTAGTCCAAAAAACTCTGACATATGACCGTTTTGTAATATACATGACTCAGAACCAGTCTGAAATAATTTGATCCACCGTTGAAAGGATGGTCCAAAATTAAAGTATTTGAGTGTTTTGTGTATAAATTTCCATGAAACGGAATCAAATGCTTGTTGAAAATCAATAGAAAGTATCAAACCTGGTAGTTGTTGTTGTTTTGTCTCAAAAAGAATGTCATAAATTTGTCTTATGTTTTCTCCTATAAATCTTCCAGAAATAAAACCTTTTTGATCTTCATGTATCAGTTTATGTAGTACAGTTTTAAGGCGTGCAGCAATAACAGAGGAAGCTAATTTATAGATTACATTAAGAAGGGAAATAGGTCGCCAATTCTTCAGATAGAAGGGTGATTTATTTGGTTTTGGTAAGCAGGTGATTATACCTTGTTTTTGAGTTATTGATAATGAGCCAGTTCTATAACCATAATTTAATGAGTTTAATATGAAAAATTTCAGATCAGTCCAAAAAAATTAAAAAAATTCTGCAGTAAATCCATCATTTCCAGGTGTTTTTAAATTTTTCATATTTTTCAATGCCTCTGCAAGCTCTGAATATTTAATATCTCCTTCCAATAATTCAGCTTCATTATCAGTCAGTCTAGAACTATTTTCTCCTATTTTGGATTCAATTGGAGTATCATCAATAATGATATTTTCACTGTACAAATTTTTAAAGTATGTTTTCTGGCTGTTTAATATTTCATCTGTGCTCAAACATTCTTGGCCATTTTCCTCTATTATTTTTGTGATAACTTTATTTGTGAAATTTCTCTTTTCAAGATTAAGAAAATAGCCAGAAGGTTTCTCTCCTAAATCCTCGTATCTACACCGTGATCTTAACATGACTCCTTCAATTTTACTTTTTCTTATTTCATGTAATCTGTTTTTCTTATCATTCAGTAAGTTAATGTCTTCTTGACTGACTGTTTGTAAATTCTCAGTAATTTTGCTTTCTAAATTTAATATTTCGTCTTCTAGCTGTTTTTCCTGTCTACTGTTTTCCTTCTTTTTTCTTGAGCTGTATTTTATTGTTTCCCCCCTGATAGCTAAAAGTATCATTTCCAACAAAAGCTGGTCATTTATAGAATACGTATTATGTATATTATTATTATTGTTATTAAAGATATTGTTATTATCATTATTGTTACTATTGTTATTATTATTATTATTATTATTATTATTATCTAAGTTAACCCTGTTTTGTTGAATATTGACAATTTTATATGTGTTTTTCACCTCTTCTACTGACTTCTTTACAAGTTGAATATAATCTTTATCTTTCAGAAGTGAATTATTGAATTTCCAATAACTCTTTCCTCGTTCATTTTGATTAAGTTTTAATTTAAGTATAATTCCTGAGTGATCTGTTCTGTATCCTGATACCACATTACAGTCATAAACAAGCTTGAAGCTTTCCTCACTGACCAGGAAGAAGTCCAAACGTGCTTGTTTTTTCTCAGGATTAATTTTCTTCCATGTAAAGCCTTTGCTGTCATGTATTCTTCTAAATACATCAATATAATTATCTTCATCAATAAGTTTTAAAACTTCTGACCGTGCTCTTGGATTATTAATATGACGATAATTTTCAGTGTCAACATCCGGATTCAGAACTAAATTCCAATCACCACAAAAAATGACGTTTTCATTTCCAAAATCTAGCACTTTTTGTTTGATATTTTTATAGAAATTTGGCTTATCGTCATTTGGTCCGTAAATACTTACTAGTGTAATTTTCTTTGTATGGAGGTTTAACTCCATTATGACAAAGTTTCCTTCTGGATCAGTTAAAATTTGTCCTATATCACAATGGAAGTTATTATTTATTAGGATCATTACTCCTCGGCTAGCATTTACTCCATTCTTTGCACTCAAGACAAGATTATGTCCCCACTCTGCTTTTACATATGAATACATGTTTTTGTCAATATGCACATCTTGTAAGCATGCTATATTGTATTTTTTTGAACGAATATACTGGAATAAGTCTCTTCTTTTTTGCATATTTTTGAGGCCTCGACAATTTTGGGAAAAGACAGTTATCAAATCAACCACTTTTTGTTTAAAGTTAACCATACTAAAGCCCTTATGTTCACATATGCAAAGAAGTCATGCACAACAGCAGAATTTATTTTAAACAAGAAAACAACAAAAATAAAACAAAATATGAGTGGCATAATGTCCACATATAACAGAATTTTTAGCTCTTGGAAAACTTGCAGCTACTGTATTGCAGGACATAGAATGATACATGGATTTTTGTTTTACGAATATCTAAGAAGGGAGAAAAAAAAAAATAAATAAATAAATACATCAATAAAAAAAAAAAATAAAACTAAGAAAAAAAAAAAAAAAAAAAAAAAAAAAAATAAATAAAAAAAATAGAGTTGACCAGCTAAAGAGATGTTCACGGTCCCATACGCTTTGCAACAAACACATACGTGCAGCACAATGGCACTTTTATGACCATAAAATGTTAAAGTTCAGACGAAAAATGTGATTCCTTTTCAGTCTGTGCACACAACATAGATTATGAGCACTTGTCAGAACTGCCTCATCAAATGTCCACACACCATGCCCCATTGCAGAACTAACAAGAGGTAATGCCTACCTCCAGCAACACCAATTTACTATGTAGAAGTGGGATATGTAATGATCCAAAGCGTATTGGACCGTCAATATGATATTCAGTGATATTTCTGGTGGGCTCTTGCAGCCATTCCTTGATGTCAATGTTTAACGTCTGCTAGTTTCCTGTTCGTGCGTGTGCACACAGCAAAAGCCCGAGCAACACTGCACAGATGTGCAGGATCCCCCAAGACCTCACCGGTTGCACACACCACAAAAGCCACCTTTTATCTTTTGTCTTCTAATTAGTAAAATACATGTGCTTTTTAACCATTGTCCTGCTGAACCTGGATATACCCTGCCTTTGCAAACAGTGTAGCCAACTGATCTGGACCTACACTGCCTGCCACCAAGCATGCGAACTTATAGCAACATTCTGGATCTAACAATCCGACCAGCTGAATATTAGAAGTTGGTGTGGCAGCTACATGTAAATCCATTCAGCAGGACAGGTTTAAGTACTGCACAACCATTTCGCAATAACTAACTTGATGTCTAATACTAACACATACAACATATGGATTAATTTGCAGTATAATGCAAAATTTATTTTTAAATATTTACATGTATATATAATTTTAGAATCCTTTTTTTTTTTTTTTTCTGCAGTATACACTTAAATATTTTAAGTACTATACAGTAAGAAATGTAATTTCAAAAGCTATACCTAAATATAAGTTGTAAAGATTTTCCTGATAGCTTTCCCTTTGGCTACAACTAAGAACTAAGAATCTGTCTCGATTATACTTTTGGTTCTCTAAAATGTAGACGTACCTATTGTTTGTAAAAATGATACATTATTCGTATTTTCTACCCCCTTTTAGCTTCCTCAATACTGAAATGGTGTTAATTTATTTTAAAGAACCCCTACATTATCCGTAGGAGCTCCGTAAAGAAGAGAACATGCCATGCAGGGTTTCATGTACAAATTAGTTTAATCCCCCAATTTTGCCTTGCCGAAAAGGCGAAAATTGCAAGACAAAATTCAGGAATTTATCTTCTTTTTGTTTTGCTTTCCATTTCCTGTACATTTTTTTTTTTTTTTTTAATTGTTATGTCCGTAAGTATTGATTCTATACAAAATAAACTCTTTATAACACTGTTTGTTATTATGTGGTATTTGATATAACAGAGTTCTAAGATGGATCCTAAAAATGTACTGATCATATAGAAAATGACCATAACTGGTCTTCCCATACAATCCATATACATTTCCATTTGAATTCAACAAAACTGCTCAACCAGAACATATTCTGTCTTAGACTGCAACAATTGTGTTACAAAGAATCCATTATGCAACGCATGTAGCATAATTTTACTGTATTTTGATGATACCGTTGAGAGCACTGTATATATCTTATAACAAATTAGAAAAATCAATCCTCTAGAACAGAGGGGTATCCAGATAAATTGTTTTCTTATTTCTCCATAAAAACATATGTTTTTTTAGGCTGTGGCTGTTGACAACCGGTTGTCAGTAGCGATTTCGCTATTGACAACCAGTTGTCTACAGCGATTTCGCTATTGACAACCGGTTGTCTATAGCGATTTTGCTACTGACAACCATTAAGATGGTTTAAAGTTTAAAATCTTGATCAGTATCATCAGTTTCAATATAGAATGATTATTTAATAACTACAAGAAGCATATAATTAGTTTTTAAAAGTACTTTTTATAAAGTTCACTTGCAGATATAAGAAATTGGCAAAGACAGCAATAAACATGAATGATAATGTAAAGCAATATTCAAATAGAATACAGAATTACCTGAATCTCCTGATCAGAATGCTCCTTCAAGAGCAGAAGCAGTCTGATGAGGATCTCCACTCTTTGCTCATGATGGTCTGTCCCAGTACTCAGATTACTATATTGTTTTATCGCAAGACATTTTTGTTATTTACAAAGGTATACCATAATGTCTGACATAATACAGCTGTTAATCTCTTTTGGGTAACTACCAAAGAAAATAAAGGGTATGGTCTGATCTTGGTCTACTCTCAAGCACAAGACTTAGACTTTGTTTCTCAGTATTTAGGATATGTAGGTATTTACAGTACTTCTTCTAATCATAAGTCATCTTTGTTATTCACATTTACCATAATACCATAATGTCATAAAACTGTAATTAAACTACATTGGATAGCATATGAATGTTGTGATCACGGTCAGAACAATGAAACAATAAATGTATATCAACATGTACTTCATTGCACTTCACCGCCCCCCCCCCCCCCCCCTCCCCCCACTGATTGGATTTTTATCAAACTTGCATGAATATACGCTTGTGACTGGATGAAGAATTGATTAGGTTATGGTGACCTTTACCTAATTTTCAACATCACACTGAGACTAGAAATAAGCTTATATACATAGTATCGCATAAACTACTGGAAGAATTCTTTTCAACTTTCATGAAAATATGATTGGGACAGGTTAGTGTTTGGTGACCTTGGCCTAGTTTTCAAAGTCACAGCTATACTAAAGTTGTTGAATTACAGTTAAATAGGGCTTGTCTGCATGGTATCTCCTGAGTCGATGGGTGGCTTTCAATCAAATTTACATTATTTTATCACTGGTACATGATAAAGAGAGTTGCTTAGTTATTTTGACCTTGACCTAATTTTCAAAGTCATTTCAGGATTTCATTTATAGCAACAGTATGTTGCAAAAGTTAACTGGATAAATAAAAGATATTTATGATTTATATTTTGTATTTTGACATGGATATATCTTTGTTATCATAACTGAATTAAAGCACATATTTGGCCTCTGTTTCTGTCTGTATTTCATTGTGAATTGAAATTTTGACTGCTGAAATTGCTGCACAATGTATTCTGAAGCCAAATGCAGGTTATCTCCAAAACATTTGTTGTAATTCACTGTATGTGTCTAAAATATAAAAGTTAACAGATTTGATGTGGAAAGAAGTTGGTATAATCATTTTTATTCATCTTACTACAGTACATGTACTCATTACTTTGAAGTGTCTAGGACAAGATGAAAGTACAGAAAGAGCTATTGCACTACCCCTGGCATTGGCGTTGGCAGCGGCGGCTGTGTCAGGGTTAACAAATATGTTGAAGTTTTACGTCAAAGTTTTGATGGATTTAGTTTTTATTTGGTATAATTATAGATGTTGATCCAAAATTTTATTGAGCCCTATCCACACCCCTGCTCAAGGTCACGGACTTAGAACTTTTATGTTAATGTTTTGCATGAAATTTTTTAAGATCTCTTAAATTCTAAGTCTTTGCATGGGTTTACTGTATATTTGGTATGATAATAGATATTTTATTGGTCCAAAATTTTATTTGGCACTACCCGAAACCCAGCTTATGACCTAAAGGTCAAGGTCACTGACTTGATGTTAAAGTTTTACGTTTTTAAGATCTTTTAATTTCTAAATCCTTGTATGGATTTATGAACTTAGGTGTCAAAAAAGGCATTTTTTATGAACCAATAAAACACTAATTTTTGCCCCTTTTTGGACCATTTTACTTGGTACTGTGGCAAACATGAATTCCAAAAAGTATTTAGGGGTTTTGGGCTGCTGACGGCAGTTTCTCAGTACTTCCCTGAAACCAAAATATATGTGTGTTAGTCTATTGTAATGCATAATAGTGGCATATAACAAGCCTTAGGTGAAAAATTGAATCTGATCTTGGCTGCGCCATATATTGTAGCTTAAACTGTATTTCTGTGTCAGTTCATTCAGTACATCTATCTCTAAGCATTTTACCTTGTGATCTTTTTCTGTTTTTTCTTTCTGTTTAGCATTACTGATGTCTTTGTTTATAACACTTTCACCTATTTTAGATTATACATACTGCCTGATGCTTTTAGTTTCAACATTCATTTCAATGAAGCATTTTATTTCATGAATTTCATCTTCCCGTCAGAGTTCTGTTTTTGGAGTACATTGGCAATGCTCGTATGTGCTGAGACAGGGTGATTATGGTCAAGGATGAGTTTTGTTACTTTAAATTTTCTCCATTGCTATCATTAATCAAGATTAAATAATGTCTGAGAACAGCTGAACAACCAGTTGCAAGATATTGCTGCACAGGTCTTTTACCCTCACTCTTTATTATGGGTTTGCCATAATGTTTTTCACATCTTAACCCATGACAAAAGGTGATAATCATTGTTTTATTTTAATTGTAAGTCATTAAAGTAGTTATTATTATTAAAAGAATTTTGTACATTTGTGTAAGTTATGTTTCAAAATCAATTCTAAAATAATATTTTTACCGGTTGTCAACCGGTTGTCAATAGCCACTTCCATGTTTTTAATGCCTGGGTTGGTTTCTCATTAGAAGTGCCTCACTAGGGCACTTCTAATAAGTACCCACAACATATGTTTTTTGGGGTTTTTTTTTTCAGAAATAAGAAAAATATAAATGAGTTAGGGCACAAAACATACAATAAGACTTGTGCGACCAGCAAAGACTCAGATCAGCCTGCGCATCTACAGCCTCCAGGCTATCCAAAGAGGAACAAACAAGAACCCTTGTCATACTGGGTGGATCTACAAGCTGATCTGCATCTTTCCTGTTCACAGATGTCTAATCGTAGGTTTTGTCGTGCGCTGGCTCAAATGCACTGTAGTTGAGAATACATGTCTCATCTAAGCTTTGTATACAGTATTTACCCTAAATATATGTATTGGGACACCTTATTTCCATTGTATACTGACCATACAACTTTAAACATATTCATTTGACTTCCTGTTGATGCATCTAGAACTGGTGGATGGGTGGCAAACAGTGTAGACTGTAAAGATGTGGCATTTGATCTGAGTCTACACTGTTTGCTCAGGCCTCAAGGTTATAAAACGTATTTCATGCTCAGCTCAGCTGAGCATGAAATTTTCTCTGCTAATAAATATGAAAATGCCAACAATAGTTGGCATTTTAATATTTATTAGCAGAGAAATTTTCATGCTCAGCAATGTTTAGCAAGAAAGAATTTGCAGTTGTTAGTAATTTTAGATTTATTGGCAGGACAAATTTCATGCTCAGCTGAGTTGAGCATGAAAAAAGTTTTATAACCCCGGGGCCAGGACTGTCTGTCCAATACTCAGGGTAAATATGGTATGTATGCTATATACAAACCCTCTTATTTCAGTTTTGTTATACTTCCTTAGGTAATAAACAGTACCACTGTGAGTTATGTCAGTTCTCCTGTGTCCAGAAGTACCAGCTCACGTCACATATGCGTACGCACAATGGTGAGAAACCCTTCCGCTGTGATCAGTGCCCATATGCTGTTGCCTGGAATGTCCAGCTCAAAGCCCACAAGAAAATCCACAATCTTCCGTCCGCTGTCAGCTGCAAAGCCTGTGGTGTGATTTTTAGGGATGTAAAATCTTTAAGTAAACATGAACAAAAGGATCATGGAATGAAATCCAAAAGTGATCTCTTAAGTCCCAGTAACCCAAAATCTGTCAGTAACATCACAGACAACAGTATTATCAGCAGTAACATCAGTAATTGTATTACAAGTACTGCCAGTAATTCTGTCAGCAGTAATATCAGTAGCTGTATCAATACTAATATTAATAATTGTGTCAGCAGTAATGTCACTAACTGTATTAGTAGTAATGTCAGTAATGATGCTGGTATCAACCAGCAAGGGTTGTTCAATAACACAATGAGAAATGTCAGTAATAGTTTTCATATGAATGAAATTCTTCCAAGTGGGAGTGGTGTAATGAACATGAATAATAACATGAGGAACCATCTACAGCAGTTGGAGAATAATCAGATGCAAGTCCATGTACCAACACAAGTGCCAATGTACTCATCTCTCTAGCATTCCAAGTTATTGCTGTAAATAAGACACTTTCTTAACCAAAAAGTTTTTTTTTCATTATTTCTTCACAAAAACATACCCTGTTGTTATTAACAAAAGCACCTGACAGAGGCACTTCTAATGAGGACCCACAATATATGCATTCATGGAAAAATAAGAAAAAAAAACAACATCTGGGCCCAGTTGTTCAATGTATCGTTAGCTTAACAAGCTTGTTAGTAGTCAAAATGGTAACTGTTCTACTAAGTACAATATCTAATTCACAGATATTTTTGCTGAAAAAATGTGAGTAGCTTTTGCAAATGCAAAAGCTACTCACATTTTTTCAGCAAAAATATTAGCGTATATGCCATATTTAATGATCAAAGTTTTAACGATACATTAACTAACGACATCGTTAGTTTTGAACAGCTGGGCCCTGGATACTCCTTTCATCTAGAGCAATTCTAAATATTGTCAGTAAAGCATATCGCATAGCTCCAGATAAGTTGCTTTTTTGCAGTCAAAAAGTAAGAATATTTTTGCTAAAAAATGTGGGTACTCATTAGAAGTGCCTTAATGAGCCGATGAGGAGCTAATCATTAGGAGCACCTGGATGAGTCACTTCTAATGAGTACCAACAACATATGTTTTCATACAAAAGTATAAAAAAATTTTACCTGATGCTTCTCCTATCTAAAGGTCTGATATTGTGGGAATGACATTATCATACAATAATAACAATAAACAGGGTGCAAGAACAGGGCAGGTTTAACTAGATCTGTTCTGCTCATCTTTGATTTAAACAATAGGTTATTAAATATAATGTGTACAACACAAATATACAAAAATGACATTAAGGATCAGATAACAAGCTAATTAAAGCTTATGTGAAATCTTCTCCTAGCACAAATATTGTACAGAACAAACGAGTGTAGTAATAAAGGTTACTATCGTTGAAATTAGAAAATTGCATACAGAAGTTTTATCAAAGATACATATGAAAGAGAGAGAAAAAAGGATAAGAAAAAAAAAATGGTTTCCCAAAGTTTCCCAGATGCTATTCCAACACGATGCCGCTGTCCCGACTTATAAGTCATCTTTGGGATAAGACTTTGTGAATGAATTTGTTCCAGATTGAAAGCAAATGATGGACCAGAACTCCTGATAAGAAATATTAGTATGATAAGGAATATAGGCATAGCTCTTTATAAGACGCTTTTATGACTTATTATAATCGTTTCATTACAGAACCATGTTAATTCACCATTTTGACGCAAATGACCCTCATGGGTTGATGCGTCGTTAAACCTGAACTCATCATCATTATAAGACGCTTTTTTTCAATCCAAAAGTATTGTTATTTTCTTATTTCTCCACGAAAAATGTATGTTTTGGGTACTCATTAGAAGCACCTCAAGTGTCTAGGTATTTTGGGACATTTATGGTAAGTCATAAGGACCCTCCCTGGTGATTACTCCAGCTCAAGTATCTCCTTTTGATCGACAGAGAAACATCTTATCTGGATTGTTGTGAGTCTATGTTTGGATCGTTTTGAGTTTGGAACCTGAATAATAACAGAAACTATTTCAGTATCTTAACCCTTGTCCTGCTGAACCCAGATATATCCTGCTTTGAAAACAGTATAGATCCAGATCAGTTGGTTTCTGAAGAAGCCAACTGATCTGGATCTGCACTGTTTGCCATTAAATATCAGAATTTATATGAACAATCTACATGTAGATCAAGTAGTCTAATTGGCTAAAAATTAGAAGTGGGCATGGCATGTTAATATATTCAGCAGGACAAGGGTTAATACTAAAACATTTACTTAAAATGAGTCAGTATTTGTATGTACTCAATTTCTTTTTCTCAAAGTATAAGAAGTACAAAAATAAAAATAATTATCATTGGATACACCTAAAAGGGAAATAAGTTTGACTTGGAAATTTTTGCCTCCTTTTTTTGTTGCGCCTGCTTTTAGCATGGCACAGTATAGGGATCTGGTTTTCCATCCATTCCTCAATCTGTCTGCTCCTCCATCAATCCATCAGTATTTGTGTCAGCCCTAAATTTGACCCTTTATTTCCCAAGAACTATAAAGGCTACTGTGATGATACTTTGTATAAGCTTGCACTTAGGGATGACAACTAAGACAGCAGTATCCATCTTTAACCTCAATATATATTTCATGGTTCACCGCCTTTGTAAATTTGCATGGTGCAACAGACTTTTGTGGAGTTCTTGTTCATGGCAGGCTATTCTTAAAGGACAGAATTTTACCCCCTCTGAAAGCAGTTTCTTTTATCTCATTTTAGGAAGGTTTCACATACTTGGGAGGGAGGCAATGTCCTGTCTACAAAAGCCATCCCCCTTCAAGGCTTTGCAAAATGTTAGCAAGAGCTTTCACCCATTCACCTATTCTGGTATTTGGGCCCTTGTATTAGAGTGGCCATATAACAAGGTATACAACTACATATACTGTGAATCTACCAAAAGATGGTTTTATTACTTGCCCTTTGTCTAAAATAAATCAGACATTCTTTGGAAACATTATGATAGAGTGCAAATGTGCATTTTTAGCTCGCCTGTACGAAGTACAAGGAGAGCTATTGTAGTCACCCCGGTCGTCCACGTTTGCGTTTGCGTTCCCGTTCCCGTCACACTGCGTTAAAGTTTTTCAAATGCTTATATCTCAACAGTCACTCCTCACAGAGGCATCAAATTTGGAACTTAGGTACCTTGGAGGGTCTTCTGAGATTCCAAGAGAATAAACCCCTGGGTTCATGCCCCTGGGTGGGGCTAGGGGTCAGAATCTAGGACACCTTTGTAATACTGTGTTAAAGTTTTTCAAATTCTTATATCTTGACTTTCACTCCTCATAGAGCATTCATATTTAGAATTTGGGTACCTGGACGAGTCTTCTGAGATTCCAAAAGAACATACCCCTGGGTTCATACCTCAGGGTGGGCCTTGGGGTGGGGCTAGGGGTCAAAATCTAGGACACATTTGTAAAATCTTATATGCCTACAGGTTATAGACACAACTGGTTATACATCAGCTAACTATGTGACATCGGTTTAAGTGTAAGAGAGTGAAGGTCATGGTGACCTACATTTTACGGTCCAGGTCACCTAGATTTCACGGTCCAGTGATTTTGCCTTATATCTTGAATACTATTTGTTGGATAAATGTCACACCTGGGATATTACTTCCATGTGACCCAATGAATGACCACTTACTATATCTAGGTCATTGTGACCTATATTTCATGGTTCAGTGATTTTGCCTTATATCTTGAATACTATTTGTTGGTTAAATGTCACACCTGGGATATTACTTCCATGTGACCCAATGAATGACCACTTACTATATTTAGGTCATTGTGACCTATATTTCATGGTTCAGTGATTTTGCCTTATATCTTGAATACTATTTGTCGGATAAATGTCACACCTGGGATATTAGTTCCATGTGACCCAGTGAATGACCACTTACTATATCTAGGTCATTGTGACCTATATTTCATGGTTCAGTGATTTTGCCTTATATCTTGAATACTATTTGTTGGATAAATGTCACACCTGGGATATTACTTCCATGTGACCCAATGAATGACCACTTACTATATCTAGGTCATTGTGACCTATATTTCATGGTTCAGTGATTTTGCCTTATATCTTGAATATTTGTTGGATAAATGTCACACCTGGGATATTAGTTCCTTGTGACCCGATTATTGATGTCAAAATATATCTCTGTTGGTGTGACCTATATTTCATGGTTCAGTGATTTTGCCTTATATCTTGAATACTATTTTGTTGGATAAATGTCACACCTGGGATATTAGTTCCATGTGACCCAATGAATGACCACTTACTATATCTAGGTCATTATGACCTATATTTCATGCTTCAGTGATTTTGCCTTTTATTTTTATTACTATTTCATGGAGAATTGTCATACCTGGATTATATCTATGTGACAAAATGATTTACATACAAATACATCTAGGTCAGTGTGACCTATATTATATGGTTGAATGATTTCGCCATATAACTTGAAAATTATTTCATAGATTATTTCATTTTGATTTTCTTAATGATAAAAATGTTACAATATAAAATGTACCCAGCAGGCGAGCTACGCTGTCCTACGACAGCTCTTGTTATTTAATGCAGTATCTTAATGATAATGCTCTTTTTAGCAGACTGATACCAATCTACCATTCATCTTAAATAATATGCAATTAAATTTATATCTTGTGATAATTTAAACGGAAACACTCACAAAATATAAAGTATGTCTGATGTTCAAGATATTTACAAACTGAACATTTTGGTGGAAGTTTTATCAAGATCCATGAAGAAATGAGAAAGTTATTGGAGTTTTAACTTTTGTAATTGTCAACATGGGTTCCACCAATTTGAATATTTACTGTTGGAATGAAAAATTCTAAATTAACAATAAAACTTCCTCTTAGACAGAAAACAATGCAATTTTAGGGAAAATAATTTGCTATTATACAAAAGACGACATAAGCAGAAAGATAGCATTTGATGTTTTTGCATATGTGTGTTACTCAGTTTATGCATATTTAGTTAAGAGCAAGTGATGTCACAAACTCACAACAATGATGGCGCCCATGACAGCTTTGTTTGAAATCTTCAAATACCCATAACTATTTTAACCCTTAAAGGACTAATGTCAATTGCAGCAAATGACATTTTGATTTTTTTTTTCAGAGAAAATAAGACCCAACATTTTGTGTGCATCATCTGCCTAGCAGACAGTTCACATGAAATGCCAAGTCTAATTTTCTCTGCAAACTAATAAAAAAAAAATAGAATGTCATCTGCTACAATTTTGTTGAGCATTTCAAGGGTTAAAATACCTTGCAGTATTTGAATGCAGTATGATTAACTCTTTCACTGCCACAGGCGATAATAGGCTTTTGCAAACAGCGTAGATCCAAATGAGAAGGCTCATAAACTTCTCATCAGGGTCTACGCTGTTTGACACTCAGTCTCAACTTTACATATAAACTTCTTTCCAATCAATAGTTTGAAAAAAAAAAAAAAAAAAAAAAAAAAAAAAAAACAGAGCATAGGACAAATCTAGTCTGAAATTTGGCGCCAAAAGAGTTAAGATGTTATTTATGTTAACCCTTGTCCTGCTGAACCCGGATATATCCTGTTTTGCAAACAGTGTAGATCCAGATCAGTTGGCTTCTAAAGAAGCCAACTGATCTGGATCTGCACTGTTTGCCATCAAGTATACAAATTTATGTCGTATAGCCTGGTAGTCAGGGCAGACAAAGAAAACGAAGACTCTTTTATATCTCGGTTTTTAAAAGGTGTCCTACAAATAAAATACACAAACACATAGAACAAGACCTTACACAATATACAAATGTACAGATACAAATACACAGGACACAACCTGCACATCTTGACAGACATGTAATTAAATTTGGTTCTAGCGACCTTAATAGTTAGACATGGGTTTGCTTATGACGGATGGAAGTCATGAATATTTATAGATTATGCATGTATCTTTGTGCATAAATTAAGTGATGAAACTGTGCAGAATTACTCTATTAATGTAATACTAACACCGATGCATATCAATACTATGACCTGATACAGGAAAGCGCATTTCTTCACAAGACGAGGTTTGTTTACATTCAGCACGAAGACGGACATGTATGACAAAGGTGTGTAAAATAATGAATACTGACGGAACGTAAACAAACAACCCTTATCAACATACCTGGCTGTACAATGAATTCATTCTGTGAATATCAGTGAAGATATAAACTTCAGAAGGTGAATGAAAGAAATAATTTCTCCGTTGAATGGAGGATGACCTTCTGCCACTAAGATGGCCACCGGCTGAATGCAAAGAGCGCGCATAAAAATACAGGTGCATAAACAACAGGTACATGCATTGGTTATTTGTGTTAGTAATCACCCTGACGTCACACACACTAAGAATAGAGAGAATTATAGAGTAAGAAAAGTTATCATTGGACTGCGCTATTTACATGCGAGTAAAAATACTACATAGAGGAATCCCGGGTTTCCCTTATGTAGGTGAAGGTTACGTTCACTTTACACTTTAAGGTAGCGTATCACAGATTGTAAAATAGAAACTACCTAAACTTAAGTAAAATAATTATTTGTCATGAAATGACCTGTGTGACATTCTCCCCTGCTAGGGAAAATGTCTCCCGACATTTTCTTAAAACACGGACACAGCTGATTCTATTTATATTACATTTTATGATATCATGTATGTATATTGCTATACACGAAACATCATGTATATGCTTGAAATATTCCACTATATTAGATCACGTATGCATAATGCTATACATGAAACATCATGTATATGCTTACAATACATGACAAACAAGTACATTTTACTTCATCTGGTTTTGGACTCACATTGTCATATATGTTTCTCATACATGAACGTTCATGTACATACGTCTCACAATACATGACAAACAAACGATATACACAATAAAGAATCTCAGACTACAGCTTTACACGTGTACATCTTAACTTCCTGTGTATATGCTTTGAAACTATAATAAATGGCATATACACATTCAAAATCATGAAGAAACAATAATTACACTACTACAATATTGCCATTTTATCAGCTGTAAATGTATTGTCTGAATTACAGGAAAGTATTTTCTTTACAATTAAAAACTTTTGTGACATTCTCCCCTGTATAGGTCAAAATAAAATACTGACATTCAGAAAATAAAACAAAGTTAAACATCAAATATAACAGTAGAATCATCATAGATGAACTCTGGGGACCAATATAATTCTGCCGGCATATCAGCTGTTTGTTGACTGCATACCCAGTCACCATATCTGTCAGGTGGCTTCCGAGCTCGACCTGTTCGACGGGGCGCTTGTACAACATTCGGAGACTCATGGAGAGACGGCATATTTACGTCTGACTGATACCGAGTACTACGGTCAATACTAGTTGACACAGTAGGTAATACTGAATTACCTGACTCTGTTCTGCTAATATTAGCAGTTGGTTCACTGGAATTAACAGAAATATGTTTCCGTGAGGAAATACTGTTACCAGTGGGGACAGAAACGTGTCTATTCCTAATCCGTCTTTGCGGAATAACATATCTGGCTATGCTGTCTGAGTCGGTATCAGAATCAGATGTAAATATGCACCTCTTAATCTCGGGGTCGTGGGTTCGAGCCCCACGTTGGGCGCCATTGTCGTATAGCCTGGTAGTCAGGGCAGACAAAGAAAACGAAGACTCTTTTATATCTCGGTTTTTAAAAGGTGTCCTACAAATAAAATACACAAACACATAGAACAAGACCTTACACAATATACAAATGTACAGATACAAATACACAGGACACAACCTGCACATCTTGACAGACATGTAATTAAATTTGGTTCTAGCGACCTTAATAGTTAGACATGGGTTTGCTTATGACGGATGGAAGTCATGAATATTTATAGATTATGCATGTATCTTTGTGCATAAATTAAGTGATGAAACTGTGCAGAATTACTTTATTAATGTAATACTAACACCGATGCATATCAATACTATGACCTGATACAGGAAAGCGCATTTCTTCACAAGACGAGGTTTGTTTACATTCAGCACGAAGACGGACATGTATGACAAAGGTGTGTAAAATAATGAATACTGACGGAACGTAAACAAACAACCCTTATCAACATACCTGGCTGTACAATGAATTCATTCTGTGAATATCAGTGAAGATATAAACTTCAGAAGGTGAATGAAAGAAATAATTTCTCCGTTGAATGGAGGATGACCTTCTGCCACTAAGATGGCCACCGGCTGAATGCAAAGAGCGCGCATAAAAATACAGGTGCATAAACAACAGGTACATGCATTGGTTATTTGTGTTAGTAATCACCCTGACGTCACACACACTAAGAATAGAGAGAATTATAGAGTAAGAAAAGTTATCATTGGACTGCGCTATTTACATGCGAGTAAAAATACTACATAGAGGAATCCCGGGTTTCCCTTATGTAGGTGAAGGTTACGTTCACTTTACACTTTAAGGTAGCGTATCACAGATTGTAAAATAGAAACTACCTAAACTTAAGTAAAATAATTATTTGTCATGAAATGACCTGTGTGACATTTATAACAACAATCTGGATCAAGTAACCTGATTGGCTGAAAATTAGAAGTGGGTGTGGCATCTTAATTTATTCAGCAGGACAAGGGTTAACATGGACGAAGTTTTTTGTTACAGAGATTGTTATATAAGGGGTGACATTCTGTGAACCACAATCATATCTCTGGAAGTCCACAAAAATATCAATACTTTTCAGTGGGAAAAAGTGCCTTATCTGGAGCTATGCATAATGTTAGATAGTGTACCATTAGACCTGTGCCTAGCAAAGACTAAGATAGCCTGTACATCAGCACAATCTGATCAGCCTCCCTTTTCCAATTGAAGAAAATCTAGGTCCATAGCTACCCTAAGAGCACCTAGCAAAGACTGATCAGACTGCATGCAGTGCTTGCACTAACTATCAAAATCAGGCAGTCCCAGGACTTCCTAGCTCCAATATCCGGAAGTCCTGGTGATCAAATTTTTTCACTCACTTTTAGGAATTCAACCTCAATACTCTTAAACTCTCATTTATGGAGTAAAACCACCATTCTTAAGCTAAATAACACATAAATTCATTCTAAATTTTTGTTATAAAATGACTAAATCTCTTTAAAAGTTGGGAGTCCCAGACTTCCTGGCATTGATTTTTGGAAGTCCAAGGGCAATTTTTGGGATTCTCTGACTCCCAGACTTCCCTTAATGCAAGCACTGTGCATGGATGCACAGGCTGAGCTGAGTGTTGCTGGGCACTCATGTCTAAATGTACATTTCACAGTATCTCACTGTATATTAGAATAGCAGTGGGTGAGTGATGTGTGTCAGAAGTTGAAGGTAGATGCATTCCAGATAGTTATATCACTTTTAGCTTGTCTGCAGGAAAGTATCCCAGGCCAGTTGGTGTTTACATTTTACAGATGTTTAGGTGTCCTGTTAAAGTTTTTAAGAACTTATATTATCCAAATCCTTTGCATATGATGGACACACATATGATGGAAAAAGACAATTTTAGGAGAGTTTCCCAGTTGACAACAGGTTTTGTTGTTTTACATCTGCAACCGATCTTGACAGCTGATGAGCTCGAGACAAATATTTTCAAGTTGGAAATGTTGATAATTTTATTTATTAATAAATCCAGATAAGATAATTTTTGTTGATAATTTGAATCATGTTTGATTTATCATGATTCACTGGCTTTAATCAGTGTGTTATTAACTATAAGGTTTATAGTATTGATGTTTAAACAACAGTTTCATCTGGAGAAGAGCAGTTAAAGCGCTCCAACATTAATTGACCTATGTCATGGTTCACATTGTCTTTGGTTATTTCTCATTAACCATAAAGGTAAAAGTCTTGATATTTGGACCACAGTTACATCTGGGAAAAGGTAGCTGAAGCCACCTCACCATTATTTGGCCTTGACCCAGATTTCATGGTTCATTGGCTTTGTTTTTTATTGTCCCCTGCCTTTTCGAAGAAAAGTGGAGGGACACTGTTTTTGGTTTTCCGTGGGGCGTGGTGAGTGGCGCGTGGTACGTGGTTCCGAGTTTTTAATAGGTACTTTGTCCCCTTAACTCCTCCCACAGTTTTTGTCCGATCCTTTTGAAACTTTACAGGTGTTTTAAGGATGGTCTGAAGATGTGCATATGGTTTTTTTCAGAATCCTGAAATAATTTTTTATCACTTTTTCCGCATTTTTAACTTAGACATTTTTTGAGTTCTAATATTACAGAAGTCTATAGAGAGTAGGTACCTTGTCCCCTTAAGTCCTCCCACAGTTTTTGGCCGATCCTTTTGAAACATTACATGGGCTTTAGGATGGCCTGAAGATATGCATGTGGTTTTTTCAGAATCCTGAAATAATTTTTTATCACTTTTTCCGCATTTTTAACTTAGACATTTTTTTAGTTCTAATACTACAGAAGTGTATAGGGAGCAGGTACCTTGTCCCCTTAACTCCTCCCACAGTTTTTGGCCGATTCTTTTGAAACTTTACAGGTGTTTTAAAGATGGTCTGAAGATATGCATGTGGTTTTTTCAGAATCCTGAAATTAATTTTTATTACTTTTTAGACATTTTGAACATAGACATTTTTTGAGTTCTAATATTACAGAAGCGTATAGGGAGTAGGTACCTTGTCCCCTTAACTCCTCCCACAGTTTTTGGCCGATCCTTTTGAAACTTTACATGGGCTTTCAGGATGGCCTGAAGATATGCATGTGGTTTTTTCAGAATCCTGAAATAATTTTTTATCACTTTTTCCACATTTTTAACTTAGACATTTTTTGAGTTCTAATACTACAGAAGTATATAGGGAGCAGGTACCTTGTCCCCTTAACTCCTCCCATAGTTTTTGGCCAATCCTTTTGAAACTTTACAGGTGCTTTAAGGATGGTCTGAACATATGCATGTGGTTTTTTCAGAATCCTGAAATTATTTTTTAGCACTTTTTCTGCATTTTTAACTTAGACATTTTTTGAGTTCTAATACTACAGAAGCGTATAGGGAGTAGGTACCTCGACTCCATAACTCCCACCAGTTTTAAGCCGATCCTTTGAAACTTTACAGGTGCTTTAAGGGTGGTCTGAAGATATGCATGTGGTTTTTTTCAGAATCTTGAAATTATTTTTTATCACTGGTTTCCTGCTTCAGTACTTAGGTAATTGATACAGGACCAATGGTCCTCTGGTTAACTTTACCATTTTTAACACCTCAAATAAAAATAAGGCGGGGGACATAAATTCCTCATGGAATTTGCTTGTTAACTTAGTTTTTCATTAACAAAAGGTGAAGGTCTTTATATTTGGACCATTGCTGAATCAAAAGAAGAGCAACTGAAGCACATCATCAGTTTTTGACCTTGACCTATATTTCATGGTTCACTGACTTTTGTTAGTTTCTAATTAACTAAAATGGCTATGGCCTTGGTGTTTTTAACACACCTACTTAAGAGATAGAGCCAGTATTGTGTACAAACTTGGCCTGATAAAATATTTAATCATTTACAGAAATCAGTCCCATTATTAATAAGCAGTTAAAAAAAACCCAGGAGACATGCTCCATTGTCGCCAGACAATTCTTATGTGACATGTACCTCTATTTCACAGTCAGAGTCTGATGACTGTCTCTATTTAATTCAACTCTAACGTTAAGCTCTATTGTAAGGCTGACACTGGGTTTCACATTCTTGTTGGGGCTGTATAGTCGGTATGGCATCATAGGTCTAGGTAAGATGCTGTTTTTAATCAAAAGAACTTTTTTTTCTTCTTATTTTTCTTGAGTACTACAAGATACATGTATGAACCACATCAGAAAACACCTTTCACATAGTCTGATCAGAATCTTCACTGGGCACATTTTGGATAGCCAAGCATGCAAAGTTTCTCAGTGCAGACAAGAAAGACTGATCAGTCTGCGTGGATACACATGCTTATTAAAGTCTTCATTGGATGCTCTTATCTGAAGGTTAGTCTTCTATGTTGTGGCTCATGTATTTTCATGAAGATGTATGAAAGTGTATGTGAATACCCATCATATCTAGAGTATTAATTGTTTAGGATAACCGGTCTCGTAATCAGTTAGATTTTAGTCACTGCTGTAAAGTTAGTATTAATTAACCCTGGTCCTGCTGAACTGGGATATACCCTGAATTTACAAACAGTGTAGATCCAGATTCTGAAGAAGCCAACTGATCTGGATCTGCACTGTTATTTAGTTTGTGAATTTGTATCAACAACCTAGATCAAGACACCTGATTGGCTGACAATTGGAATTGGGCGTGGAATCTTTATTCAGCATGACAAGGGTTAAGTTAGTATTGTGAGTGTCTGTTTTTGAATCTACACAAGTTAATAGATTTGCTGTTTTGAATTGTTACTTTTTATAATAAATCTCTTTAGAGTCATATATACATATATTTATATAGTTTTATAATTCCTTATATTGAATTTAACATATTGTTTACATGTGCTTTTACCTCTGCTGTGTATACTGAATGTATATGCTTTTGGGGTACTCCATAATTCCAGTTATTTCAGTATATTGTACAGCTGTCCATGTCACAGATGGTTTAATAAGTTTTTGTAAGCAGATAGGTAAATCAATGTGACAAGATTAAGAATAAAATTAAAAATCAAGATAAAGTTCTTCAAAAACAAATGGACCTTATGATTTACATGACCAGCGTTGACTCAGATTAGCCTATATATGCAGTTAGTTCAGTCTAACATTGTTGCACATTGTTAAAAGTATTCATGCTATTATTATTATAGACCCAGATCAGACATGGCAGAATGCGGTGTCTGATCAGGGTCTCCACTGTTTGAAAATAGTTCAACCATTTTTCTCTAGGAATATCTAAATCACATAGCCTGACATAACTAAAATCAAAATTAGAATCTTCCAATATGTAGTGTGGGGGAGTTCATTCAGTCTGCAATGGGTTAACATAGCATTCACTGTTCACTATTTTCATTTGGCAAAAGTCAGCTTTATCATGCTCTCCTGATACAACGAATAATGTACTAAAATTATATTGTGTTACTATTCCGACTTTGTGTAATGATGTATTGTTTAAAAGAGAATGGATAGACGATAGATTTTAGTAATTATTACAAGTGGTACAACTTCCTGACTTCCTATTTGCTTTCCTGCACACTGTCTGAAAAGGGGTCTACTCTAAAAGGTAAGAGTTCGCTGCCTTTGGAAGCAGTACTCTAAATGCCTGGGAGCAATTTCTTACCTTTTAGAGTAGACCCCCTTTTATAAGGAGTCAAAAGAATTTTGGAAAGTTTCAGCTACCAGGGAAGGTTGATTAATCGAGTTGAGGTTTTATGGCCCAGTCAACCCATTAGGCCAATTAAGATCATGTCAAGCTTGTCAGTTTACCTAACCACACTTTTCCTGGGCAGACTTAGTCCTTTAAGCAGGTAATCAGTATTTCTGCATGTTCTTTTGCCAGAAACTGACAACTGCCCCTCTTAAATCAGCAGGAGAGAATGGCCATAGCAAATATTTCATGATCTGTACGAAATGTTGCCAGACCCAGTGGGGATCAAATCAGAGACCTGATCACCAGTGTCCCACTGAGCCACTGAGGCCAGCCCTACTAGGGAAAAAATTTCACTGCAAAAGTTTTCCCTTTGCAAAAGAAAAGCAAAGTCATTCAAGTATATCCATTCACCTCAACCAGATATCAGAATGTTTTTTTGTGCAAAATCAAGGAAAATAGGAGTATTTTGTCTCTAAAATAATGATCTGGTCACAGGGTGGCCATTGATCAGGGAAAAGTCGGGGAAGTCTTATTTTCTTCAAGGTCAGGGAAAAGTCAGGGAATTTTGCACAATGGTCAGGAAAATTTGAAGTACCAAAATATTCAGGAAAAAGTCATGAAATTTCCTAGTTATGGCCAAAACTGCTTGGCTGTGGCAGGTATTTTATCCATTTTGAGAGATTAAAAGCCTTGTAATTTTTTTCTCAGGCGCTTCGCTCGCTTCTCATTTTTACAAATAAGTGTTTATTTTAGAAAATATATGCCCAAAACATTTTTTTCTCTTTCTTTTTCTTTTCATTTTTTTTTTTTTTTTTTTTTGGAAATTGTAAATTTCGAATTGTAATTTTTGAAATAATGTATTAAATGATACATTTAACATTATATGGCTTCCTTGTTTATTTTGCATGTTGCCCATACATATATGTATGTATATTCCGCACTTTTCTCTTGCAAGACCAGCTTTTTCATTTCCCCAAGTTTTTTTGAAAAAAGTCATGGATTATGTCATCTTGCCCATCCATCTGTCTATTCATGTACATGTATTTGTAATCAAAGCTATCTCATTATACAGTCGAATCTCAATAGCTCGAACACAGATGGCTCGTTCACTATGGCTAATTCGAACTCGATTTTGAGTCCCTAAGAAATTCTTCTGATAGACCAAGAAAACAAATATTTAAGGAAGCTTTCTTATTTCATTATGAGATTGTATGTTGTGTGTACTCATTAGAATCACCTCTTTGAGGAAATTCTAATGGGTACACTCAACATACAATTATTGTGTAGAAGATCAATAGATTTCCCAGAAATAGTGAAAATTGCTTCCTGACTGGCGCCATGACTAACCTTCATTGGCTCAAACTACCCATGGCTTGAACAATTTTCCATGGTCCAAGGTATTTGAGTCATTGAAGTTCGACTGTACTTAGCGCTATGAATTTGTAACTTTGGCATGTTTAGGACACAAATGTATATGTGCATGGACATTAGGTTTGACCAGAGGGGTAGGATGAAGAGATTGGGGTGAAGTTACTTTTTCAGAAAACTGTCTTGTAGCATTTCAGTGGGAAGTCCACTCACCTCTGGCAGAGTAACATGATCTATTTTCACTTCGCTTAATGATTAATAAATGAGAAGAAAAATCGAGTAACAAATTCATTTAATATTCTTCTGTCATGAAACATGCCATTATCATTTGATGATATGAAAGCAGGAGACAATACGAGAACAGTTGACAATGGGAGAACAGTTGCAGTTGAAAATGGGAGAACAGTTGCAGTTGACAATGGGAGAACAGCTGACAAAGGGAGAACAGTTGACAATGGGAAAACAGTCAATACAAATACACATTATCTCTAATGCTGTAATAACACTTAGTACTGGGACAGACAGGCCTGAGCAAATGGTGTACACCCATTCTGCAGCATCCTATCTCGGTGTACACTATTTGCTCAGGCCTGATCCGGGTGTACATGGTTTGCTCAGGCTGTTTGCTACTCAGTCTAGCATTATTAGATATATCAACAGGTAGTAAAATAGACATTCAAATTTTAGGACAAATATGATAAGGATTTACCCTTTCACCCCTGAGTTTCTGAAGTGGACTCTTCCATCCTTGAGTTTTGACATGTCCATTGATGCCAAAAACTGATTAGCAAACAGTGTAGATCCTGAAGAGACAGCTTATAATGAGCCATCTCATCTGGTCTGGATCTATACTGTCACACAGGTATCTGTTTTGGTTTACCGGGTTGTAAGGGTTAAGGTGTCCCAATATTTAGGGTAAATATGGTACATTGGAGATATTAACCCTTAAAGCACCAATCGCAACTGCAGCAGACAACATTTTTTTTTTTTTTTTCGGGGAAAACAAGTCTTGACATTTCATGTGAATTGTCTGCCAAGTAGACAATTCACATAAAATGTCAAGACTTGTTTTCTCTGAAAAATAAAAGAAAAAAATTTTTTTGAATGTCGTCTGCTACAAATTTTGCTTGGCGCTTTAAGGGTTAATTTGTCATGAACAACAGCTGATAGCAGTTGAGAGGTCCAGATAAATAAAAGTATTTTTGTATTATTTTTACACCAAACATACATGCCTATTGTGGATACTCACTTCAATTGTCAGAGAGGCAGTTCTAATGAATACCCCTGGATATGGTTTAGAGCCAAAATAACAAAAAAAAAAAAAAATATATATATATATATATATATATATATATATATATATATATATATATATATATATATACAGTCGACTCTCGTTATCTCGAACTTCACGGGACCTGATAAAAATGTTCGAGTTATCAGTAGTTCGAGACAACCAAATTGTGACGTCATAGGTATGACGACTGTTCGCCTTTCTGTTCGCCAAAACGTGCTTGGAAGGCACATGTATATGGCAATTTAAATAATTTACGCGTACTTCAGTTTGCATTGTTACTGTTTGTTTTAGTAGATGCAATGGTTTTTTCGAAATAATATCATCAATAAATGTTAATAATAATAAATTTCAAACGTCTCTTGTTGATTTTTAATACTCCTGCAAATTTGGATTTCCATATGAGCTATAAATAAATTACTTGTTTCCGGGTTGTGTTAGCTATACGTTACGAACTGGTTTGGATTAGCTCCCTTCGCATAGACGACTCGATAAAGAGTTGACTGGTTTCCGCTTTTGCATAAAACGCTTACAATGTTAAGCGGCAGCTAAGCTAGTTTGGATTATCTCCCCTGGCATAAACGACCCATCTCAGCGCGGCAAATTGTAGATCCTGCAGAGAAAGCTCGTTATGAACGGTGTCATCTCGCCCTCCACTATTTGTGCGGGTATCCGTACCAATCTACAGGGTCGGAAGGGTTAACATCGGTACCTACGTGTAATTCGTCTATTTGAGGCCGTGCACGACAACTCCTATTAGAATACTGTGCGACTGTCAAAGACTCGGATCTGTCTGCACGCCCACGAATTTTCCATTATAGGCATGAGCCTTATCTGGGCTTACCAAAGAGCACCGCCTGACCAAAGAGTAACAAGCGAAGATTCAGACTTAGCTAGCCTGATCAATAAAGGCTGATCTGAGTCGGAACCTGTCACGCACTGACTTTTCTTGAAGACGCTATATCATTCAGACGGACAGTATTCAATAGTGAAGAGCATATCTAAACAATAAATTAAAGAAACTTCGTTGATTAATCTTCCATAACACTATTCTGGGCCGCTTTTTATCTTACAAATCAATGACACGAGACGGTGTTGAGCGCCGCGTGTCAAGCCCGACTCGACACGCATGTGATTTCATAATTACGCATTTTAGACATTGTTTGTGTTGTTTGTAATTACCTGGACAAAGGGGAAAATTAAAATATTGATTTATTTATCAATGGCCTATTATGATTTTTCATTAACTGAGAGACCGGCGGCGCCGCATCTTATATTTTTTTTCCTTCGTCATGGTCCGAGTTCGAGATACGCGGTAGTAAAAACTGTGAAAAATATATTCAGGGACTGAAAATGATGGACGAGATAGCCGAAGTGTCGACATAAAAGACGTTCGACATACGTGAAGCTGAAATACAATAAATACATAGGGAAAATAATCGGGACTTAGAAATCAGTTCGACATAAGTGATAGGATCGAGATAAGAGGGGTCGAGATAACGAGAGTCAACTGTATATATATATATATATATATATTCTAAATAATCACGGGCCTTGGCATGATTTAAAAAAAAAAAAAAAAAAAAATCAAGGTGACAGACACATTTGGTAGCTTTTCTGCCATTTTGTACAAGAGAGACAAGTTTTACGACTATAAAAGCTTTCCTGCATACCAAGCCCCTTCTGAAAGGAGAAGACACTTAAAAGGAATGAATTTGCTCCCATCCCTTTGAATATGGGGTCTACTCTCAAAAGAAAGAATTTGCTCCCCTTGGGAGCAAATTCTTTCTTTTTAGATTAGACCCCTTTTCAGAACGGAGGCAAAACAATTTTGACAAAGATATCCTTGAATGTGTATTTTTTCCATTAAATACAACAATCAAACCATTGGTGTGGTACTGCAAACCTGCCACCTGCCTTTGGATATGTATGTAAAATGCGCATGCCAGGAATTTGATTAAACATGGTTAATAACAAGATTTGATTAGACTGCTCTGGGCTGGGTAGTTGCAATTCCACATTATTTCTAGCCCTCGTGAATTTAAATGGAATAGAGATACAACTTCAAGGGAAATAACTCTGACATGGAAATATTCACAGCACTTCTCAGCAGCGGCTATTCTAGCAAATGCTTTGCTTTACAGTAGCCGCTATTTTTGAATGATTTAAATACTAAGCAATGAAATTCCTATCAATAAAAGTTGTCTCCCTTTGCAAAATGGTAGATAAATCTTCAGGCGCATCCAATCACTTATAAATGACTACTGATTGCTCAGTTTCACTTATATATTTGAAGACTTGGGGAACTGGACACTTCAGAAACACTATGCAAAGAGAACTGCACTATGCAAACAAAACAGTGAAAAAAGTGGTTCCCCATGACAAGATCAAGCAAAATCCTTAATTGTACATAAACTCCTCAATTTCACATAAGCACTGTTATAATAGCTAGTCTTTAGCATACTGTATGCAAAATTAGCAAACAAGAAAATGACTATGTTTTTTTTTTTTTCATGAAAATAGGGCTAATTATTTTCCTGTTTTGAAAATGGAACATCAAGCTGAAGGAAAATTAAGAAAAGTACTCAAATACAAGTATTCAGCCCAATTTTCAGAGAAAAAAATGAAATCACTCTCATCAAACAAAGCAGACAAAAAAAAAAAAAAAGATATTTTCTTCTTTTTTAATAGAAAATAGGGTTTTGACATTTTATGCAAACTGCCTTAGACAATTTGCATGAAATGTCAAAGCTTATTTTCTGGAAAAAATTAGAGAACATATTTCAAAATGCCATCAGTTGAATTTTTTATCCAGCACACTAAGCATCAAGCTTGTTATCAACAACCTGTCAAATGTTAATGTATTCTGATTATTATATATGAGCGTGTAATGGATATTGAGTGTTTTAAAATGTGTAATGGAATGGCTAAAATGGGAAAAACATAAAAAAACAATAGCACAGGATTAAAAGAACTAAACAAACATGTTTTAGAGCAGAATAATAACAGAATCCTATATACAAAATTAAGAATCATACAGTCTGACTAGGGTCTCCTATACAAGGTAAATACATTATTTAAGAGGACGGCAAAGCTACGTAATGAACTATATTATATGGCAAGGTTTTCTGAATATCAGTCAAACTTTCATGTGAACTAACAGCATTTCCAGAGAAAACATGTCCCCCAACAGTGAATTTTCGTTTGTTTTCAACTGCTGTGACCATGAAAATTACATCAAAGTCACCAAAATCTAATTAGGTCTTTCTTATGTCCCAATTATATATCAAAGAAAATTTGGTAAGAATCCAACAACTGATTCACAAGATATTGTGCAGACAAGAAAGTGTGATGCCAATGCCAAGGGATTCGGGCAAAAAACTATGCCCCGTTTCCCTTAGGTGGAGGGGACATAACTGCCTGCCATGCAAATGAATCACAAAAAATTTCAAACTTATTTTCTCTGAAAAATCGAAAATAATTGAGAAAGTTGTCTCCTACAAATTTTGCTTGGGGCTTTAAGGGTTAATGCAAGCTGGGACTCATAGGTATCAAAATCCCTACAATTAATCTTTCCCTCATTTATTTAACCTGATAATACAGCCAAATATGTATCTAATGTGACTGGGAACCAGGTAATTCTAAATTATTATTACTTTTCTTATTTCTCCAAGAAAACCTGTCCTGAGAATTCCACAACAGAATCTGGGTGAGATTCTGGATACGTTTTTGTGAAGAAATACAAGAACTAGTCTTCTGAATACATTGCAGGATAAATATTTATAAAGACTAAGATTTCACTCTCAGAAAATAAAATATTCAGCTAGTTATGTAAAACAAAGATTTTTTTAAAACAAAAGAAACAAAATAGGAGCTACTTTTAGTAGATTAAAACAGAGATATACTGAAAAACAAATACAGTCGACTCTCGTTATCTCGAAATCAAAGGGACTCTCTGAAATAGTTCGAGATATTGTACCTCGACATAACAGATTTGCAGAAGAGAGGGAAAAATAATTCGAACAACCACATTTAACAAATATTTAATGTAATTGGACTCTTGAAGTTAGAGATATTTTGAAAATATTGTGGAAAAGAGGAGAAATTGCTCCTTAGGAGCAATTTCTCCTCTTTTCCACAATATTTTTTTTAACTGTTGTTAGATTTTCATGTTTAGGCAGGGACCAGATTTCCACTTCGAGATAAGCGGTTATTCGAGATAAGCGAGGTCCAGATAACGGAAGTCAACTGTATATTATATCAAAAATAAAATGCATCAAAATGCAGTTAAACCAGATACTCATTACAACTGTAAGCCTGGTGTCAATATCAGCAATGGCCCCACCTGCCCCCCCTACATATGAAATATCACAAACAGTAGTTAGAAGATGGCAAAGTAGAGCAGTCTACAGTACTCATCCAGGGCCCAGTTGTTCAAAACTAACGACGTCGTTAGTTAACGATTCGTTAAAATTTACATCGAGCGATACGCAAATATACTGAAATTTTTTGCTGAAAAAATGTGAGTAGCTTTTGCAGTGCAAAAGCTACTCACATTTTTTCAGCAAAAATATCAGAATATTGTATATTGAATCCGCTAAAACAGTTAACGAAATGACCCTTAACGAGCTCGTTAAGCTAACGACGCTTTGAACAACTGGGCCCAGATGAACTGAGCATCCAAATTTGGTCAGCCTGTAGCACAGGCAATGTGTGCCAGACTAGTGATTTTTTCCTGTAAAGTAGGTGACAGGTCCATATTTATGTCAAAGTGGTATGTTTTAGGTACATGACAAACCATCTTCAGCAGTTGTACCCCATACACAAATTTGGTCAGCATATGTCATACAGTGTAGAAGATATACTGTGGAAAAGACAAGTGTTTTTTGTAATACAAAATGTTGTATAAGAGGTCACCATACTGGTCATAGTGACCCATTTACCATACACAATACAACTTCACTAAATGTACCCATATGCAGCAGTTTTTCAGCTAAGACCAAACAGCACAGGTGTTTTGCAATTTTTTTCTTTAAAGCAGGTCAAAGGTCAAAATACATGTCACTGACCTATTTATGGTATGAATCATCGCTACATGTGCTCAGATGCCAAATTTGATCAGTCTAGATCAGAAGATATTCCCAAGACCATTTTGTTTTTCTGTAATATGAATCAGCAGTAAATATAGGTCACAGTGACAGCATGTAATACACTGTCTTCACAAGATGTATCCATGAAGCCAATCTGATAGCCTGGACCATACACTACTGGAGATACAGCCCACATGATATACCCTGTTTTTTTTTTCTTCTGTAATATGGGTCAGAGGCCAAATTAAAGGTCACCGTGACCAAATGTTATATAACTAACTATCTGCACAAGATGTACCCAAACACTGGATTTGATCAGCCTAGACATACACCGGGGACAAAGTTTTCTGTAATATAGATCAAAGGTCAAAATACAGGTTAGTCACTAATTTTGCTATGAAAAGTAACTTCACTAAATGGACCCTTAAACAAATTTGATGAACCTAGACCAAACTGTACAGGAGATTTGCACTGGAGAAGTACATGTATTTTATTTATGTGAAGGTCAATGGTCAACATATACATCAGAGTGACCTACTTATGCTATGTTATGCAACAACTTCACTAATTCTACATTTACAAGGTGGACTTAGGCCAAACAGTACAGGTGATTTGCACTGGAGAAGTTTTTCTTTAATATAGGTCAACTATATAAAAGTCAAAATACAGGTCAGAGTTGTCTGCTTATGGTATGTGGTATATTATATTTACTCAGAGTAACTATCCACCAATTTTGATTAGTGTATGCCATACATGATAGAAGATACCAGACATACAGATAGAGGGCAAACGGTGATTACTATAGGGCAATCAAAGTGATAGGCTTGAGAAAACAGTGTTGACCTAGACTAATATCACAGAATGTTGTCTGCTCAGGTCTACATTATTTGCCACTCATCCAGAATTTTTATGACACATCAACAGATGTACTGTATTTTGACACATCAACGAATGTACTGTTAAATGTACTGTTGAAATTTAGACAAATATTGTAACTTAGAGTCCCAATATTCAGAGTAAACACGGTAATCTCTTTAACCTTTACCACTTTCTGGGCTAATTCGGCAGACGAAAAAATGATGATATGTTTCTTAATATCCCAGAAAATAGGCTTTGACATTTCATTTAAATTGCCTCCAGCTATCTGGAAGGGGGCCCACTGATGTGGATGTTGCTCCTGTACCTGCACGTTAATTAAAAAATCTGATTATGATATGATACTTTCTGGGAAAAATAAGTAAAATATTTCAAAAAGTCATCTGCTGAAAATTTTACCCAGCATGCAAAGTAATATATACTCAATCTTTCAAGTGCCCTCCAACAAAAAAGTAGGGCTCAAAATTTTGAAAAAGTAGGACAAAAGCAGGAATTTCAATCTTGAAAAGTAGGGATAGTAGGGACATTCTGAGTGTTTTCAGGCTTAGAAAACGATATAATAAGCAAACAAAGTTTTCTCTGAACAATAACACTATATTACCATGGAAAGGAAATACCAAAATAAATGGTCCAGAAAAGGAGTCACAACTGAAGTAGAAATGTTGTATAAACTTTTGCATTGTGGCTGCTCAGATTAAGCTGATCTGATTTTTACAATCTCTGAGAGAGCAATGGGAACAAGGAAAAAAAATTACAATTTTCAGTCACTTAAAAACCCTTTTTGGATTAAAAACTAGGGATAGTAGAGCATTTTCAGAAAAAAAAAAACTCAGGGGGAAAAGAAGAAGCACAAAAGAAAGTATGGAATAGTAGGAAAAGTAGGGTTGCTTGAAAGCCTATATACTGTATGCATATGGAAGATAGTATAGGTAAGGTGGGCTGTGTGAACATACCACATTGTTTACCATGCTTACCTGAAGTATTCCGACAGCAAACAGCTCAGACCCAGATCAGAAGCCAAAGAATGTGTTGTATCCAAACTAAAATGTATAGATTATAGAGAAAAATGTCCATCAATATACACACATTTTTTTGGATATGGTCACTTTTTATATAATCTATGAGGGTGAGTTAATAAGTAACCAGCCTAACTTATTTCCGGTTGAGATCCACTTCTTCTTTTTCAATGTAATTGCCCTCTAGTGTGATGCACTTAGACCAACAGTGTTCAAGTGCCATCAGCCCAGAACTGAAAAAGTCAGGGTCCTTTCCATTGACCCACACCTCAACTGCTGTCACAACTTCTTCATCAGACAGGAAATGAAGTCCACGCCATGGATATCCTTTTTCAAGTTTGGGTATAGGAAGAAGTTGCTAAGAGCTAGGTCAGGCGAATAGACAGGATGTGGTATTAATTCATACCCGTTTCGCTCTACAGCATCCACTGCAACTTTGCAGGTGTGGACTCTCACATTGTCCTGTTGCAGAAAAACACCTTTAGTTTACCCCGGCGTTTTTCACGGATGGCGGTTCTCAGCTGGTCTAACAAGTTTGCATAGTACACGCCAGTTATTGTACTTCTCTTAGGTAAAAAGTCTAACATAATAACGCCTTCTGTGTCCCAAAATACTGTGGCCATCACCCTGCCAGCAGATGGTTGTGTCTTGAACTTCTTTGGCCTCGGGGACCCAGGCCCTACTCACTGACGACTGAGCTTTATTCTCTGGCTCATAATAATGAACCAAAGTCTCATCTGCAGTCACCAGACGCAAAAGAAAATCATCTTTTGACCTAAAACTCTTCAACAAAGCGCTGCATACTGATGCTCTGGTTGCTATTTGCTCAGCGCTAAGGGATTTGGGGACCCAACGGGCTGTTAGCTTGCGCATACCTAAACGATCATGTAAGATTGTTGAAACGTTACCATGTGAAATGCCTAATGCCTATTTCTTCCACCTGAATTCAACTATCAGAGTATACCAGATCCCGAACTTTCTCATACATTTCTTTATCGTTGGCATCCAGTGGGCGTCCAGACCTGGCTTCATCTTCTAAAGACGTTCTACCGCGTTTGAATTCCCCTACCCAGAATTTAACCTGAGCATAAGACTGTGCAGAAGACCCATAAACATCGGCTAACTCGCCGTGTATTTCCTTGCCTGTTTTACCTTTTAAATACAAGTACCGAATTACAGCACGGTACTCAACTTTATATGAAAAGCATGCCTTTGCATCACTAGCCATGTCTGACATTCAATATCTTATTAAAGAATGACTCGATACATGTGCAATTTTGTACCCATGTATAAAACATATATTGAAACAAAGCATGAAAATCGTGACCGTCTTGGTCCATCGGAAATGGGATAGGCTGGTTATTTATTGACACGCCCTTGTATATATTTTTGTTTAGATACAACACCTTCTGGGTCTATCCGAAACCATCTTATAATGCACAGTCTCATAAAGAGGTTCCAGTGTGTCGTACAAACAATGTGCAAGGCAAGACTATATGAAGTAATTATAAAATAAGTTCCAAGCAGAATTAAAACCCCATTACCATCAGAACAATCCACAAATGCAAAACTGAACTATGCTACTGGTATTCCTCAGCTCTTTCCCAGCTAGTGGCAACTGCTGATAACCTTTGCAAACAGTTTGGACCCCGATCAGGCCCTTCAAAATGTTGGGCCTGACCTGGATCCAAACTGTTTGACACTCTGATGATATTTCTCAAAGATTTTTTTGTAAAAGTTAATTAAAAAAATCCACAGATGACAAAAAAGCTTGCAAATATACTCTGCAAGCAAAGAGTTAGAAACTCATGTGACTTATCCAAATGAACCATAATGTGAGAACAATGTACTGTCAGACAAGGTCCCAGCAAAGACTCAGATCCTAGGCTATCCACAGAGTGCTCCGTGAAGCCTTCCCTGGGTGCCTGTGTCAGAGGGTACATTTTGTCACCCTGTGCCTCAAATTTCTGACAACAACATAAAATAATTATACATAAACACCTCATAAAGAGTCTTAAGGCACTTTCATCTGACAGTAAAGATAAACAAAAAAGAGGCCCATGGACCACAACTTGCTCACCTGTGTTGAACCGTCATTGCATATCTGTCCTATTGCCACAACAACTAAGAACCATAATTTTCAGCTGAGAAGTATTTAATAAAACTGCAAGCCATGCACCATGCCCCGCCACAGCAACATATTCCCTATGCATTTCTGTAGTATAAGGGCTGAAAACAATCTAAGTTAAACAAGAAGAGAAGCAATAAACAGTTATTTCATAACTCAAAAAAAAACACCAAAAGGTCTAAGTTAAAAATGCAATAAAAATTGATAAAAAATAATTTCAGGATTCTGAAAAAAAAAACAATATGCATATCTTCAGACCATCCTAAAAGCCTGTGTAAAGTTTCAAAAGGATCGGCCTGAAAATGTAGGAGGAGTTGCGCGTACAAGGTACATATTCCCTATACATTTCTGTAGTATTAGGGCTCTAAAAAAGTCTAAGTTAAAAATGCAAAAAATGTAATAAAAAATAATTTCAGGATTCTGAAAAAACAATATGTATATCTTCAGACCATCCTAAAAGCGCCTGTAAAGTTTGAAAAAGAACTGGCCTAAAACTGTAGGAGGAGTTGCGGGCAGAAGGTACATACTCCCTATACATTTCTGTAGTATTAGGGCTCGAAAAAAGTCTAAGTTAAAAATGCAAAAAATGTGATAAAAAATAATTTCAGGATTCTGAAAAAAACAATTTGCAAATCTTCAGACCATCCTAAAAGCGCCTGTAAAGTTTGAAAAGGATTGGCCTAAAACTGTAGGAGGAGTTGCGGGCAGAAGGTACATACTCCCTGTACATTTATGTAGTATTAGGGCTCTAAAAAAGTCTAAGTTAAAAATGCAAAAAATGTGATAAAAATAATTTCAGGATTCTGAAAAAACAATATGCATATCTTCAGACCATCCTAAAAGCGCCTGTAAAGTTTGAAAAGAATTGGCCTAAAACTGTAGGAGGAGTTGCGGGCAGAAGGTACATACTCCCTATACATTTCTGTAGTATTAGGTCTCGAAAAAAGTCTAAGTTAAAAATGCAAAAAATGTGATAAAAAATAATTTCAGGATTCTGAAAAAACAATATGCATATCTTCAGACCATCCTAAAAGCGCCTGTAATGTTTGAAAAGGATTGGCCTAAAACTGTAGGAGGAGTTGCGGGCAGAAGAATGGTGGGGGCGCTGACAGATGGATGGACGGACGGACGGACACTCAAAATTTCAGAGGGTATAACATAATACCCCGCCACTTTTTTGGTGGCGGAGCATAAAAAGTTCATGACTTCATCCATGTATACAGCCAAGGGCTGGGGTCGGGGACAGAGGCAGGCAACCTTTGGTAGGTATAATATGGATTGTAAATGATGGGTTTTGCTACAATTTGTGAATTACATCTATAAGTCTTTAATACATTTTGGGAAAATAACTTTTCCCCATAAAAATGTATGGAGAAGCAAATCTAACTGTAGTAAGAAGGTTAAAAATCAATTAAGGACCATCATTTGAACAAACTTGGTAGACCTCTTATTCTTGATGACCTACGTCAAAGTTCAGCTTCAAAACTTGCCCTATGTCAAAGTTCAGCTTCAAAACTTACTTGGTTCTGGAGAAGAATATTTTCAAATGGTTTTTACCATAAATGGTATGGTGTCATCTTGGTTAATAGAGCATGACAATTTGAAAAGCTCTCAAACTAGTTCAACAGAAGACTCCTTGTGACATTTGGTGGAAATTGGCTCAGCAGTATCAGAGAAGTTGCTTAACCCATTGTAGTCTGTAAAAGGGTATCTGGCAAACAGTGCAGACCCAGATCAGATGCCGCAGAATGCGGCATCTGATCAGTGTCTTCACTGTTTGCAAACAGTTCAACAATTTTTCTCTAGGAATATCTAAATCACATAGCCTGACTTAACCTAAAATCGAAATTAGAATCTTTCTACGTATCATGTAGGGAAGTTCATTCAGTCTACAATGGGTTAAAGACCGCGATTTTATATCTGTAAATAGCTCTGAGCCAGGGGCAGATAACCCCACAGGGATAAAATTTTGATTGTAAATGAAGGATTTTGCTACTTCAGTCATATATTATTCCACCATCTGCCTTTCATACATTTTGAGAAAAAGACATTTTCCCCATACAAATGCAAAGGGAAGCAAATCAGACCTTGCCATAAATAAAGTCAAAGGTCAAGCTAGGATCATCACTTGAACAAACGATGGAATTCCAGTCACTGATGCTACAAACCAAGATTTAGGCTTAAAGCTTTTTGGATTCTGCAGATTAAATGGCCTAGCATTTTCAGAGGAATACCGGTAGTTTAAAGGTTTCATGATTTTATATAAGTATACTGCCAAAGGTCAAGGGCAGATAACCCCATAAGGATGAAATTTTGATAGTAACAGAAGGATTTTGGTAATTCGATCATGTATTTTAGGTTTCAACCATTAGTCTTTAATGCATTTAAAGAAAATTTTCAACTTTTTCCCAATATAAATGTATAAGGAAACAAATTTACCAATGATGCTATATACCAAGATTCCTGAAAAAAAAACAATATGCATATCTTCAGACCATCCTAAAAGCCTGTGTAAAGTTTCAAAAGGATCGGCCTGAAAATGTAGGAGGAGTTGCGCGTACAAGGTACATATTCCCTATACATTTCTGTAGTATTAGGGCTCTAAAAAAGTCTAAGTTAAAAATGCAAAAAATGTAATAAAAAATAATTTCAGGATTCTGAAAAAACAATATGTATATCTTCAGACCATCCTAAAAGCGCCTGTAAAGTTTGAAAAAGAACTGGCCTAAAACTGTAGGAGGAGTTGCGGGCAGAAGGTACATACTCCCTATACATTTCTGTAGTATTAGGGCTCGAAAAAAGTCTAAGTTAAAAATGCAAA